>JAQFVV010012443.1:1827131-2427131 GCA_028023455.1 Epiperipatus broadwayi
TTTTCTTATTGCAGATATAAGTCTCCTACAAATATCAAAATGTTTTTACTCTTCAGACTTTTATTCTCTTCTATAGCTTCCCTGCTAGTTCACAATTATATTTCCTTATATCAGTATCAACTCTTTTTGTACCATTTTACAAAATTCAAAATATTCAATTCTTAATGCATCAATTTTTTAATATTCTTTTTTTTTTTATATAAATTCTCTAGTTTCCATAAAAATTTTATTGGCTAATTGTTGGCTTTTTTCTACCAGCTATTTTTTGTTGCAGTTTTTAAAAGTATATCAGTTATTTTCCTATTAATTACAATTAAATCTGAATCATGTTCAAAATCTGTTAATATCTGAAAACAATTTGCAAGTACTAATTTTAATTAATTAGAGTGTTTCTGAAGATTAGGAATATTAACTATGAATATTGTTTTTCTTAATAATTTTTGTCTCTAGTTTTGCATTAACATATATCTTACATCTCACTAATTGATAATCACTTCCTGTGTTGAATTTATTAAAAATTTTACAGTCTTGAAATTTATATTTTCTGTTAGTTAACATATAATCCAATTCTGCTGTCCATTCATTTGGATGCTTTTATGTCCATTTCTTTTTAACATTTTTCTCAAAAAAAAATTCATACTATATTTTTTTTTTTAATGCAAACTCTGCAAGTCTATGTCTTCTCTCATTTCTATTACCATAACTAAATTTACCTGCAGCACTTTCATCTTTCAATTGTTTACTAATTCTATTATTAAATTCTCCCATAACAATTTTAAAATGTTGTTTGATTTGATAAAAATATTTTTGTATGTCCTTATAAAAATCCTCTACTTCTTCATCACTATGAGAACTTGTTGAGGCATAAACCTGAATTATCTGCATTTGGTATCTGCTATTAAATTGAATAAATAATCTTGCCACTCTGTCTGATATATCATAAACCTCCACAATATTGTTCTTCCACTTTTTATTTATCATGAATTATACTCTACTTGTACTTCCAATATTTGTGCCTTTGTAGTAGAGTAAATGACCAATTTTAAATCAATTATCTCTTCACTTTTTCTTCTACAGAAATTCCAATAGTGTCACTTTTAATATGAGACAGTCCTTCTTTCAATCCTTGTAATCTTCCTTCACTTGAAAGTGATCTGCAGTTATAAGTACCTAAATAAAAAGTCACCATCAAATGGGCAGCCTGGGTCTGCAATCAGTGGATTCTTAGCACCCTCCACTTTTTGTCACCAACCACTGCCTTGGCTGGTAACTGTACAGTTTCCTGATATAGGGGCCATGATGTATTTATTTTTGTTGGTCATGATTGTAAATATCAATTAGAAAAAATATTCATGCACACATTTATTCTGCCTTATTCGGCAACTGAGAAGAAAGAGTTTTTTTATCTTAAACTGAGAGGTAAAAAGCCAATAAACTCACCATGCTGACTAACATGTTGGTGAGCAACCCATTCATGCTTATATATTACATAAATAATCACATAATAATAACAGCTGCAACAACAAGAACGTATGGAGTGGACATTAGAATTTGTCCTGCTTGATTCCTTTAAGGTCTCCAAGGGGAATCATAGCGTCTCTTTTCATTTAACAACAAATTTCTTTCTGCATCCACACCGTAATTTAAGATTTATTCAATGTTCACATAGAATGCATATTTTAATTTTTATAATTCTGGCACAAGAGCCATCTCTATACATAATAATTTACATTTAAAAAACGCAAAACAACAAGCTTTTATATGCGAATTAAATAAATATATTTAATTTAATTTCTCTTAAAGTTAAAAATAAAATATTTTTAATATCAATCCAAATCATTATTTTTTGCTCTCTCCATATGAATAAAAGCAGCTGAAAAAACACAACTTCCAAGATGCATTTCATGTTGGACCTGCATTCACCTATTGTCTTGTTATTTTGATCAATATTTATCGATATCAAATTAATACAATTTATTATGAAGGTGTTAACTTATTGCACATCCAAATATGACACTATCTTCCCCAAATAAAAATACCTTAATGATTACTATTAGTCATTGTTAATGCTAGAAATTATCATATACAAAATTTTTAGTTTAGATATATATTTTAAAGTTTAATTGGAGATCAATAGATCTATTATTATTATTATTATTACGATAGAATGACAGCCTGTTAAGCTAATTGCGCAGACGCTGTGAGAATGTTATTAATAAATGAATACCTTCTCACAGCGTCTGCGCAATTAGCTTAACAGGCTGTCATTCTATCGTAATTATAATCGCACGCAAGACGTTATAAAATAAATGCTTATTATTATTATTATTATTATTATAGTGTTATGAGATAGTGTGGAGAGTGGTGGGTCGTGTGAAAGTCTGTGCTCATATACTCTATATATTAAATACAATAATCTGGAATAATTCAAACTCCATTCCTCTTTTTACCTTGTTTAATAATATATTTGTCTGTCAAATGCTTTTCTAAAAAAATGATGTAAACAGCATTTTGATAAAGAATATTATAACGAACGTCAAAATAATGACCAACCAATATAAATGTAATCTAAAATTGAAAGTATGTTTACTTCAGAAAAAGCACATCCTTAAAATTGTCAGCAATTTACACTTAACTTATAGTTTTCAACAGGATATCCTTTTCCAAATAAAATAAGAGATTATTTTTGATTTAGCTTTACATCACAGAAAAATGATAAAACAAATAATTTATCATTTAATTTCGTCGTATGTATTGTATTTAAAATTTCCATATCTAAAGTATACAATTTCCTTTAAAGTTTCATTGAATGCCACACAGCATAATTTATTGGTATTTCAAATCTAAAACTTATCAATGCTTGGGATAATTCATTATTATCAGTTTTTTTTTTATTGTATTATGATGTGATAGTTTGTTTCTTTATTTATGCATTAATGTTGAGTAGCCATTTTTCTATCCATGCTTATCTTTTTTTTCTTAGCTAATACTAAATCTGCTCCAATGCCATTTGCTGGCAACTTCAGAATCTTTCCTAAACTCTGGCCCAGTTATTTCGTTTTTTCATCATGGTTACATATATAATAGTGAAGCCTAAAACTAAAAAAATATTTTTTTTTTCTCATGTGTCATAGCATCGGCCGGGAAGCGAACCCTGGACAACTGCTTGTAAAGCAGCCGTCCTGATCTCTCGACCGCTAACGCTTGACAAAAAAAAAAATAATTTGATTAGTTTCGAACATAGGAACTGCAGGTTCTAATATCAATAAATAGTTAACAATAGTTTGAAATTGTTGATTGTTATTGATATTGTCTAAGTGTTGACTGTTTTTTAATGATTAATACACTTTTCTATGAAGTTTACATATTGCAGATGCAATATTTTATTATTTGAAATTTTCAAAAATAGCTGACACTTTCAATGATCCAACAATTTTCTTTAGAGCTATAGCATATTCAATATATATAAGTTCCTTATGATGACATATCAAGATCCATCAACATACAATTAAAAAATAAACTTCACTTTGATCGATTATTAATATAAGTACTGTGTTTAACATGTTAATTGTTTTTAAATATTATTTATTTTTCTGTTCAATTGATACAACTACAAATAAATAATTTTCATCTTTAATTTAAAAATAAGATAAATGAAAATATTTGTTTATTGGAAAACACTCTAAACATTTTGATCCTGATTAGAGATGACTAAAATAATTTCTCCTCAAATAAATATTTCTTCCTTCTAAATTTTTTACATAACCTAATAAATTCATCTATTTCTTTCTCTTTATACCCAATTATTTCTTTAATCATGATTCACTCTTTCTCTCCACATTCATTTTAGTAGCTCCACTATTCTGCTCTCATACTCCCCAATTTTGTTACAAAAATCTATGCAAAATATTTCACTCTCTTTTCCTTTAAATTTCTTTTCTCTCTATTATAATCCATCTGATCCTCCTCCAACATTGTACACTCCAGTAAATAAATGTTCAATACTCATCCATTTTCATATATTTACAATCAAAATCCTTATTTGACTTTACCTTCTTTCCCTAACATCTAAAGCTTCTGTCCTTATACCAAGCAACAATAAAACTCCTATTAATATTATCATAAATAACTTCATATCTTATATAATTTTTATTCCTATATACATCCAAACTACTTTTTTATTCATATTTTAATCTTTTTCTCTAGCCAATATATTTATGCTCTTTTTCCATATCTTATAATTATATACCTGTAATATATTCTCTATATATTTTTCCCATTTCTTGTATAATTTTGCATATTGTAAAACCTTTATTGCCTGGAATGTTTTTTTTCTTCTGCATAACCCAGTTGAACACTATTTTTACTAATCTACTTTGAATCATATCTTAAACCTTCCAAACATTTTAAGTTTAATTTTCATTTCTCTCATTAAAAACAAAGTTCATCCTGTTTTAATTTAATAGCTTAATTTGGTGTCCAAAATTTACTATTTGTTTTATGTCTGCCAACTTATTTTTGTATTCCATCCAAATTTCTGACTTTCCTGGTCAATGCAAAAAGAATCATTTCAACAGAAACCATCACTTCTTTTAAAATAATTTATATATCTTATATTTATTATATGAGAACATGACATATTTTTTAAACAATACAATTCTACCTTTTGCCCTTCTTCTGAACTCTAATGCCAATTAATTATCTGTATAACTTTTTTCCATTTCCATTGAAGTTAATACCCTATATGATGTCATTGTTTGATTGCAATAGTTGTCCTACATACTTAAAAAATATACATTGATCTCTTTTATTTAACAGATTTATATTCATATAACTAATCAAATTGATTGATTATCATTAGTGTGAACACTAAATGATTTGTTTCTATTGCATGTAATCATTAATCAATTTTTTTTAGAGATTGTTGGATATGATAATAGAATCTACATTGCTTTTATTACCTAATGATGAAGTAAGCATAATTAAAAAGGAAAATAAACAAGTAGTCAATTTTATGACTAATGCATTAAATGATCTATTGTATTCATTAATCTCAAATTGGAAAAGCTAATGATATTCTAATACTCCCTTTCCAGTTTCCTGGTGAGTAGAATAGGTTTGAAAATGTTTCAAATTATTTATTTATTCTATCCTGAAGTTATAGAGCTTGTCTCTCTGATAATAGGAATGTTTCTTATGAATTTTAGAGTATTCTATACTTCACAGCCTTGCCTATATTCTATACCAGTCTATAATAAATGTAATTTATTTTAACATAACTAATTACAAACTTAAATGATTAGTATTCTAATTTACTATAAAGAAATAGAATATTTTATGCAATACTTTTTATAATTGAAGTACACCTGAATTTAGCAGTCTGATACCACATTTGCATCACTTTGCAAAAATTTCCTAAGTGTTAAATATATAGGTGAATTTATGTTAATCTTATACTATCTAGCCTAATGTTTTTAAATGAGAGCATGAAGATATTAAGCAATCATTTTAATTACATTTACTATGCCTGAATGAATAATTTAAAATCTTCAAAGCGCATGTGCATTAGCTTAACCACTGAATATTACTATTACAGTTTATAAAAACAGCGCTATATAAAATAATATCTCATTACATAAATAATTTAAGTATTTAAACTCATGATGTATAATCAATTATAATCTGGATAAAGTAAACAATAATTTTATCATTAAAACAGTTTTCTGTTAATAAATGCAATTGGTTAAAGTGAAACATCTACAGACCAACTGGAACAAAGTGATTACAATATTCAATTTATGTTCATGTATTCTTAATAACCAACATATAAGATAACTGTATAATAGATTATACAATGTTAAGATTTCTGGATAATATGTGTTTATGATGATATAAATACTATAAGATGTACTTAACAATAAAAACATTTATTTTGACAACAAAGACAAATAAATAAAAATCTTGGAAATTTACAATATTTCAAGATAAATTATTTAGATACAATGCTATATAATTCACTGCAGAGAAGAAATACGTTTTAAAGTTTACAGATAAGGATAAAATAAAACTTAAAAATTAAATAATAATTGACTATTATTAGCTTTGTCTGACTAATGAAAGCTTTTCTTAACATTTAGCATTATAACAAGAAGTTTTACCATGATGTCCCACAATGTGTATATTTAAACATTAAGCATATCTTACCAATCCAGCAATAAAATAAATGCTAAAATTAATGCATATCACTTATTGAGGTCCATGAATACCATTTTTCAATTTCTAAAATAAATATTGGTTTTGCATTTTGCAATACTGGAAAAGCACAGCAAAAACAACTATATATCAAAATCATCCACAACCTACACTCACAGTATTGAAGAGGCAACAGAAGAAAAGATGATGTTACTTAGAATAAACAACAATAAATAAAGTTATGATGGTAAACCACCCATGCCCTCATACAAAATATGCATGATACAATATATCCACAAGATAAAGATAAATAAGGCAAAGAACAGATGATGGCATGAACTCAAATGTAAGCACCTACATTTTGAGGGCAAAAATTATGATAGGACTTTGTTTCTGAACATAAAGATAATGAGAATGAACCATCAAAATATATTATGCACAATAATAGATGCCTTAACTTATTGACTACTGAAGCAGCCATATTGAATATTTACAAAATTATGTTAATCCATAAATTTTATCATGTATTAAATTTATATTACTCAAAAATGACATAATATATATTTTTTGAAACATAAAACAAAGAATGTAATTAAGTTGAAAAATATAGTTACTGATTTTAAAGTAATACAAAATAGAATAAAAGTCGATATTTCTAATATTTATTTTCATATTATTTTATAAATTCAAAATTATCATGCACACAACTTAAAACTATTGTTTTGTTAGTAGATTAGTTGAATTCATCATAAAATTTCTAAAAATTTGGTATGTAATAACACTTACCTAAGGTAAACCATTAGTTGCAAATTTTATAGAGTAAAGACATTAGTACCTTTCATTTTTCTCAGTAGTCCTTCAAAATGCATTTCCATATAGGGGTTTGCAATGTACAAGACATCACTAATAACATCCTTTATAACAAATAGTTAATATTGATCAATAATTAATATAATTTGAATATTATAATAAAGAACTTCAATACAGTTTGTAATTTATTAAAAAGTACTACTAAAATAGTCACTATATACAAAATAATAAAATAAAATAAAAAGTGAATGAAATACTAAATTCATCATAGAGTTAAGCTTGAGATACACTTGTTTATAGTTTATATATATATATATATATATATATATATATATATATATATATATATATATATATATATATATATATATATATATATATATATATATATATATATATATATACTGTCAAAACTGTTACTTTTAGCATTTGCATATTCTTACTATTATTAAAATGCTGACAAGAAATTATAGAAACATCTACATCAGGTCATTATATTTCTGAAATATATTTATTTTTGTCTTATATCAATTAATTCAAATAATAAGCTCACATTATAGAAAAAAATGCAGACAATCACAGTCTTTTTTTTTTTATGTTAGTTTCGATAGTAATTTTTTTTATCAAATATCTATAAAAAACAATAATTAAAAAATATATAATAAAATAATAATTAAAAAACATATAATAAAATAATAATTAAAAAAATATAGAAAAATAAAACTACCAATAGACCCTTATAACATTTTCTTCAAAATACAATGAAAAAAGTAAAACTTTTTACTGATATATTTCTCATGCTGAACTGTTCTCCAGTAACTAACAAAAAAATGTGAGAAAGACAAAAAATTCAATCTACTTGATCACAAAAATTATGAAATTTTTATTTTTTATCATAGAAAAATAAAATTTACCATTTTGGAATCTACACGTAAAGATGGAAAAGAAGACCTAAAAAGCACATGCATAGCCTGTGTAGATTACCATTAATCTTAACCTCAATCCAAATGTTTATAATTTGAAATTTCTTGAGTGCTTTAAATGCTTGTAATAATGAAATAAGTTAATAAAGCATTTATGCTTAAATATGAGACATGAAAGATATAACTCACAAATATCTTATAAAAATGAGAGAAAGGCTGCAATCTTTTTACAAAAATATGATAATGATATAAATATCTACAAGAAAAAGTTACTGCTTCAATCTCTTGGAAAACTATAAGCTAATAAAATAAATACCTACAAAAGAGAGACAAGGCTACTCTCTCTTGAAAATATATACTAGTAAGATAAGCATGTACAATAATACAAGAGAGCCTAATACCACAATTTTCTAAATATAATAATTACCTGATGTGCAAAACCAACAATAAAATTATTTGCAAAATCTGGCCTAATAAAAACGGCCTGAAATAAGAAATAAAAATATACATCATCTTCACTTATTCAGCTTAAACATGTACACACATATAAATAAATAAATTACTCATGTTAGTGGACAAATACTACTTTAAACTATATAGCATTATAAACAGATAAATATTCTATGAAATTCTGGATATTACAGTTTACAAATAACTCATAAAATTAGATCAGACAAAATTCATAGGATAAATAAAAATATATAATAAACTACAATAGCATAATATTGAAATTTAAAATTATGCCCAGTTTTTAAAAATACACAAAAGTTCTTTATCCAGGAGATTCTACCATTCAACAGGATACAGTCTCTGCAGTTACCATTCTGCAAACATCAACATTTTTGTTTTTTTGTTGAAAACACAGCAAATTTAAATTATATGTACAGCATTTGAAATATTTCCTATAAGCAATAGATTTCCCAATAACATAAGCACATAATTCATTACTGGCCACTCAGTTTTCATGAATAATATTTAAATAAAATGCTGGAAATCTTTTGTATAATATATTATTTTTCATTAATTCCAGGAAAAATAATATGACATGTACAGGAGCATATATTATTTGGACAAAATGCAGGTTTTATTGTAGAAAAGATAAGAAATAGGTGAGAATATGATAAATTTCAATAAAATTCATAATTCAGGTACCTTTATGTTTTATTCACATACAATGTGATTCATTTCAATTATCCAGTACAAGAAATAATTTAAGAAAAATAGTGTAATTTCAAATAAATATTCTATTCATATTTTAGAATATTATTTTTTAAAAGTAAAGAGTCAAGTAATAATTTTCAGACAAAAAAGTAAGTCAGTAATTTTAATTTCATGGTTTCAGGAAATATTTTTCTATCTCTAGTCTGAAATAAATATAAGACCAAATTTTGTGAGCAAATGCTTTCCATACTGCTGATAAGATAGTAAATATTTCAAAATTCAAGCAAGCAATTTATTAAATTCCATTATCACTAAACAGGTTCTGCTATCAGGAATTTAAATAGTCTATTCATTAAAAGATAAACTATTCCAAAGAAAATCATTATTTTAGAGATATGACAATATTAAAATAAAGATATTTCTAAATATTCATTGGTGAAAAATATTTAAAATGTTTGAATGTCTTTTTAACAAATGTCTTATTCTTAGTATCTTATATGGTTATTAACAAAACCAACTTCTTATTCTTAGTATCTTATATGGTTATTAACAAAACCATTTTTACACATTAAGAACTGCTTTAAAATACTACCCATAGTATACATTTTAACAATTTTAATATTTCAGTATACAAAATATTAAATAGATAATATTGTCTACTATTAATAAAAAAATGAAAATAAAATTTCTTATGTAACAACGATGGCTCATGGAGAATTTTTTCAAAGTTTACATATTATATAGAAATAACTTGTTAATTATTGTTAAATATTTAGATAAAATTTTTATTATGTTTCTTGGCTATGTAGATTTTAAACTTCTTTTAGTAATTTTATCTTATAACTTTAGTATTTTGATAAAAATTAATTAGCAAAACATGTTTAACTTTAAGCAAATATAAAAATTTGTTATAAGCAAATAAACTGAATAAAAAGTAATTATTCATCAAGTAAATGTTCTCAGTAAAATTACTCAAGTCAAATAGAAAGTATTAAAGTAAAAAGTCACAAATAAGTAAGAACATGTGTGCTAGTCTTCCATTTATATTGTTGCTCATTTGACAGATTTTGTTGTATCAATATGATTAGATACACCCCTTTATTGACTTTAATTCATTAAAGTTTAAAGATTAATTGGTAGCCTGTGAGACATAACTAAAATACTCATTTATATAACAGTCTAGTCTTTATTGAAATGTTACATTTTAAGACAATTATTCACAAAACTAAAAATTATTATAATAAAAATAAAATAAAATTCTATATAATACATTACATTATTTTAAATAAAACATTGATTTACATTATTTTTTTAAAAAAACTTCTATAATATTTAATAAAGGTGACATTTCAGAATAAAATTTATATGACTTTTAAAATACATATATAAGAATAACTTTTAATATTGCAACCTGGAAGTTAAAAATGGAATTTATTATCCAAGCACACATACACATTTGCTAATGTTTTTTTTATTTAAAATCAATAGCTTTTAATAATAATACATTAACTTTTTATCTTTTTGAATTAATTATCTTAAAACTTTCTTAACTGAATTAATCTTTATTATAATTAGCATTAATAAAATATATTTTTATTAGTAGATGACTTAAATAAAAAATACATTTTTAAAAGCAAGTAATTTAACTACTAACACTGAGCATTAAAAGTTCAAACATAGCTTTTAAGTTCAGTTGTAACATTGATTTTTACATACTAGTACCTTTAATAAATTAGTTTTGACTCTTAATATTTTTTTAACTTTAGCTCATTATTATTCAGAGTAAAAATATCCCTAATTTAAACAATTTGAAGTCATTTACAACTACAGATTGGTTTTAAAGCACTACTTTAAAAGTATTAAAATGACTTTTAAAACAATTAAGACTTATAAAAGTTCTTAAAAATGGCTTAGAGATGAATTAATATTTAATTACCAAGAAAAATGGCTTGCTATAAAACTAACTTATTGAAAATTTTTTTTTTTTTTGAAATGTTAACAATTAGATGGCTGGAAGTTTAGCTTTACTGACAAAGCTAAAGGTTAATATATATATATATATATATATATATATATATATATATATATATATATATATATATATATATATATATATATATTATATATATATATCATCAACCATTATCAATCCACTGCAGGATGAAGGTCTCTCCAAGTTTAATCCATCTCCGATCTTTAGCTTCTCTTCTCCACAACACTCCTGCACATTTTCTTATTTCATCCATCCATCTCACATGTGGTCTCTTTCTGGGTCTTTTACAATCTCTTGGAATCCAGTTTAAAATTTCAATTGTCCATCTATTATCATCTCTTCTAACAATATGTCCAGCCCAACTCCATTTCAACCTTTTAATTTTTTCAATAAAGTCAGTAACACCTGTTTGTTGTCTTACCCATACATTGCGTTTTCGATCTCTTCTTCTTACTCTCAACATACATCTCTCCATACTCCTTTGAGTGGTCTGAAGTCTCTGTATTGCTCTTCTATTAAGTGTCCAAGTCTCAGATCCATAAGTAAGAACTGGTAAAACACATTTGTTAAAAACCATCCTTTTCAAACACATAGGCATATTTTCTTTTAGTATCAAGTTATTTCTACCAAAAGCACTCCAACCAAGTTTAATTCTATGATTAATTTCCTCCATTATGTTTCCATCTGTATTAATAATCTGACCAAGGCATTTGTAACTGTTAACTTCTTCTAATTCTTCATAATCAATCTTTATTTTCAGATTTTGAGCAAATCGATTAAACATTACTTTAGTCTTTTTAACATTTATCTTTCATCTGCTAACTCCTGTAACATTTCCTGCAGCTCTGAAGCATTATTTGCAAAAACAACTACATCATCTGCGAAATCTAAATGACTTAAATACTCTCCATTTACTTTCACTCCTTTAGTTTCCCATTTTAGTCTACAAAATACTTCTTGCAGCACTGCTGTAAAAAGTTTTGGAGATATGGAGTCACTTTGTCTTACACCTTTCTCAATGTTGATTTTTCCAGTATCATTATGTAATCTAATTGTTGCTATTGCATTTTTATAAATATTCTTTAAAATATGACAATATCCTGGATCTATACCTTGATGATCCAATCACTGAAGAAATGTGTATAGAATCGAATGCCTTTTCATAATCTACAAATCCAAAACATAATGACAACTCATATTCATTTGTCCTTTCTATGACTTCTCTCAATACCTGGATATGATCTATTGTACTGAAACCACTTTTAAATCCAGCTTGTTCTCTTGGTTGATGAAAATCCAAAGTTCTCTGTAGACGAGTTGTAATTATCTTGGTAAAATTTTTATATAAAACTGATAAAAGGCTGATAGGTCTGTAATTTCTAATATCTTCTTTATCACCTTTTTAAAATATTAATATTATTACTGCATTCTTCCAATCTACCGGTACATCTTTATCATTTAGACATTTGTTTATATAACTTTGCTAAAATTGTTTCTATTTCTTCACCTGCTTCTTTTAATATATCAATTATAATTCCATCATTTCCTGGAGCCTTTGCTTTCTTTATACATTTAATTGCATGTCTCACTTCTTCATTTAAAATTCTGGGCAATTCGGAAGATGTAATAGATATAGGAGGTACTTGTTCTTTATTACTATATAATTCTTGATAAAAATCTTCTACCAATTTCATGATGTCATCTCTCTTTTTAGTAGTAATTCCATCTTTTTTTCTTATTGCAGATATAAATTTCCTACCAATACCAAAATGTTGTTTAACATTCTTGAGACTTTTACTTTCTTCTACAGCTTTCCTTGCTATTTCACAGTTATACTTTCTTATATCATTTTCAACTCTTTTCTGTACCATTTTACAAAATTTGAGATATTCAATTCTTTTTAATACATCATTTTTGTATATCTTCATATTCCTTCTTTTCTTCATAAATTCTCTAGCCTCAGTAGAAATTTTATTAGTCAATTGCTGCTTTTTTCTACCAGCTATCTTTGTTGCAGTTTTCAAAAGTGTATCAGTTATTTTCATATTAATTTCATTCAAATCTGAATCATGTTCAAAATCTCCTAACACTTGAAATCTATTTGTAAGTTCTAATTTAAATTCATTAGAATGTTTCTGAAGATTAGAAATATCAACTGTAAGTATTGTTTTTCTTAATAATTTTTGTCTCTCTAATTTTACATTAGCACATAACTTACACCTTACTAATCGATGATCACTTCCTGTGTTAAATTTATTAAGAACATTACAATCTTGAAATATGTATTTTCTGTTAGTCAAAATATAATCCAATTCTGCTGTACCTTCATTTGGATGTTTCCATGTCCATTTCCTTTTAACATTTTTCTCAAAAAATGAATTCATAATATAAAGTTTTTCTTTTTCTGCAAACTCCACAAGTCTATGTCCTCTCTCATTTCTATTACCACAACCAAAATTACCTACAGCAATTTCATCTTTCATTTGTCTACCTATTCTAGCATTAGAGTCTCCCATAACAATTTTAAAATGTTGTTTACTCTGATCAAAAGCCTTTTGTACATCCATATAAAAATCTTCTACTACTTCATCACTATGAGAACTTGTTGGGGCATAAACCTGAATTATCTGCATTTGGTATCTGCTATTAAGTTGTATAACTAATCTTGCCACTCTGTCCGATACACCATCTCTCCACAATATTGTTCTTCCACTTTTTATTTATAATGAATCCTAATCCACTTGTATTTCTAATATGTGTGCCTTCATAATAGAGTATATGTCCACTTTTTAAATCTATTGTTTCTTCACCTTTTTTTCTAACTTCACAAAGTCCAATAATGTCCCATTTAATATAAGACAGTTCTTCTTCTAATTCTTGCAATCTTCCTTCACTTGAAAGTGATATGCAGTTGTAAGTACCTAAATAAAAAGTCGTCATCAAATGGCAGCCTGGGTCCACAATCAGGGGATTCTTAGCACCCTCCACCTTCGTCCACCAACCGCTGCCTTGGTTGATGACTTTACAGCCTCCTGGGAATAAGGGCCATGCTTTATTTTTGTCTGTCATAATTGTATATATGTATTGGAAAAATATTTATCATTTACACAAACATTCATTCTGCCTTGTCAGGCACTGAGAAGAAAGACAATGGTGTTTCTTGATTTTAAACTCAGAGGTAAAAAGCCAATAAACTCACCATGCTGGCTAATATGTGTTGGTGAGCAGCCCATCCATGTTCGTATACTATATGAATAATCACATAGTAATAACAGCTGCAACAACAAGAACGTATGGAGTGGACATTAGGAATTTGCCCTGCTCGGTTTTTTAAGGCCTCCAAGAGAAATCAAAGGGTCTCCTTTCAGTTAATAGCAAACTCCTTTCGCAGCCATATATATATATATATAAATATGTTGTTACATTAATTTAAAATAAAAACTTAAATTTCGCAAATAAAAGTAAAAAACTAAACGCTAAAATTAAAATGTTTGTTAAACGTATATACATTCGCACAGATGCCAAACTTTAAAAATATTTTTTTTTTAAAAAACAAATAAATAAGTATTTGAACATACTTTTTTATAAAAAAAAAGTACAAGATTTAAAAATAAAAACAGGTATTCATTAATTCATGTAATCTGTAAATGGAAATGATTGTTTATGAATTATCGAAAACCAAACTGGCCCTTGAGCTCTTGTATAATTAAAATGATCTGATGAAAGATAGATAAGAAAATAAAGAGAAATTAGCTTGACCAATGGAAGCACTAAGCCTTGGCTTGGACCCTAATGAAAGTGATGGATTAGTGACATTTTGTTGATTGAATCCGTGTGGAAAATATAAAAAGGAAAATACAGTTTTTTCTAGCAGTTCCAGTGTTTTGTGTTTGAGAGATGTGGTAGGACGCACATACCACACTCTCTATAAAAAAAAATGAAAAAACTGTGATACCTTGAACCAGCTATTGCCATCTCCAGAACATTATCTTCCAATGGAGGCATCACGGGAATTAAAAGCAGAAACCTGGACTCTTCTACCGTGAGCTATGAACTTTACAAATTAAAAACAACAACAAAAAAGTAATTAAGAACTTTCATCAATGTTTTTTTTAAAGATTCAGCTAATTTAAATTTTAAAATGAACTCTTATTTGATTTTCAAATTAATAATTGATTGTTTAAATTTATATAGTTAAGTTTTGCTAAAATCATTTCCATTTTATTATTTTTATTTGTAATAATATTTATTGTAGAAATTATTAAATGCATTACATTTAAGTTGGGTATAGACGTTGCATAGATTTGTTAGTGGTTGATTATGTTGTGGTTTTCACAGTCGATTAGAACATATAAGTCAACAATGCCACTGTGGTGTCTTATGATGAATACCAAAGGGTCTCCTGTATTCCCTCAGCAATTGACGTTATCGATTGACTTTGTATTTTGATCGGTTGTGTTTAATTTGGAAGGTTTTTGACCATGGAATCTGTGCAGCCGATCTATACTCGACATTATAAAACAAATTGTATAAAAATAATCTGTGCGAACATATTTAAATGTTAAATTTAAGTCGGGCGTGAATGGCTATATAGTTTTCTAAAGTTATATTAAGGGAGGGTAATCTTAGGTTATTCATTTTGTAGTTGAATTGGTTCAATGGATTGGATATATTTGTGTAATTGTAGATGTAGTATGAGATCCGCTATGGGCAGGATTATATATATATGCCACACACCTGTTTGCCTATGGATGGGTTTGTAAGACGGCAAAGGACCTCAGTCCATTCCTATGGAGTTTTATGTTTATTGTTTTACTTGCCAACAGATGTCGCATTCCTGGTTGGTAGAGAGACAATTTTTTCTCTAATTCTACTTGCTGTTCAGATGTACATTCCTGACAGTATAGTATTTTGTGTTGTCGTATTTTCATGCTACATTGAATACATAAATGTATCAGATGGATTGGCGCCAGTTTGATTGCAAAATTTGTTGCCTAAGGTTAAATCTGGGAAGAATATTTTCTTTTCAAATGCAGATCTATGTAGTCTATTCATAATCGAGTCACTAAATACATATTAAACTCATGGTTGTAATTCACTTAAATGTAAAACTAAAGATTAATAGAAAAATCTAAAATGTTGAATTTATTCCTCAAAATTTAAGTGTTATTTTATATGTGCATAAATAAATATTTTTATGTGTTAATTTCTGGCAGTGGCTTTTATTTATTTATATTTAAGATATAAATTAAGATATAGATTTTTATCTCTGCGTCTCCACTGAGCTAGTGACTTGGGCTAACAATCTGAATATTTAAATAAAGTGGAATCTTAACAGTGCGTATCTGCCTACTCTATAAATTTTTCTTGGTTTAAATGCCTAGATGGCACCTCAAAGAGCAGATATCGTAGTTTGCGGTTAGATTCGATCTTCATGTTCATTTCGATCGTTATAATAGTAAGAGAATGGACTTTTCTCAGTGTACATATAGATCATTGTTTTCATCCTGATGCATAGAGAGTACATCTTTGTCACTCGTACTTATGCATACCTGCACACATTGAATTTGTATCTAATAGAGGAGAGATTAAGAACAAACTAAATATTAATTCTACACTTAATTTGCCTCATCTGCATTGCAATTCACTTCTGCTATTCTGAATTTCTAACCCAGAGAAAATTTGTTTGATCATCTGGTTCAGGTTATATTTGTATCCCTGAAGTATGAGTAGGTGTAAAATAAACATGTTTGCTATGGGAGTGAATAAGATATCAAGTATAAATACATGAAACAATCATAAAAATGTGGAAGGATATGACTAATTAAAATTTGACTACAGAAAAATAAACCATGAATCAAACTTTCAAGTTTGAATAAATTTAATAATCATATTTACAGTGATTAGTATTTAAACACAGAAAAAATTAAAAAAAAATTGTAAAACATTCTCTTAGGTGTTTATTGTTATTCTGTGTTCATATTTGGTGGTTTCTAACATTATTACAAATCCTGATCCTCTGTAAATAGCCACTTGATATCCCAATACCTTCTAAATAATTTTCATACTATATATAAAATTGCCATACATTTAATTGATTAATTTAATCTTTTATACCCCCATTTGACATCATAATGGTTTAGGATCCTCCTGTTATGTACAATGCTACTGCTATAAATGAGGAAGACCACATAAATAGTTAACAAGATATGAAAGGAAAATATGAAAAAGAAACAGTATGTGTTTTCCTGAAGCCTTGTGATGATGGTATTCTAGTTGCATTTTTATATTGGACTATATCCATCATTTAATTTTTTTAAAGACATTCAATACACATATCAGATGATGGAAGTAGTTCAATATAAAAATACAAAAAGAAAATTTTTGTGTTGCAAATATATCAAGTTTAAATTATGTATGTATTAGGTAATGTCTTATCTTTTCCTATTTGATATTGATCAGGTTATTGTGCAATCAATCATACCTCATAGATTTTATTTTGTTAAGCTTATGTTATGAATGAAGATATTTCATTTTATACTACTTGTCAACACTAACATCATACCTTTTTACCTCTATATTAAGTAAAGAAAACAAAATTATAATATCTAATATCACATGATCACCATTTCTTATGCTTTCTCATAACCATTATTAAAACAGGCATAACTCTCTATACAGTAGTGCCACTCAGTGCAAGCTCCAAGATCTAAGTGCAGTGTTCTCAGATCCAAGGCTTCTCACTGACAAAATCCACAAGCTAGAAACTAGTCTGGGAATACTGGATGAGTAAGCACTAGATAGGGATTTTATGCACAAGTCTTCTGGCATCCATTGATTACTATGGCTTGCATTGAATGGCACTACTGTATGGAGAATTTTGCCTGTTTTAATATCTAATATAAAAATAAATAATGGATGATGATGTTAACTTTAACTTGGCTTTAAAGTTTATATAGAAAATGTCCTAATGACTTGTCTCAGTAATCCATGGTGTTTATTTTTGCATAGATAAAAACTTGTGTTTTAGAACATCAATCAGTTTAGCTGTCTTTACGAATTGGCTTGACTTTATATGTACCAGTGTGGAGTGATGGGCCAATTCCAACCTGATCTTGACAAATAATAGATACACTTATGAAGATCTTCTTTCCCCAATATATTCTTTGCATTTAGCACTGCGTGTTTGTTTTCACTATTAATTATATTTGCTTTAGTATTTTGTTTCGAATGGAGTATTGCCAATATTTTTTATCATACTTTCAGATCTAGGTTTTATGAACCATATAAGGGAATTAAGAATAATTTTAGAAATTTAGACCCTTCTACTGTATTTATGAAGACATTAATTTTGAATTACTTTTTTAGTTATATTGAGTTTTTTATGTTCACCTTTGCTTTCTCGAATATTTATCTACGAGTTTTCATAATATTGCCACTCAACATTGATCAATACCTCTTTCACATAGGAAATTGTAGGTTCTTCCACAGGTAATAGATTTTTTTCTATGTTGTACAACTTAAGCATGTTCATGCTCATCCTTTTACTTCATTGTTGATATCATCTTACTAAGTATTGATGTAAATAAATTTGTTAATAACAATAAAGAAAAAAAAATATTTGATTTATTCTTTACTTTAATATTATTTGTTTTTGTTTTTTTTTCTTGATCGCGTATTCACTTCATTGTTGACACCATCTTCCTAATTTTGATGTAAATAATTTATTAATAACAATTTAAAAAAAAAAAATTTAATTTTTCTGTACTTTAATATTATTAGTTTCTTTTATTTTTTTTATTTTTTGATCCCCACTTTCACTTATTCGATCTAAAATATTGTTGTATTGTGTTTGCAATTACAACACATTTAGTAGTAGTGGTTATAAGCAGTTAATTGTCATGTCTGCTTGATAGATTTAGTTTAAATCTTTGTTTATTATTTATTTAGGTTAGGATTTTAAATGTAGATTGTAGTTATTGGATTATCAATTTGTGTGACCCTAATGTTAATCTCATAATTAATGAGTAAATCTAACATCATGTGTTTTGAATTAATGTTGGACCTCATGGTATGTACTGGGTATTGAAGGGGTGTTGTAGGTATCTGCAAGATATATATATATATATATATATATATATATATATATATATATATATATATGATATGAATGTAAATCAAGGCATTTATGTTTCTTAGAACAGTTTTCTAAATTAACTTAGACCTATTTAACAAATTGTTTTATATTGGTAATTCTGAATTATTTTGTATTTGTTACATACTCGTGGGATTCTTTTTGTATTTTATTATAATATTAATATCTTGATAGTGAAATAATAAATTCAACAGAAGAAATAAGATTACAAATATAGTTACATTTTATTTGTCAAATGTCTTAGTAGGTCAATGATGCATTAGTATGACACAACATTTCATCATGGTAGATGCAATATTTGGCACCAAAATGCATTGATTTTGGGAACATATTTATGGAGAATATATATATTGTGAATTTAATAAAAAATTAATTTGTAAAAAGAAAAAAATTGATGATTTTAAATTACTCATGAACATAAGTGATATATATAAAATATTCATACTAATGCCAACTAGGGAAATTGATAAAAAATTATAGTCACAATTCAGTGCTCATAATACAGTACAATTTTATGCCATTTATTTTTGTAATTGCTTTGCAGTGATTAGTAAAAGGGATTCAATTTTAATAGACTGTCTAAAATTGTTTGTAGACAATTTCAAAATTTAAATTTATCGCGATTTTCATATAAATTTTGCAATTGTTTATGATTGTTATATATATATAATTGACAAATTAGTAAAGATAAAACCACTTTTTTGTAGTCATTAGTAAGTAACTGTAAACAATTGACATTAAGTTGTACTGGATTATGAGTATTTCTATAAATTTATAGCTATATATATATATAGCTATATATATATATATATATATATATATATAGCTATAAATATATATATATATATATATATATATTGTAACTAGGATGAGTAATCCAGGAGTTTGATAGAGGCCTGGGGAATCATAATGGTAGTTGAGGGTAAAATTGGGGAGATGAACTGAATGATTAATCATCATCCATCTCCAGATAAATTTCAAATAAAATATCAAATTAATTACTAAAGTAATAAAGTAAGATATAAGATTTAATAAGTAAGATATTATCAAAAGATATTAAAGGAACATTTAATATCACCAAAATATAAGAAATGTTATATATTAAGAGAGTATGAGATTAAAATATCTCTCTGAGAGATCAGCCCAGTTAGCTCCTTAGAACAACTATAATTATAATTAACCAAATTCATCAGCATTAACAATAGTAAAAATAAGTGCAAGTAATATTCATCATTATGAATGACTAATAATAAAATAAATCAACAGTTAATCTTGTGACTGGATTGGAATATAAAAAATATAAATCAACAGTCATTCTGGTGACTGGATTCAAAATGGGTTTACTGTAGACTAGGTCAACAATTGAGCCCTTGCTAGCCTGTAACAGATTGAAATCATTAATTTGGATGCACAAACTTAAGTGCTCATCCATTAGAATCCATAACTATTACAATAATAATGCTGGAACATTGAAACATGCTGATCACCATCAATGCTCTGGCCACTTAATACATTAAGGTACTGGCCAACTATAATTTTTAATAAAACTAAACTAAAATAAAATATAGTGCATGGGTTTTAAAGAATATATTCTTAGCACCAACCAGAAAATATCAATCATAATCATCACCATCTGGATGCCCATAAACATTAATATACACCCCCATTTATATATTAGACCATTATGCATGAATCTACCAAGAGATGATGCAATACACTTTTTAACAATTGAATTCAAGTTTATTAACAACAATAAAAAATTAATGAAATTAAGTCTCTAGAATATGGCTATACACATAAATCTTCTGATTTTTATTAACCTACTAGAAAGAAAGTATTACATTGTGGTTTACATGATTAATATACAACATTCAAGTTACTATATGGTGGTTTACATATAACACATATATATGTATGCATAGCCATGCGGTATACTATTACATGAATATATTTCAATTGACATTCAATAATGACAAAAAATGATTACAATTTACATGTGTCTATTTGACACTTATTGATATATGCACAGACATGTGCATATAATCCCAGACATATTTAAATAGCTATATGAAATACAATAAATGATTAAAATTTTACATATATGTGTATGCACATATATACACACACTGATATTTACCCATTTTAATTTACAATAATATTATATTTTTCATAGTTAATTCCTAGATTAAAATACATTAAATTCACATATACATGTGTATATCAATAAACTATAGATAATTGAAAATTAGTTATCAAATTCTATCTTTAATGATTACATTTCCCCCCCCTTTTTAAAAACAAATATCAGTTTATAAGTTCTTTTTTTTTCCTTTAAAAAAAAGTATTATCAACTTTTTTTTCTTTTAAAAATATAAAGTCAATTTTTGTTTGACAAGTACTTGTTGATTGATTAATTATCAATATTTTTTAAATTTAGATTATATAATCATCTACTAATCCTTTACTTTTCTATTCATTTATTTTTAATCCAAGCAAAATTATTTGCAAGTATTTTTTAAAATGTCATTTTTAGGAAAGAAATTATTTCAAATTTCATTATCATTATATATAACATTACTTACCATCAGCTGTTATATATGTTTAAATGTGCTTCTCTGCATATAAATACATCAGCATACATATAATGATTTCTTCATCAAGCTGATAGATTTTTGGAAAACTGGTAGACTGGCTTGTCATAACCAATAGAGATATAATTCAGGTAATGTGTTGGCCTTGATTGTTTCTCTTCTGTCCTGTATTGGCATACTTCAGGCAAGCTATCTTCTAGAACATTTATGCAGGGTAGACTCATTAGAAGTTGACCCAGACTTTATGGGAATCAACTCTAGCATGGTGAAAACAGTAGATTGCTTCTGCTGCTCTTGCCCTCCTTGCTTTATTCCATGGTCATTCCACAGAAACAACTTCTACTATGGAAAACTAAAAACAGTTGCTGAAAACTTCAACAAGCTGCAACAAAATATTATAAACAACTTTATAGCTGGCCAATTTGACCAACTGCTTCTTAAAAATATTAAAGTCAACTAAAATAATCTTTTTATCTGGCCTTTTATGCTAGATTGGTCAGGTGATAAAAACACAATACAGATTGTTTTTAATCTGTCTAATCCTTTTGAAAACAAGTTTGAAGTTTTATGAAAAGTATGATTGGAAAAAGTTGATTTCAATTAACTTTAATCCTTTGGAAATTTTATAATCTACAAAGATTTTTAAAAATAGATAAAAGTAATGTATACAAGCATTATTTCAAAAATAAATCATGCTTGTTTTTAAATTCAAAAGCGGAATACAATAAAAATATTTATTAGACCTTTTTCAAAATTTTATTTTAAATTCATAATTATTTAATCTTCTTATGCTTGTTATTCCAGGAAGGTAGAAAATATCTGCTAAAATTTTTTGTCTATGTTTATTTCTACTTTTTCTTTATATATATTTATGCACTCACACAATTATGTTGCTGTGTACCATGTAATCCAACTGGTTATAGTATATATATATACAATCCATCTAATGTTGTGCTAATAAATACATGTACATAGTTTAGATTAATCATTTGTTAATATTTATTAAGAATGCATATTAATAGAGAAAACAGCTTATAATGCATGTGATGAGAATTTACAGTTATTATTAATGACTGATAATTCAATAATTGAATGTCTTACAATTAGAATGGTATGAGTCAGCTTCCTGAAAAAAAAAAAAAACTTATCTGGCATCTGGAAAAAATTGATGTTTTATTTAGATTCGATTCTTAAATCATAAAATAACAAAGAAGTAAAGTAATTACTATACTAAAGATACCTTTTCTCATATTAATGTACATATACTGTGTTTACAACAATCATTAAGTGAAATTGATTAAATATTTAGTAATTTTAATCAAAATAACCAACTGTCTTGTTCTTCATGATTATACACATGTTAATTAATTTATAATTGTGAGACAAAAGAGGATTTGTAATGATAATGCAAACCAAATCAAAAACTACAGATTTTCTCAAAGTACATTGCAGTCTGGTTGTTTGACCTCTTTATTTGGCATTTTACAATGTTATGCTTAAATCTTTCATATAGCTAATTTGCTTAATTGTAGCTCTAATCAATTCTATTCTCATATAAACCTTTTTAGTAAAAGACATTGATATTGCATCTATTTATAATATCTTTGAAATAATCATTATAATGTAAATGAGATTTGTCTTGCTCTCAAACATCATGCTCAAATTATTTTTAAACCATTTTTTTTATAAAAATGTTTCTAATATTTCATAATGTAGATTCATTACCATCATATTTAGTAGCTGAACAGCATAAAAATTAACTTTATTATCTTGCCATCACATTTTCAAAATATTGTTGAGTGTTTTTAAATAATTTTTAAAATTTCTTTTATAATACAGCAATAGAATGCCAATGTCTTATTTTAATATAATAAATTGGCAGATTATATAGTTCTATATAGAAGTAATGAAGTAGAAATTGTTCCTTTGCCATGTCAATAAGTTTTATCTTTTCAATCTTTAATATGCGATAGAAACACAATGGAATTTATTCAATAGCTCACCATCTGAATTTATCTTTCTGTCTAAAAACAACTCTGATATTGAAACTGTTCAATATTATCAAGCTGACAATCATCTGGACCAAAAATTATCAAAATTTTTGTTTCCATTATTAATGAAAGTCTTTATTGACTGCAACCAAGCATATAGACATTTGGAAGATACTCTTTTACATTATCAAAATAGAAAAATTATCAGCATACTGTAAATTTAGGATCAAAGAGGAGTACGTTTTTATTTTTAATTACTTTGAATTAAAAATCTTACTATCAAAGAGCTATGCTGTCTTGATAGTGACTTCATTTTGATGTTTACAAATGATTCCAAAAACCACTGATATAAAAGTAAAAAAAATGAGTGTATGTTTATATAGAGAGATGAATTTATGGATAAACCTCAAGTCCAAGGTATATTTCTTTGCAAGTAAAACTGGGTATAAGAGAAAGAACATTACAGGTCATATAAATTTTAAATACTATTTCTGTAAACGTTTTGGTTACTAATATAATAAAAAATAATTATTGTGTGTAAATAATATGAATAAATATATTTGGGTTATCTTGTGATGAAATACTTATTGTTAACATTGACATTAAACATATCTGCCTTATAAATTTGTTGAATTGTTTTTTTTTTTTTTTTGATTGTTAAAGCTTTATCTTCCAAAATTTATATCCACTAAATCCATGAAATTTTAGCCATGTACGGAAATTAGCCAGTCATATATATAATACTAATATTAACAACAAATAAATACATACATGACAAATTCAAAATATATATTTACATCATTTAATTATACAATTTTCACTTTTGTATATATAAATTTAATCAATCACAACAATACACATAAAAAAAAAGATGAAAAAAGAAACATCAAATAATGCAAAATATTTACAAATAAATGTATACTTTATGTATTATTAAATTTCTAAAATTAAACGTTTTGTCGATAAAAAATAAAATTAAATGTTGAGGAACTTAATTTTACACATAGTCGATTTTACATTGTATATTTTGTAATGCACGAGTTAGTAATATGCTTTATAACGTGCACGCCTCTAAATTAAATTTTTCAAAATGGTTGATACTGCCGCAAAAAAATATAAAAAACACGTTAGTGAAAATCTTTCCAAAGAAACACATTTTACAAAAAATGAAATCGAATCTTTAGTAGATATGTATTCTAGTTTAACTGAAACCTCTTTAAATCGCTATATATTTCGAGAAGTTCTTCATAAATCTTTTGATATAACAGATGATATTTTAATGGACCGAATTTTTAAGACTTTTGATACAAATGGGAACAATTTCATTGAGATGGAAGAATGGATCCGCGGCTTATCTTTATTTGTCAAAGGAACCCACGAAGAGAAAATCAAATTTTGTTTTAATATTTACGATACTGATAATGATGGTTTTATTTCTAGACAAGATATACATCATTTCCTGAAGAATAGTTTTAGCAAACGATCGTTAGGCGACGAACCTGAAGAGTCTGTAAAAGATTTAATTGATTTAAGCATGAAACAATTGGATTTTGATCATGATGGCCGGATAAGTTTTGATGATTTTAATAAAGCTATTTTAAAAGACAGTTTGTTATTAGAAACTCTTGGATTATGTCTTCCGGAACCAGAACAAAGGGATGCGTTTATAGCAAAACTTACTATGCGAAATTGATTTTTAATTAACAAAATGATATCTAGAAACAATTAATTTTGGGAAAAAAAAAAGCATTCTGTATGATTTTCAGTGATGACTAGCCAATATTTCAATATGCTATATCAGTATATGTATATATGTCACTATAAAACACGCATTCAGATAAATAATTTATTCAAGGCATAGATCAATATTTAAATTTAAATTTCAAACTTTAAATATAGAAAATAATAAATGGTGATTTGTATATATAGTTGCCTAATGTCAGATTTTGAAAGTGATGTAAATAAAAGATATAAGATAAAAAATGATTCTTTAAAAATATATATGATAATATAAACACTTCTGAGTAGGACATTTTTTCCAGTTATATTCTGTATATGCTGCATTTACTATTTTAATGATAAGGTATTACTAAATCCACACTCTGGTATAAAACAACAGAGCCATTAATTTTGCAACCTATTTCTTTACAATTGCTATGATTAAACACTAGCCACGAACCCACTAGTAATGGGTAAACAATTTCTGAATGCAACATCAGAATCAAAGAATCTAAAGTCATAAGTAAATCCACATTATGACTGGAATTTTGCAGATTCGTTTATAGAATGATTATAAGCCATAATTAAATAATTATAAAAATAAACTAAGGTTGCTGCTAGTCAAGCATGATGGTTTAGTGCAGTGGAAGAATGTCAGATTTTGGAATGTAAGATCTTTAGATCAATTTCCATGTTGACACTTCCAGTGTTTGAACTTCTTATGAATTCTCAGGCAATAAAGCCATTTATTTTTAATTATTACAACTTTAATTAAAAAAATCATATGACTTTATTGCTTAGGAGTTTATAAGAGGACTGTGTGCCAAACCTGTGAGCACCAGAACCAATCCTGGGACCTCCCAATCTCAAACCAGATCTTCTACTAACTGTGCCAAACCACACAGGGCACAACTTTAATTAAAAACATATTAATGCACTTAATGATTTGGTAACTCTAGATTTCTAATTTTTTGTATCACAGTTTATCACTGCTATTCCAACTATTTAAACTTCTTATAAAGTCCCAGAAAATAATGGTCATACTATATCAAAAATAATACTTATCATCTGACTATTAAAGGTAGAAATCAGTTCAGTTAACATTCAAATGAATGACTGCCAGAGAACTTTGAGTGCTGTAGGTTTATTGTATCTACTTTTTTCAGTCACAATTATTGCATGTTTCTATGCATGCTAATAGAGTAGAAAATTTTGAAAGATGAAAGATCTTGGATTAATTCTTAGCTGAAAAAAAAAAACTCATTTCAATTATACTTTTTATAAGTTGAATGATACTGTTGGGATAATTCTATCCCTTGAGTTCTAGGATGTTTTATGATTTCTCAAGTAATTCTTAATAGGTTCATTCTATAAATAATGACTTAGCAGATTATGACAATAGTTTGTATATTAAATGCTATAATATTTTGCTTTAACTCCTTAATAATCTCAAGCATTGGTTAGAAACATAATTTGCTTACTGATGTCAAAACTTTTTTTGATTATTTATATTTGAAAACTTAATAATATTATTGCTAACTAATAAATCACACTTACTTTTGTGACACTGAAGTAAAACAAATAGAGTGTATTACTATATTTAATGTTTGCTGAAAGTTAGTGATAATCGCATTTACTTGTAATTATACATTGGACCATTTCCATCATTCAAACAGTAACAAACTCTACATACTGTAGTGTGACCAAGGGTAAGCCATAGCAATCAATGGATATAAGACACCAAAATGTATAAATACTGAACTGGGTTTAGATTTATATGCTATGCAAGAAGATAAGTTTTGGATTAAAAATATCATGTTTTCACTTTGGATTCTTAGCTTTATAGTTAACTAAAAAGGTCAAAGGTGACTGCTGGCAATTACTTTAGATCCTAAGATCTAGGTGCAATGCTTTCAGATCCAAGACATCTCAATATCGAGGGCCACAAGTTAAAAACTAGTTTGGAGATATTGGATAAGAAGGCAGTAAATAGGGATTTTATGCACAACTCTTCTTGCTATTGATTATTATAATTTATACTGTGTGGCACTAACATATGAAGAGTTTTCCATTTTTTTAAGTTTGTGTAAGCATAGGAAATGGTGATCATGTGATGTTTAGTGGTTTAATGCCATGGTGACTATAATTATTAAGAAACCCAAAACACCAAATGTGTAAATGCTGAATTGGGTTCAGATTTATATGACTATATAAGTGAATAAGCTTGCATTGAAAACATTATTGTGTTTTCATTTTGGACTCATAGCTTTATACTTAGTTAAAAAAGTAAAAATTGGCTGCTGAAAAGTTGCATTAGATTCTAAGAGCTAGGTACAATGTTCTCAGATCCAAGACTCCTCATTGATGAAAGACAAGCTAGAAACTACTCTGGGAATATTGGATGAGTAGACACTAGATAGAGATTTTATTCACAAATCTTCTTGCATCTATTGATTGCTCTGGCTTGAACTTTGTGGCACTACTGTATGGAGAGTTTGTCACTGTTTTAATAACTTGTGTAAGAATAGGAAATGGTCATTATGTAGTGTTTAATGGTTTAATTCCATCATTTAATTTAATTTTTAAATATTTTTTTAAAAATTCAAGCTTTATTTAAACTTTTTAAATACATTGAACTGTTAGTAATAACTGACTAACAAATGTCTTTTGTAGTATTATTCTTCTCTTGTCAATATTATTTGACCGATCAGTGGCAACAGTAATCTGGGAATCAAACTGATGATCTCTAGATTTGTGTTTAATAAATTTAAATACTGTAACAGTCAAATATGTGCATTTGTGCAACAAAATCTAGAACTCTGATAGATCATCTTTAAGGCTGACCAGGTTTACGGTGATGGAGGCCACGGCTCTGGCCTAACCCTAGTTCCTCTACCATTGCTCATAGACTTACAACCTTACAAATGACACAGTTGAGGTCACAGCAGCATTTCTCTTCTTCAAGTGCCAGCAGTAGCTCAACAGTTGCACATAAGACTGGTAACAATGGGTGATTTGTATAGCACACTTATATAGGTATCATATGGCACACTTATCATTATTAATTATATATAATATTTCTATAAATTATAAAGCTAATTACTAAATGTTAAAGAATAGTGAGTCGGTGAGCAAGACTAAGACAAGAAACTAAAATAAATTTAAAATCAATTTAATAAATTCAATTGTAAACAAAAACTCAAAACAATAATAGAGTAAGTAACTTCTTTGATTTCACACGCAGGTGATTCAGGGACATTACAATTCAACGGGGTTCACACATGTAAGTGATGCTTTATCAGTAACAATTTTGGATGTACAGATCTACGTGATTTGGTTTACATATATAAGGTAGTACTTATAAGTGATTTTAACTTTCTAGTATGATTAATAAAATTTGGAGGTTTTGCATTTCCGTTCTACATATATATGTATATCACCTCATATCACATGCAGGTGATAGTATGTAGGTTACAATTAATTATTTATTTGGCTATACATATATATCTCTATCACTCGCAGGTGATAAAATGATAATACAGTAAAATTTTGCATGAGCGGAATTTTAATTTAGAATGATTTGACTTTGCTCATGGTTATCTATGCCAGGTTTATGCTATAAAGGATTTAGATTTGCCATATTAGCAGAAGTGATAATAAATTTTGTAAAAAACATAATTTAACATAATTTAACTAGCACGAATACTTTAATATATTCTCTACACATTAATATGCTATTTAGATTGGATTCTATGTCAGATCAATGCTGAATTAATAAAAATGTTGGGTTGAACTGATTAACAGAAGTTAGACTTCAGATACTAATACTAGTGCACAAAGAAAAACATATAACTCTGAGTCTTATTTGCATCTCATATGTGCCTTATTCACGGGATTTTTACCAAGTAATGGTTCCCTGTGACTGATTTTCATTGCTGTGGTATAGGAGGCCAATTTAGTCTGGCTGATTGAGCAATTTATATATATGAGTGGGAGTATTATGCTCTGGGTGAGTCTCATGCTCCTTTTACAAATGCAGAATGTGGAGTCTTATGCTCTGGGTGAGTCTCATGCTCCATTTAAGATATGCAGAATGGGTGCCTGTACCAGTCACCATCTGAAGGAAATAATTGCCTGAACTAAAGGTAATGGTATAGCATGATGACAAGTGACTATTAAAGAAGTGCAGCAATAAGAAAATACGCTATAGTGTTTCATAAGGACACATATGCACCACTGACTACACAATCATATTTAAAATTTAAGATGCTAAAATACAAGTTTTTTTCATGAAACTACCCATCAGTTCATGTTATAGTACTCTTAATAATACTATTTAGGGAATTTATGAATCCAATCTACAAAGCTATCTATATAGGCTTTGATTTAATTAGCTTACAGAGGATTACAGCATGCGGGGAATTAAAATATAAACTTATAGATTTATGCTGTATTTTTATCACTTTAACTAAATATTTGTTTAAAATATTAACTTAAAAAGCAAATCTATCTTAGAGTAGTAATATGTTTGTAATGATATTTAATTCAAGACATTTTATCTTTTCCAAAACAAAGCTTTTTATTTCGTATATAATTATATGTATTATATATATATGCGCACTTACATATATATGCGAGAGAATCTTCATTTAATTCTCGCTAATAGTTTAATTTAAGAATAAAGCTCGGTTTTGAAGTTTTATAGCATAAACAAGATAACTAAATAATAGTAAAATTTGGCATAGATTAACTTAAGAAATGCATTTTAAATCATAATAAAATTTTAAGCAAGTGAAATTTGATAATTGTTCATTTTAAAAGGAAAGTTGTGCGAGATTCGCTAAAATATGATTGACTAAGTTTTATAACACTATCTCTGCAATTAATGACTGTAAACATTATCATTAACCTAAGACAATAATAAATCATCATAGAAATCTTAACTATTACTTTAAACAGCTTATTGCATTATATACATTACCAATTTTATAAAACATTTAATTTCTACTTTATAACTAATTGAAACAGATAGTGCTTAATACTTATAGTCAAATTAATACGTAACATTATTTTGCGAATAAACCAATACATAAATCATACAATTATATTAATAAAGATGTGTGTGAATGTGAGTACTTTAGAATTTGAAATAATAAATCATAATTCATTTATATCAGTTACATCATTTTGCATCAGTTAAATTATATCAACTAACTCAATTTTATATTTTAAATCAGTTATATCTTTATATGTTATTTATATCAGGCAAGACTTTAGGATTTAAATACAGTTATTACATTTATATAAATAAGCATTTATTTTTATAGCGTCTGTATACAATTTGTAATTACATTCATATCGGCCATTCAAGCCAATTGCACAAACGCTTTGCGAGTGTTAAATAATAAATGAATACCCTCTGACCAATACAAGATATAGAATTTATGCAGGAATAAAAAGAATCCCTCTTATTCCTACGACTCAAATATTTATATATGAGCAAATCTGAAGTACTGGCACAGAAGGTGTGACAATATAACGGTCACTTTAAATTACTATATACAATGTCTGAATGAATGACACCGATGAAATTTTATAGAATTTACTAAGCGTCATTCCAACTGAACATGAATAACACCGATGAAATTTTCTAGAATTTACTAAGCGTCATTCCAACTGAAACTTAATCATATATATAAATAAGCATGTCTGCTCAGTTGGAATGACGCTTAGTAAATTCTATAAAATTTCATCGGCGTCATTCATTCAGACATTGTATATAGTAATTTAAAGTGACCATTATATTGTCACACCTTCTGTGCCAGTACTTCAGATTTACTCTTATATAAATATTTCAGTCGTAGGAATAAGAGGGATTCTTTTTATTCCTGCATTAATTCTATATCTTGTATTGGTCAGAGGGTATTCATTTATTATTTAACACTCGGAAAGCGTTTGCACAATTGGCTTGAATGGCCGATATGAATGTTATTACATTTGTAATTTACACAAGTTTTAGATTGAAGTTATAAAATAAAATATACATAATTTTCATTTACAATATTAAGATGGCCATTAATTTAAGGTTAAGCTAGCATTTAAATTTGGAATTAGTTGAAGATTTTAGATTGAAAGGAGTAGTTACCATTGTTTATCTTGATCTTTGTCTGTACTGGAAAGTTCTCTGGATAGCGTGACATCTTTTAAGTTCTGGTGGTAGTCAACACATGCTGTCCCGGCTTAGATGGTGGTTCATCGGGCAGAAGGCTAGATTTCAAGCCAACTTACCCTGACATGCTGGTTATTCACTTTTTATAAATATCAATTTTTATGACTCTTAGAAAGAATATTTTTTAATGAATCTCAGTGCTTAAGTCTCTTGAAAGATGGCTGCCAATGCTTTTATACCAGTACCCCCCCTCTCCTTCATTATTTTATTTTCTTAGAATTGTTTTCTTGGCCCGTACGATAATTAGCAGTTACCGTGGAAACCAAATATTAAATAGGTAAAAAAAAACCTATTGGCAAACCGTAGTTTATTCCATTTTCTAAGTTTTATCCTAAATATAAATTTTTAATTAATCTTATACCAGTAAAGATTAATTATGCTGGTGACTATGTGTCCAGAAAAACAAATCTAAGATTTGGAAAAACATTTTATTATATATGTAACCTGACCGTTCTAATTTACCGATATGTGCAGAATTATTAAATTTTGAAAATATATAATTTAATAAATATATAAAATTATAGAAAACACAATGTTTTATAATCTATTAACATTTATATTCTTGCATATATGTAGTCTAAAGTTACACATACAATTAGTTTTTCACTCAGCAATTTATTAACAACTTATATATGTGCGTATTTTGGAGTATATAAATGAATATTTCTGTAAATATTTAAACATAAATGCACACATACATGTTTGTATTATTTAGATTTAAATTTAGGTGGGATTTATTAAGATTATTATTAATACGTATACGAGGTTTTGGTGGTATGTATATAGGTATGAATACTACTATATAACATATATAGTAGGTGAAACAGTTGGGTTGAAAAGCTGACTGTTTCAATACTATCCCAGATTTCCGAATGCAAATGATGTTCTAATTATTCTGTTAAGTAACAATTAGTAGAAAATTTTCATACTTAATTTATGAAGGTCTTCATGATTTTTTTTTTGTTTTAAGGCTAAAATTAATAAGTATTTTCCAAACATTATGAATTATCAGACTATGGTGACTTATGGGTTACTTGCTCTTGTTTTCCTGAGCAGTTTCTTAAAATCTTTATATTCTTGTTTAAAAATAGCCCAGATTATTAGAAAAAGGTACAAAGATAAAAATTTAAAAAAACCTCTTACATGATAATGGGAAACCCATTTAGAAACCCTTAATTAATTATGCCCTTAAGGACAATTAGAGAAATCAGGAAAGCCGTCATTGATAAGTATATAAAGTGTCTCTCTATTGTTGTCTTTGATAAAGTAGCTAATTGTTTATATCATCTTCTTAAATTTAGTACTCACAATTATAAAAGTCACCAGCTTAATTGCCATAGTAACATTATTATTGATAAGGTCAGAAACACCTGAAAAAAGAGAATCTATCTAAATATATTAAATACTAATCAACACATTATTACTGATAAGGGATTTAAATGGAAATTTGAATTTTTTAAAATCATTTAATAAATAAAATAAAGAGTCAAATATGTAATTAAGATTTTTAATAATAAAGTAAAATAATGAAGCATTTCATTAATATTAAAAGTTCTTATTTATTTAACACATGGATTTTATAAAAGCTTAACTATTAACATAAAATCATCAACAAATTCCAAACAATTCATAGCTGTTGCACTGATCCATTTCATAAATGGAATTTAATAGCTATTGACATTTATAAAAATTCTTATTAGTTTCAGAAACGATGTTTTTCATAGATAAATATTTATAACTTGTACTTTATTACCTATTTATTCTTCATTATGAAGATAAAGTTTATATTTCTTCACTGATTTTAAATTTCAAATCAGAGAGCTTTGAAGGGGGTGCTATTTTAATTTTTAATAATATTTTAGCAGTGAGTTGTTGAGTAATTATTTCATTTCTTTACTTACTTTGGCTATTAATGAGATAAGAAATATTTTCCTCATTAATGTCTACCTCATCTAATCACAATTTATGTTTTTTCACGTTTCAATTTTCATTCTATCACTTTAAGATTTTTGAATTTCATAATTTTTATTATTATTTTCATTTCTAAAATTCTCAATCTTTATATTATTTAATTTTATTTGTTGTCTGATCTACCGCTAATTATAGGTTTCATTTGATTTTTGATTTTATAATAGGACTTTCAAAATTAACGTGAAGAGGGATTAGCTTTTTTTTTTTTTTTTATCTATAAAGGTTTTTTATATTTATATAAATGACTTTTATATTTAATATTTATTTCTTTATATTAATTTTATCAGTTCCATTGATCTTACTAATATGACGTTAATAAATTGTTTACATATTAGTCCAACCATGTGTGTGCATTATGAAGTTTTCTTAAAAACTTTATGAAAACTTTATTTATTGTTCTATTTTTAAAGTATAGCTTTTTGATAATAATTCACGTAAAATATGGTTATTGCGCAAGTGATCACGTGGTCAAATTAGTACAGGCAGAAATTTACATAAATGCATCACTGCTAATTACATATACATAAATAAAATATAATTACTTCTGTATATAAAATTATAAATCATGAAGAGATAGAATATCAAATTACTCATTCCTCCATATATTACAATTATTAAAACAGGCAAAACTCTCCATAGAGTAGTGCCACTCAGTGCATGCCAGAATAATCAATGGGCCAGATTAATCAATGGATTCCAAAAGACTTGTACATAAAATCCCTATCTAGTGCCTACTCATCCAATATCCCCAGACTAGTTTTTAGCCTGTGGCTTTCATCAGGGAGGAGCCTTGTATCTGAGAGCACTGCACCTAGATCTTAGGATCTAATACAACCCTCCAGCAGCCACCTTTTATCTCTACTTAACTACAAAACTATAAGAATAAAATTGAAAACACAATAATATTTTCAATCCAAGCTCATTAGCTTATATAGTCATATATGTCTGTTTTAATAACAATTATGAGCAAGCATAAGAAATGGTAATCATGTGATGTTTAGTGGTTTATTACAATTATTGTTGCATAAAAAATATATTTATATTAAACCAGTCTTTGTTATTTAATAAGTGTGTAAAAATAAAATAATTTTTATTGCTTTGCAAAGTAAATAAAAATCATTGAGTTTTTTAAATTTATAAAGATTTTATTTACTTAAAAGCAATATATACAATATGTACATTTTTTTTTATAAGATAAAATAGTGGTACACCAATTTATACATATCATTTATAATATAATGTATATTGATTGTTGCTCTTCAATAAATAGTACTAAACTGATATAAAAACACCAGATATTATACCATTATATAACTGAGTATTATACAGAACTGAATTTTTGCTTATAAAAAATAGGTTAACTATATTTTTGAATAGCAACAAAAATTTTGGTGTTATCTTTTACTGATATATTTGAAAAATATAAGAGCATTTAAGAATCTACTGAACTATTTCTTCTTCTAAGTAAACTGCATTTTTCATTACCAAACACAACAAAACATTATGCAAGCCACATACTTGATTCAGAGACTATGAATAATTATTGATGCATTGAAAAATTGAAATTGCTTAGCCTAATTATTTCAAGTTAATTGTACATTTAGAAGATTTGTATCATATTTTCAGGATATATGAATATTTTGAGAATTTGTGCTTCATATAACATTTGCTCTTATGGACTGATTTGTTAACATATTTCAGACATTGGTAGTATTAAGTAGTAAATAGGCTATTATATGAAGTGCATTAAATAACCTGGGTATCATTTTATGCGGTAGATAGGTTTCTCAAAAAATGCGCACAAAAATAAATGTAACTTACCTGAAAAATGAGGGATATGTTCCAGTAATTTTCAGAATTCACATAAAAGCAAAGCAACAAGGAAAAATTACTTTTAAATTCACATTAAAAAAATAAGCAAATAAAATATGATTAATAAAAAATTTCAAATATTTGAAAAAAATTAATACAAGACAAACTTTTTTTTACTTTTTTTATTAATGACAGTATTTAATTTTATTTTTTCATACATATTTTAATCACTACCGCTAGCATTCGTTTGTAAACTGGTAAGAAATCAGATTCGATGTGATGTATTAAACGAAGTCAAGAATCTCTCAGCAATTATGCACAGAGAAACCTGTTAGCCACTTTATTTTTATTCATGATGTGATGTACAACTAGTGCCAGTTTCAGTCTTGTGCTGTGTTGATGGTTTTCTGTTTTTACATTAAAAAAAATGAGATCGTAATCAAAACAAAAAGATTATACATTATCATTAGAAATATTATTTTCAGTTTATAAAATCTTCGATTTTTATTTTAAAAATCTAAAAGATTATTTATTTCTGTTATATACATAACAAAATATGTTTTAAAAGTTTAAATTTTTTGAATATTTATTGCATATTTTTATATGTAAGTATAAATCTATTATTATTATTTACTCATTAGTATAAATAGATTATCTACATATAGCTTCAGGCCATATTCACGTTAGCTGCTAATATAACGTTATATTTTTGGAAAAAAAAGTATTTCAACTGAAAATAAGTTATTAATAATTTAAATTTCTTGATATCTAATAAATATAGTGAAATATGAAAGATATTAAGAAGAAACATTTATCGCATAACTTCAAAATTGCATTAAAATAATCCGCATAAAACGAGACCCAGGTGTATATGTGATTTAAGATTATGGTGCAATGATAGTAATGGTAAACTTAAGAGTTAATAATTTTTTGATCTATATCTAGCTATAATTTTTTTTAATTGTCAGCTTTGTTGATTAATTAGACCTTTTGTATTCTGCTGATCATTAGGGTGTGAATGTCAGCTGACAATCTAAGAAGTGCACACAATTATTTTTATCATCTAAGCTTAGTCATTTTCTTCTAATATTGTTCCAGAAATATTAATGAAGTAATAGATAAAATGGGGATTTTCATAAGAAAGTAAAACAGTTTCATTCATGTAACATTTACACATTATATGTGGTAGACTGACCTATAACCCAGGGACATTTGGCTATCAAGTTTGTATTTTATTGCCAAGTAACTAACAAATCTTAGACTTTTCATCAATTTTCATTTATTTTTGATATACTTGTAAAATTATAAAATTATTGTTTTAATTGTCTCTACATAAAAATATTATCATGTCACAAATATAAACATAATCTGTCAAACGTTCTATTGTTATTAATACTTGAAATTTATATAGTATACAAGAGTACATAATATATCCAAACTATAGATAATAAATTCATGTTTATTTAAATTCGCAATACAATCTGATTATAATGAAGGTAAAAAAAGCTTATTGTTGAAATCTAAAAAATTCATTATTTTAAAAATATCCAAGAATCAGGCATTTTGGATTAATGGCAGTTTATGTATTGTGGTGCTGAGAAAACTATTATAAAGATTGAGATTCTTTGATTTTCTTTATTTGGAACTTTATCAATCAGCACCTTGTACCAAGAAATAAAAAGCAGTCTTCTATTTCCATAAATTGAAGACATAAAATATTCCTCTTTTTGTTCTATATTGTCTAATATTTTTTTTCATATTATACTTTGCAATTATATATTATACTTGAAACTGTAACAATTTTGATAAGCCTTAAATAAGTTAAGCTGTTAAATGTGTAATGTTGAGAATATAAAATTATTTACGAATCAACTAAGTTGGAATATATTTTTACCAAATTTGAAAACAGTGTGCATATTCTCCAATAAATGTCAATTTATTAATCAGATAAAAGTAACTAATTTTTGCTTGGTTAATAAATTAGCATTATTGTGAGAAAGTGGATATTATTTGTAAGTTTGTTAAAAATGATTATTTAGGTATCTGACTTGTAAATTTACTTAATTGGATCTAAATAAATTTACATTTAAAATTTAATTTAAATAAATAACTGAAATAAATTTATTTACTATATTTAATTAAATGATAAATAATATTTGGTTACCAATAATGATAGTTTGCATTTTCTTGTTGCTTTCTTATGCATCTCAATTTTAGGTTTATATCATAAACTAAATCATTAAAATACAAACAGAAAGATATGAATTAAAAACAATATGCTACACAAATATAAAGATATATAAATAAATTATGTAGAAATGCACAATTACTGTTAAAAGAGAAGGACAAATTAAGGAAGAACATGACCACTATACTTTATAGTAAATTAGAAGAAGCACAAAATAAAATAAAACCCTAAAAAGGACTAGGTCCTGATTTAATTTCAGATTTTTTTTTACAAGCATTAAGTAAAAAAAAACTAAAACAATTTTAATTGATTATCAATGAGTAGAAGAGAGTCTTGCAGTTGTTAAAGAAGTGAGGTCTCAAATATATTTATAGAAAACGTCCTGGCATCACATCCATAGAACTATGCCAATAAAATATCTTTTGTATAAAAGTTTAGAGTTTTATAAATTTCATATTATTAGCATGGATATTATAAAGAAGTAAACGATAACTGCTTGATGCCTATAATTTCAACTTTAAATTTTAATCTTCAATGACATATTCAAAAGTAAAAACATTAGTCTGTCTGGAAATTGTACCCATTGATTACTCAAACTTGCAGTAGATGACACTAGACTAGAGTGAAGATCATTGCTTTTTAGATAATTTGATCAAATATTTATAAGAGAAATGATCTCAGTAAATTTATAATTTAAAGTATACAAATACATTTAAAAAAGCAAAATAAAATATTTTGTTTACAGTATCTGCTCGATATGTTCACCATCGTCAACATACTTATCTGAAGTACAATCCTGATCAATACCTGTTGAATGCTGTCAAAATAATGAAATTACATGCCTCAATGTTGAAATGACACAAATGTCTAGCTTCGTAATTTTCTATGTCTATATTTGTATATCCTCAAAATATTATCCATTGATCAGTATTATCTCTTAATTCAGTAAGAAGACACTTCTATAAATTCATTTTATTGGTTTGTAATAATCCAATGCATGCTTTTTTGTGATACATATATTTCAAGAGATTTTTTAAGACTTCTACGATAATGAGCACTGCTTTAAAAGACAAAGTACACTTTAATTAATGAATTTTTAACATTCTAAAAAAATAAAAATGAATTAATCACTACTTATATTAGATTTATATCCAATTTATAAGTCCATGCAAAAATTGCCAGAGGATGAAACAATAATGTGCACACTCTTTCTTTAATTAATATAAGCACACACATGCATACATAGCGAAATCTATCATTTTTCAGGAAATAAAATATAAATGATGCAGAAAAAATGCTAAAAATGGGAGAAAATTACATATTTGGGAACAATGAATGGAGGTTTCACTATATATAGATGTGTAAACAATTATTTCTTGATTCCTCTCTACCTTCTATAGGGATATTGAAATGCCCTTCAAATGCTTTAATAATAACTTATACTATCTAGAAGATGGCCGGTGGATCCAATCAAAATATTAGTTTAATACTAATATTTTAAACAAACAAATGTATGCATTAAGAAACTAAAAATAAATTTTCGATTCTTTTACGGGTAACAATTTTTAGTTTAATATATATATTGGGGAAACAAAAAGTACACAGAAACAAGAGAGATTATGTAAAAATAAACGATAGAATTTACTGCATATTTTAATTTTTCAAATGATATAGCTTTCATTATGGAAAATAAACAAGAATTTGAAATTTTACAATAAAAAGAAACATTGATGAACTTCTGAAAAAAAAGTGATTAGATCAATATAAAACGCACACAGACACATTATAAATGAATAACAATTAGAAAAAAATGTTGGCTAGAAAATGAGTCTTTTTTTTTGTAGAAACACAATTACTTGAAATGGAAAATATCATTTGATTAAATAAAATAAAAAACATCAAAAACTTTATGTGAAGTGTGAGTGGGTTATCTGTACATTTAATATAGACTCTAAAGGATTAAATGAGTGTGTAAATCACTATGAATGATTTTTTTTCTTTTAAAATTTGTTTTGTTTGCATAAACATAAAATAGAATGAAACTATAACCATATAATACAAATTTATAACATCTTGTTTATCTTAATATTGTCTATCATATGTAAATTACACCAACATAACTCTTATGCGTAAATAAACTAATAGAAAATAAGAAATATATTATGAGTTAACATTACAATAGGACAATAATTATAATGATTTTTTAATAACACATTATTGATCTCCTATTCATTTTAATATAGGAATATATTGGGGAAACAAAAATTATGAGCTGTAATAATGTAATATAAATAAAACAAAATGTCTGTTATAGAATAATTATTATAATAAAATTGTAATAAAATTAATAAAGTATGGTGGTGATAATATACTTTTTAAATAATTATAATAAATCTCTGAAGTATTTTCAGTTAATTTCTTAAACTTTTTCAACTGAAAAACATGCAAATTTAGTGGAAGTAAATATCATCATATTGTATTTCAAGATTCATGAATTTTAATGTTAGAACATTGTCTATTAATTAAAGATATCCTATTTCTACTTATCAAAACTGCCTTCTTAATTTTTTTTTTATGGCTTCTCTCCTCAAGATGTTTATAAAATTATTAAAATGAATAGAAATTAACTTCATCTTGTGAATTTAAAATGTAAACCAATTCAAATGAGGTTGCTTGACATTCCTGTGATCTAACATTGAATATAATAAATATTATGTAATCTATTATTTATATAATATTTTGGAGTGCAGATGAGAATTGATTTATTTTTGTCTGTAATGTGGATAACTTTAATACTAGAAAGTGCTACATTAATATAGCTATTAATTTAGAGAATGTTTACCACTACAATTATATATATATATATCAAAAAATGTTCAAATTTTAAATCAAAACTTGTTCATAATATTGTCTTTGCAATGTAATTATTAAAAATAATTCAATAATAATAATAATAATTATAATAATAATAATAATTATGTATAATTATTTATGTATGTAATGAATAAGAAATAGAATATTTATTTTATCTTTAATATTGTAATGTAAAATGAAGCCTGTAGATGGAGTTGCTGTAAAATAGAGAGAATTATAATATAATTTAAATGTATTTACATCTTGATAAGGCTCCAATATAGGGGCGAAATCTGGATTGATGAGTTTTATTAAACATATTATTATAAAAGTTGTCTTATTAAATAATTTTTTATTGAATTATTGTTAATATATATATATATATTTAACACCCTTATCTAAATCAAACTCAATACCCACAATAACAACAGTCTCTACATATAACGTAAAACAATTTAGATGTACAGCAAGAAAGCAACTCAAATAAAACATATTACTGAAAGATGAAATGTTCATAAGTGCTGTAGCTGAGAAACATTTAATTGTTTCTATAAGTAAACATTTAACAAACATATAATAAAATACATAATTTAAACTAAACTACAATACTTAAATATTAATATTTTCCTTTGTTACAAATTTTTTTTTGGCAATTCTTTAATTTACACACATTACAACAAGACAAAAAAAGATGATCAAATTTAGATGCAAGTGAGGAAATCACAAAAAATGTAAATTAAAGAAATAATAAATAAAAATTTATTATTATTAATTCACCATACACATATGTACATTTTTACAAATGATATAAATAATTAACTCAATACATGAAATCAAAGCTGATTTGGAAGAGTATAATTGACCTTAAAAAGAATTTCATTTTGGTGATTATCAAAAATCATATCAAAAACTCTTAACGGTTAACCAACATATATACTTTGTGAGTGGAAAATTGAACTTGTCATTTGAACAGAAAACTCAGCCACCATCAAAGTAATAACATTAAAAGAGAATATCTCATTGAATATGAATAAAAGCTAGATTAAATGTGTATGGATTTAAATCTAGCAAACCAAGGGACTTTAAATCATAAATCCCATAAATAGCATTAAATTTCTTTAACACATCAAGTGTATTTTCAGTCTAGAGTCAGAGAGTTAGATCAATCTTAACTTGAGATCCCCATACCTAATAACTTGCTATTCAACAAACTCATGAACTTTTATCAATTATATATACAGAAACACAGACAACAATGCACACCTAAGTAGGAAGCCACATTGTGGGAAGAGAGCCATAATCTATGGAGCTATAACTGCCAAAACTGAATATGACTTGATTCAGCATCTAATCATCTACACTGAAGCATCACCAACTTTACTATTTGAAGAAGCTGTAATCACATCTCAAGGCTTACTATATGAAAGAGAGAAATTCTGATCAGCATTATTTATGTTCTAGAATACCCAAACTCCACCAATTGCATCATGAACTATAGCAATGAGGACATTTTCCTTTATGGATTCTTAATCGATCTTAGGTTGACACCATTTTCTTATTTTATGAATTTATAAATTTGGTTTATTTCATTTCCTTTACCATAGATTGAGGGTGGTACAAATTCTTAATATGTCAGAAAGGGGAAAACATTATTAACCTCAATTTTAAATTGAAATAAAATATAGAGTTAGGTGTGAACTTGCTTGAGGATAAATTTAATCATCACCAGGGAGAGGTAAGATTTTATATTCTTACACCTTAAATACTGATATTTGCACAGTTCTACTGTTATTTGTTTGTTGATACTAATAATTTCATCAGTTATTTGTTTTTTTTTGTTTTTGGTATAAATTATTAATAATTTCTAGCATGAATGATCTTTCCTATCCTTGTAAAAACAAATCATAATAGAAGAGGGATCCTATACCATCAATTTGATAAGATGAATTTATCAGTAAACATATTAAAGATAATGAATTACTATTTTAATAAAGACTAAATTAGCAAGCAAGTGTACTTATAAACAATTACAAGTTTTAATTAATTTTTTTTTGTTAATATTGCTAGTGACTGATTATTATTTGAAGAAAAAAAAGGGATCGGCTTAATGAGTATTAACTGCATTAATCAAAGAGTAGTCATAGATATCGAATAAATTAATTGCTTTTGTTATAATTTCTCATTACATAAATTGGAATAATTGTAAATAAATTTGTTAAACATATGATTTCAAATTAAAGATAGTTGTTTATGTTTTTTCTTTATTCAATTTTCAATTTATCACATGCTCACACAATAAAATTGGTAATATATTCCCTGAAATAAAATATTGTGTGTATTCTCCCTAAGCTCAAAATCTGGGATTAATGGAAATCAAGGATGGAGAAAAGAGATGATTATATACATATATATTGGACATATGTTTGCATACTAATACATCATGTTCTAGGAGTGAGATTGTAGTGGATATGAGTCTATAAATTTAGGAAACCTAGATACATTTGTTCACCCACTCTGATTGCCTATCACATCTACTGTTATGCAAGGCAGGAGCTGCTCTGTTACATATGGTACATCCAGTCACAGGGTATCAAATCTTATTTTATGATTCAATAATCTCAATGACAAAACTAATAAAATCTAAACATCTTCTGTTATAATTTTTTTTCGATATGTTAAATTGAACTTCAGTAATGAAAAAAAATAATAACGATTAAAATCATGTAAAATAGCATGCAGTCAACTGCTTAAAAGAATTAAATAGTAAGAGATAAAAGGTCAAGGGAAGTAATAGCTTTGTTAAAATACAATTTGTTTTCTTTTTTGGCATATACAATAAAATGTAGCGATGATAAATCTTTCCACAATGTTTCTTAATATAATTTGAAATACACAAAGATCACTAGCTGAAATAAAAGTTAGTAAAATAATTTAAAACAAGAGAAGTAAAGAGTAATATATAAACTCAAAAATAAAGTAGATGATCATTAGGAGTAAAATAACATGATGCAGTCTGAAACTATGAATGAAGGAAAAAATGAACGTGAAGTACTAGATGATATGGAGGAGGCAAAATAGAGATTTCCATGCTAGGAAAATATAGTATCAAAACAAAACATTAGTATATCTGGGGGAACAATACTAGAAAATGTCCAAGCACCAGAAACAACTATGATTTCAGAAAAAACAAGGAGAGGAGAAGAAAAACAAACAAACAATGTTGCACTTAATAAATTAATACTGATAATGCAGCAACTATCCACAAATATGACAACCGTAGTGGCTGATTTATTTGAAATAAGAGCAGATATAGCAAAACAAAATGCTGTTATGACTCAAGTACAGTTAGAATCAAAAGCAGATATAACAACCAATTTAATATGAAAATGGAATTAGAAGCAAATGTAATTCAAATATAAAAATAGATTAATAGTAAATTGCTACAATTAGAGAAAATTATAGACAAAAAGGACCACAAATGCAAACAAAGATTTATAAAATTAGAGAAAATAATTAAAAGCAAATCAGATGCAAGGTGCATAGACATAAAAAGGTGTATAATAACTTTGCATTCAAAGTAGAATAAAATATGAAAATACCAGACTAAGATTAATGAACAAGTAGAAAATCTATAAATAGAAATAAATTGGCTGAAACAAGACAGGAAACTAGAAATTCATAAAAAAAAATTTCATTCCAAAGCAAATGATCATAAGTGATCACTTTATGTTTTTATTCTCCAAAAATGTGATTTTAAGAATCACTGTTTAGCAAGTACAATGAATGTCTATACTTGTGTATTCGCATATTTTACTTTTTGTTTTCCCAAAAATAAATTATTTCAACAATCACTGTTTAGTAAACATGACATATTTTACTTTTTATTTTTCCAGAAATAAGAGATTTTTTTTTTAATAATCACTGTTAATAAATACGTATTCACATATTTGACTTGGTCAGAATTTAAGTGTGATGTAATAATCACAGATTCGTAACTTACGAGTGTCTACATAAGTCCACACTCGCATATTTATGCTCCCATTTCTTTATTTTTTCCAGCCATGGGGAAAAAAATCTTTTGTCTGACTGTGCCAAAAATCTGTTGTGTTTGGTCTGGATTACAGATGCAACCTACATAAAATAATACTAACACCAGTATTACAATTAATATAATATTTATTATTCACAAATATATGCAATAAATTATATAGTTATAATGTGAACTCTTGGATCTGGGTGTTGTGGTTCTACCAATTCCAGCTACACATGATAACTTGTTTCACGGGCAGGGAGAATGAGTCTTCTGGCTGTACAGGGAGAATGAGTCTTCTGGCTGTACAAGACAGCTTGCTTTGAGTCAAAAGTAGTCTTAGCAGTGTCTGGTTGCTCTATGGACTTGCCTAGCTATGTAGATAAATAGAATATTGCTATTGGGAATGCTGACTGCTGTCCAGGTTAGCAAAGCTTCCCTGGGAGAATGCGTACAGTCTTTGTAGGTCAGACAGATGTTCTTCCCCTTTTCTCCCAAAAGGATGACTATTTATAGCCAGATTCCTGACCTTACTGAAAACATTCAAATTCAGAAAGTATAATTGCTTATTGGCCTGTACTAATCATTGGCTATGCGTTTAGCTGCATATCAGCCTATTGGCCTGCGGCAAACAATGCTTAATCCAATAAAATAAGGAGGAGTCTGGAATAGTCCACTTTTGAGAGGAGGACTATAACATTATTAATCAGCTTTGTCACATTCTTTCAAATCTACACTTTTTAAACTTCTAATTACTTTTTAAAAAAATATAATTGTAATGTCTACTCATTATAACAATAACTTCATGCAAGATATTTACAATACTTTTTCTTTTTACTTTTCTAACTGTATATAAAATTAATATAAAGAGAAATTACATGATTAATGCATCTATTGGTCATGATCATGATGAGAAATTCTAGTTGAATAAATAAGTACTTTATTTTTTAAAATTTATTCAGATTTAGATTTTTTTAAAGTATATAACCCATAACCACTGATCTAATCATTGAATAATGTCAGAAAATTGATATTTAGTTATTCTTAGCTAGGGAATAAAACTCATTACTCAGGTGAATGCTTTAAAAATGATTGTAATATGTTGTGGTATTCCATTAACAGTGAAAGAGATGCTCTATTTCTATAAGCATTGAGCTGTAATTATATTTACTTTTTAAAAAACTTTTTGGGAAAAGTATTTTTTCATATGAGCACTTTTATCAGACGAGCATGATTGTGAGTTTTAAGTCATCAAAATTTCCACCAATTTTTACCTTGCTTGGCTGAGAAATGATGTAAACCCATTTACTTTCATTTTGCTACTCTCATCATCAAATTAAAAACTTATCAAATGTGACTAAATCTTACTATCAGTATACTTGAGGAAAAATTCAATTCTGTGCTCCAAATTCTAAACAGAGGTTTTGTTGTGATGTTTTGGAATGACAGAGTGGGTCAGCTTTGTTACTTTTGGTTTCACAAATTTCTTATGAACTCTTAAGCAATAAATAATTTGATTTGTTCTGAATAATTTAATGGAGTGAGTGAACGGTAGAGTCTGGAGTTCAAGATTCATCTATCCCCATCTCTTCCAGGGATCAAACTTCTATAGATTCCCAAACAATAAAATATTTAATTATTTTTGTCCAATCATTTATCACTATTGCTGTAGAAAATTTATAAAAAGATATTATGCTAATTTCATGAGAAAGAAAAATAAAGACAGAGAGATTAATAAGGAGTGGGGGAGAAAGTAACAAAAGAAAGATTGAAGTGGCCATTGTTAAAAGATGGAGGAATAATAACATTATTTAACATAAATTTGCAACTTTTCATTAGTAGTTCAATTTGCAAATGTGATTAACATAGCAAAGGCAAATTTATAATAAACATTGCATTCACAGATATACCACACAACAATTGTTTGTTCTGAAAGATCATTGCATTAGAAGATCATTTGATTGGCAATTAATATGTTTTATTAATTATATCACTTTTGATGCATATGACTTTGATGATAGTAATAATATAAAGTCAGATGTCACATGACTTATATATAGCTTGCACTTACAAATATGTAAAATTAAGAGCATGCTAATGAGCTCTAAACAAGCTTTTTTTTTTATTTATGATAAATGCTACTACAAAAGAAGGCATTCAAATCATTTTTATCTTGGATTGTCCCTATCCCCAGACCAGTTTTGACCTATGGGTCTCTTCAGTGAGGAGTTGGGACATTAGATTCAAAAAACCAATCTTAGAAATATTAAAAAATATTTATTAAATAATGGAGATAATCAACATTCCTTTATCATATGCTAAATGATTTACTAAAAAACAGATTTATTAATTAAAAAAAAAATGTATTTCAAGCAAAATAAATATTTATTACTTTTCACAACATAATTGTTAGTATAATGTTCTTTTTGTGAAAAGGGACTTAGTTGCAGGATATACAACCATGAAAAGCTAAAATTTAAAAGACACTATAGCCAAAAAAAAAAAGAGGTGCAAACATTTTTTTAAAATAGTTTTAGGCCCATGAATAAAACAGATGTATTAGTTTTAGTGTTGAAAATTATTATAAATTCCCAAGTAATAAAACATTCTATTACAGATATTATCATTTATACAAAAGTTTTGAAATAACAAGAGGCGAACAATAAAATTTATGCTGAAAGTGCTGGGAAAGCAAAAGCAGCAATTTGTTGATGTTTGACAACTACATAAAAAAATTTCATGACATAATAACGTGATAAGCCTATGATTAGAGATAAGCATTTAAAATATTTATAGGTATCTACAGGTAGCTAGATCATAAAAAAATGTAGCCAGTTATTAAATATAAAAGGATATCCAAGTATTATTAAAAAAGTTCCCTGCAAAATATTCATTAGGTAATGAATATAAGTACAGCTGACTATAAAATTAAAAACTATATAGTATCATTGCTTAGCACAATAACATATGATTAGTCCAAACATCCAACTAATATAATTATGATTGCATGCAAACATAATCTTTAACACCTATATACTAAAATTAACAAAACCTTAGTACAACATAAGGTAATCATATTTTTTCCAATACAATCATTTAATTATATGTACAATAAAAATAAAGATGAATAGATATTAATTTTACTTCAAGTAAATCACAATATACTCATACTATATATATATATATATATATATATATATATATATATATATATATATATAAATTATTAATCAATGTCTGTATTCCAATTATAATAAAATATATATAATTATTCAAAACAATACAATAATTAATACAGTAACAATATTTTAAACAAATATATACCAATTTAATTTAATTGGTATATATTTGTTTAAAATATTGTTACTGTATTAATTATTGTATTGTTTTGAATAATTATATATATGTATTGTTTTGAATAATTATATATATATATTCTAACCTGTAATTATGCATCCTCACTTCCAAATAGTATATGGTATAAAATAAAATGGGTTCTATCTCAATTAATAATTAATAACTACAATATTTAGCATTAAAATTAAAATATTCCACTAGCTCAAATTTAAAATTCAAATAAGGTTCAATTTATAAAAAATATATAGTCATGTGACATCTGACTTGTTATTATTACTATTAAAAAATATATTAAATAAATATTTAATATTTTCATGAGACTTGAAGTAAAAATACAGGTGACAAGATAGATTACATTGAGCCAATATCCTACAGGATACTACCTCAGTGGCATAAGAACACTATTCCCCTTTATTATTATTTTAAATAACAAACTCATAGTATTCTTACGACTTTAATAACTTCTACTCACTAAGAGTAAACTAATAATTAAATCTTAATCTTCTATTTAATAATAATCTAGCTCAATAAAGTAATCTCAGGTTTATAAAGTTTATTCTAAGTTAATTTAAAATACGGTAGTAAAATATGAGAAGGGATTTTATGTCATAATCTACTACATTTAAACCAATAATAATAAATAACAATAATAATATTCTTCATTGTTTAACTAATTCTATGTATCTTTTCTTTTTACCATAATTTTATTACCATAATAAAATAGTAAAATAATATAATATGATCTTATATCTTCATGTAATGATATAATAAATACGTGGCAGCATTTCAATAATCTGACAAACAAAATGGGTGTGGCATATAATATTGTGATAACTGATTTATGACCAATAAATAATGTAAGATTATGATTATTTAATTATCATGAATATCAATAAAATATTTAAAATTCTTAAAATAATTCTTTATTTATCTTTTGTGCAAAATTATATATTTGTTTCAGTTATTATGCATATATCGTGTTTTCATGCAGCGATGTGGAGAAACAAATAACTCTGACACAAAATTTTTTAAATAACAAAATTTAACAAAGTTTATTACTAACAATAAATAACTAAACAATTTATTTACATTATTTACAGTAGATATCCTTAACCTTTTTTTTACTTTACAGTTTGATTTACGAGTTATAAAAAAAATAATTTATATTTCAATCATGTCTTTATTTAGATTTAGGACAAAATTTTAAAAAAAAGTTATTATTTGGTTTCTCATCATGGTTAACTTATTACAAGTATATTTATCTACTTTATTAGCAACAGCATTTTATCCTTAATATTATTAAACTATCTTATTTTTAAAAAAAAAAACATATTTAGAACAAACATTCTATAGAAAACAAAATTTTATAATGAGTATGGATTTCTCAAAATATTAAAAAAAATTTCATCTTGCAAAGTCAAAGATGTTACACAAAATATTATCCAAAATTAAGTACTAGATTTTAGTATTTATCACACAATGTTTACTAATCATAATATATTCTTCTTTAGGCCCTACTTTAGTATGATATAAGTTTAATCATCAATACATGTCTGTTAATCAATAAACAAAAAATATACTATGCATATTGTTTACATAATTTACTTTGTACTATTGTATTTTAAAATATGCAATACTTATTTTTCTCTTAAAAAAAAATATACTAAAGCATTTAAAATTATTATCACTTTAAAAAAAATATCTTTGTTTAGATACCTTATTTTAAAAAATTTATATTTTATTTCCGAAATAAAATTCAAAATATATTCGATGATTCTTTTCTTTCCTTAGGATACTTTGGACCTTCAAATTTAAGTTATAATATTCTGCTCCTTATAAGCAACTAAACTAATTTTATACAAAAAACGATAGCACAACCTTAGTTCTAAATTATTTATCATTTCTTTTAAAATATCTTACTAAACGATGCAGTTACATGAAATAAAGATAGCAAAAACAGATGCATAGGATTAAGGAAGAAAGCTAGAGTATTATTCCTAACATATCTCAAAATCATGGCACAGTGTGAAGAGGTAGGACATTTATCTGCCTAATATCCTCTAGTACAAGGACGATGTTAAAGCTATTTCTTCAGCTTTATTAGAACATCAAATATTTAAAGTAATATAAACACTGTCCAAATAAAATGTGTATCAGTCATAGGGCTTTGTTAACTATGCTGATAACCACATAAAGACTAAATATTATTCCCATTCCTTATCATATCCTATTTTAAATATACATCATCTTGGTTTCCTGCTAACTATAGTACTTCCAAGCCACTATCTCAACATTATTTCTCAAGATTTTTTTTACATCTTACATCGATAAATGACTATCTGCATTTACAAAAACAATAAATAAAATTCATTAATATTTAAACAATCTTACGATCCCATAAGAAAAGTTGCTTACTTCATTGCTCTGTATGTTTAATCATATACGATCTACTTAGACAAGATTTGAACATCCAATGACATGAAAATTTTAAAAGAATCACACAATTATTTGTTATGTTGGATTATATTACTAATAAAAAAAAATCAAAAAATTATCGTAAGCATATTTTCAAATCAATCCTATCTCATAATGTTTTTTAAAATGTTGTATAAAAATGCGTTTACATTTATAATAAAAAAACTTTTACACTTCATTCTTCCAATTTATAGATGATCTAAAGAAAACAAAAAAAAATATACATTATAAATTATCAATAGTTATTATTATTACCAATAACCTTTATTTAGTCATCTTGTTCAGTAGGCTTCTTTTGTCCACTTGAGCATTGCAGATATAAAAAATTCACACCCATACACTTTATATTAAAATATTTTTTAGCTAAATTATTAGATTGTTATATTATAAAATTTTAATATTAACAAATTAATGTTTTTTATGTTTTTCCTAATCTTATATAAAAATTTAGATTTAAACTAGGTTAACAAAATAAAAGAATCAAAACTATAGTTACATATTTTCTTGACGATAGTTCCTGATAAATCCAAAATGCTTATTATTTTCTCTAGAGTTTTTTAAAAATGTTCTCCAAGTGCGTTAAAGTTTAAAACAAAAATAATTATTAATCCATATAATAAAATTTAGAAAATAATCCTTGGTTTTAATTTTTAAGACGATAATATTAATTAATCCCGTGAAGTTTTTTTAATCCTCTCTACCAATATTCTCTGCGTATCCGATGCATCAATTCATTTAATTTAACTTTTAAAAATATTCGATAAACTTTTAAGTACTATTTGTATTTCCATGGATCTATTTTTTTTTTTATTCATCTACGTGTTCACTTTTTATCTATGCTTCCTTCCTGATACATTTAAACTTTCATTTGGTAGTTTTTTAAAATCTCTTTTAAAATAAACTTCAAACTTTTGAACAAATCTTTTCCAAGTACATTTTAAAAAATTCGAAGACCGGATATTTTAATATCAAAAACGCTTCTATAACATAATATCCTGGGTTCTTTCTTAAATTTTGCACTCGAAAATATTTTTTTTAAAAAAATGTTACCTTTAGAAAGAATATAACATTTTACTCCGTTGAATATCATATTATAAAATAAATCATGCAATATATGATTATCTTATTACCATTTTAAAAAATAAATCTTGAATAAGCTTATAAATAATAATGCATCTCTAATTTTTTCATTAGACTCCGTATAATGTCCGAGCTGTGGTTTTTTTTTATTTACCATAACAGTTTGCCGGTTATGCATAAATAAAGCTGTATCAATAAATATTCAAATATTTCTTCAGCATTACAATTTATATCCATTTTATTTCGTAGTATATCGATTTTTTATTGTGTGGTTTAGGTTAAACTTTTAGATAAAATACGACTGGTAAGTAACTTTTAAAAAATTAGAAAATCATATTAAATGAAATTATTAAAATATTTTTAGTTTATACTCTCTTTTGCAAAAAATATTTTTTAAAATTATCAATTAGTTTTTTTTTTTTTAAAGTTATAAGAAAGTACTAAAAAAATTGACTAAAATAAAAGATTTTTTAAAATATTATTTTTTGATAGTTATAATTTACCTTTCTCTGGTTTCAATACATTATTAATCTCCCGCTATAACTTAGTTACTACGATATTTCTCGTCTGCAAGAATACTTATTCTTATTGGCCAATTCTTACTTTAGCTTTTAGAAAAAAATTTACATATTTCCAATTTATAGTAGAATTGAATTTCAAAATTAGAAATTGTGACGTAATGAACCTAAATATTACTTAAAATATTACTTTTAAATAAATTATTATTTTATTAAAACCATTTAAACATTTAAAATAACTTTTAAAATAAAGTTTAATAACTTATCCCATTTATCTATTCAATTTATCTATTTTTATTTAAATAAAATATTTAATTTTTATTATATCTGTATTCGTCGTTATTACATTACTTAAACATTACATCATTTAAATATGCAATAACGACAGTTAACTTAATATTTATTATTATTTGCTTTTATGATAGGCAATAATTCTATCTAATTCTATAATATAACTTTTAAAATATTTTAAACTTTGTTATTAATTCAAACAAGCGTGTGTTATAGCATACATTAAAAATCACGTGATTATAACTTTGACAGAGGATTTTTAATCTATTTCTCTGCCTAGACTAATAAAATTGATACACTTATTATATTATATAAAATAATTATGTAATAAATGTGGTTTTAATTTCTCCTTATTTGTAATAATAAAAATACTTAATTGTAAATTAATAGAGAAAAAAAAATATAGTTAATAATAAATTTGGCTGAACGTTTTCGAGGAACCGTGCCTCATACTCATAGCCTTTGTGAAAATGTACTTAATATATGTAAATGAGAATATTCAAATGAGTTACTGTTACGTAGCCCATTTTTTCGAGATGTCGAAGCACGTGTCTTTTCTGTTGATTGCATGGATGTCTCTGTTAATGTAGAATGCCTCCTTTATTTTTCTCCTGTAGTTTGTTCTGAGCATAAAATAATGGGGTACGGATGAAATTGGCCCTGATTGTTTAGTATGTTCAAAAATGCAGAAGATGTACTGCTGTCGTTTGGCTTGTTGAAGGTGTACCGATGTTGAGCCAATCTGGTGTAATTGTGGCTTTCGGTTCACCATAATATGAGGCGTGGCATCCGGCTTGGGGGCAGGAAATGGAGTACACCACATGTGGGGTGAGCGCTGGATCAATGTAGTCTTTGGAGTTATTGATCAACCTATTAGTGTTGGGTGGAGTTCTGAATATTATGCTGAATTTGTTGCTCAAGGTTTTCGTTAGTTTGCTGGATATTTTAGGGATGTAGGGGACCGTTATTCTAGGTAGATTGGTGTGAGGCAATTATATAAACAATTATATTAAAGACCTATTAGCAGCAGGATTCAAATACAAAACCATTAGGAGGAAAGTCATGAAATTCAACAGCACAATAGATGATAAATTGCCTCACACCAATCTACCTAGAATAACGGTCCCTTACATCCCTAAAATATCCAGCAAACTAACGAAAACCTTGAGCAACAAATTCAGCATAATATTCAGAACTCCACCCAACACTAATAGGTTGATCAATAACTCCAAAGACTACATTGATCCAGCGCTCACCCCACATGTGGTGTACTCCATTTCCTGCCCCCAAGCCAGATGCCACGCCACATATTATGGTGAAACGAAAGCCACAATTAACACCAGATTGGCTCAACATCGGTACACCTTCAACAGAGCCCAAACGAACAGCAGTACATCTTCTGCATTTTTTGAACATACTAAACAATCAGGGCACAATTTCATACCCGCTAACCCCGTTATTTTATGCTCAGAACCAAACGACTACAGGAGAAAAATAAAGGAGGCATTCTACATTAACAGAGACATCCATGCAATGGGCTACGTAACAGTAACTCATTTGAATATTCTCACTTACATATATTAAGTACATTTTCACAAAGGCTATGAGTATGAGGCACGGTTCCTCGAAAACGTTCAGCCAAATTTATTATTAACTATATATTTTTTTCTCTATTAATTTACAATTAAGTATTTTTATTATTATAAAATAATTATAAAAAAAATTTGGAAGAATAATTTAAAAAATATAGAACTAGATATAATTTTCACCATCATAAAGTTTATTTTAAAATATACTATATTAATTTTTGCTTATTAAATATGATAATAAATTTAAACATAGCATTTATTAACTATAAGTTTTTAAACTATTAAAATCGAATTTATTAAATATACTTTTAATTATTTATAGCTGTGTTATTTAATATGGCCAGCTTTTACAACCATATGAAACAATATTTTAAGCTTTATATAACTATTTTTAAATGATTTTATATACTACGTATTCTCTTTAGCTTCAAATTGTACTTTAAAGATATTATTGACTTAATATAATTAATGTATTAAAAGAACATATTCTAAATTTAAAATTTTTTAGTAATTGACTGTTATGAATTATTACTGACCTATAGAAAAGGGCACAATATATATATATATATATATATAATATTGTAACGGGCACTGGACGATCGAAGGCTACACATTCCTTTTATGAGTGCATAATGGGGAATTCTAATGATTCAAGATCGTCCACTTTCCGCTACCTCAAGCAGAGAGAACATAAGGACATACATGAGTCTATATCCGTATTTGACCAAATCTGTATGTTATATGAATATAGCACCAGATTATTTTTCCTGACCAACTGTCTCTCGACTGCTGTAAGATCTGACAGAGTCACAGCACTTGGATGATTTATAAATTTAACGGGATCAAATACTGCACCACCAACTTCCATGTGTTAATTCAATAATAAAAAAAATGAATAATAGTTTTCCCACCCTTTGACTAGACTACCCTTTTGGAGTGGTGAAGAATGAGACAAGGCAGGTTTAAATAAAATAATAGATTTAATAGAATAAATTAATCGTAACAAAGATATAAAAAAAAACACATTAGCATTAAATGAAAAACAGATTATAATCTATAATGCTACAAGAAAAGAATATATTTAAAACTATTATAAATGATGGTACATTTATAAATCGTCAGTCTGGGTATTTATCAAAAAATTCAAGAATGTCTTTATCATTCACAAAAGGCATGTGGCCATTGTCTAATTAAACTATATGCACATTGAAATATATAACAAAATAGTATGTATCTTTACCTAGGTTTTAGTCTCTGAATTTATCCGATGTCTTACCGACCGTCATGTGGATTTTCTCCACTTCTTTAGGAGGGACGGTCGCAGGTTAGATTTGGTTGTGTGTAGCTTCTCAGTGTTTAAGGCATCTAGGACGAGGCATCAAGGACAAGGCATCGAGGACAAGGCAACTAAATAAATCCATCGGCAGGCACTATGATGGCGGTTATTACATTTTGACAAGAACCATTAGTACAGTAAGTCCGGATCGACCAGTGATCATGATGGCCTTAGCCAGCCATTCTAGATGAGGCACCGATGTTGAAAGTCATATTTTTTTAACTATAGCGGTTGATTATCGGAGCTGTCTTTTACCACTCTCTCGACACGAAGTCTCTAGCTCTAATCTCTCTTGAAAAACTTTTTTTTTTAGTTAAAAAAATTCCTACCAGCCTTTGTCCTTCTGATTCTTTGTTTTCACTTTCATTCACACCTGTCTTACTATGCCTTCAGCCATATGTAAATTTGTTTTACCCAATCTAGTAGCACTATGTACATTTATTTATTTAAATATTTTTTTAATTTAATTACACAGATTTTAATACATGTTCTTCTCTCTTTTTTTATTTAAGTTTAGACAAGCATTTATTATTGCTGTCTATATTCTGCTTCAAATACACTCCATACACGCATTTCGTTTATCGTCAAATGTGTACTTTAAAACCCAGATCCTTATCTTTTGATTATGTTTAACTTTCTATGTTTTTGCACACTCTTTAAGGTTTTTTTAAACTTTACTTTCTTTCAAAATCACATTTTAACTTGCATTTGATTTATATTTCTTTATCACTTTATTTTTTAACATACACTTCCAATATTTCTAATTTCGTATTTTAATTTCACCAAAATCTGAACTTTGGAGGGCAAAAGATAAGAATCTTTTTGATTCTAATTCTCTCTCTTTTTTAATTAATTGAAACATTTCTTTGTTCTGTAAATTTTTCTAAGCTCGCTCTTTTTTCTTTTTTATTTATTTTATCAAATCATGATATTTAATATTCTGTGAATGTTTAATATTTATATGTGTGACCGCAGTATGTGCGATCATCACATTACACCATTCCCCTCCTTTAAAATCTTTTTTTTGTAAAAAAAAAAATTTTAATTTATGCATCGAAAGCTAGATGCTCCCAACTACTGTTCAAACCTTTTTAGATTTATGCATTCCTAATATGATTTAGTGATGAGGTTAATCTCTAGAGAGGCCACCAGGTAAATTACATCTCTTTTCTTGATGATCCAACCAGCATTGCCAAACCAATTTAATCTTGTCATTAACATTACATGCATTTCATTTCTGGCTAATACTCATATATACAGGTTCGAATCCACAGGATATTTCTGTGACCCGATTAAACCTGTTCATACATCACATCCTGCAAATAATAAACCCCTAAGTGTCAACTGTGGACACTATTACCGAGGTGGGTTGGGAGGCTGGCATCTTTTCGTCCAGCTCATCCATAAGCTCAGGATATCTTCTGATAGCTCTTAATTTATACAAGGGGTTCTTTTCCCCATAGATTTGTCTCTAAACCATTAACTCACAATATCTGTCCAATATCTAACTGGAAATCTTAATCCAGTGAGTCATTATGAGAATGGGATCTCTGTCCCTGTGTTCTTTGTATGATAAGATTTGGTGCACTGCAGAACATACATGAATGAATAACAGAGAAGGCATAACCAACTACTGTTCAGACCCATCTACCAATATCTAAACCTACATGCCTTCAGCCTCGATCTATGACCTCACACTCATATTTATCTTATGCTTTCTTATTTTATCATAATGTTCTTCATCCCTTTTTCCACTTATCGGCTCATCATTTCTTTATTATATCAGGATCCATATTACAGTCCATTATCCATGACTCGTGGTCCATTTCCATTTCCAATTTTGTTATCATTAAATCCTTCCTTTATTTGTGACTACCCTTAAGTTTTATCTGGTGGTTGTTTTCCTCTATTGACATCACCTCTGCCTCCTCTGGGATGTGGGGTTTGCTCCCTAGGCTCATGGCCCTCTGTCCTGTCATATGGATGCTTACATTCTGTCTCCCATCTCTGTCGTCCATTTTCCTGCCTCATCGGTTTCCATCCCATAGAATATCCCCGGTTTTCTTGCCATCGTCCTTCCCCAGGATCCCATCCATTCTTTACTATAGGTGATTCTTTTAGCGGCAGACCAGATTGCCATCCATCCTCCCTTTGGTTGTCCCTGGTGGTGTCCAATGCACTCAGCAATTTGGCCACTCGGTCCACCATCTTCCTCTCTGTATTGATTAGAGTTCGTTCAATATTCTTTGGAAACCCGGGCCTAATTATCCAGAGTATTTCTGTCTCAGATAATGGATTTGCAGTCATCATTCGTAACTTAGCCACTTGACAATGGAAGAATGTTATAAATGATTCCTCCGGTCTCCCATTTATCCTGTTTTATCCAATGTAACATATCTTCTTGGAGTTCCTCACTCCAATAACTGGTCTCCAATGCTTTATAATATCCTGCAAATGTGATGGGTTTCTGGAACAGTGAGTTCCACCAGACATGCGATTCGCCCTGCAAATGGCTGCAGGTGACTGCTATCTTGGCCTCCTCACTCATTCTACCGAATTTGAAGTACCGTTCTAGGCTGTTCAAATGCTCCATCGGGCTTTCTCCAGGGTTTCCAGCGAAGACTTGGATCTTCAGAAATTGGTGGAAGCCCACAGGATAATCCATGCAATTTCCAGATCCCATAATTCTACACTCTTCACTGGTTCTTGGTCCTATGTCCTCTATGTTGGCATTGGTGCTGCTATTGGCTGACCTCTTTATACTCTCTTCAACTTTGTATTTAACCCTGCTACTACCTTCGCCACCTGACTCAAATTCTCCTGTATGTTCACCATCATCATTCTATGATCCTCCACTCCTAACTACCTCCACCTCTTCATCTAACTGTCTTATCTCCCTTTCTGGTCGCCCTATGTCCTTTTCCCAATCAAATTCTGCTGATTCTCTACCTCTATCCTCAACTATTTCTGATTCCTCATATGCACGTGGTCCCATACTCCTTTGTTCATCCCTCTTAATATCTTGGTGAAATCCATCCCATATGTCATTAGCCTTTGATTGCAGGATGACCTCATTTCTTATTTCTTCCCTGACTTCAGCCCATCTTTTCTGGCAGTCTATCTCTACCTTTACCAGCCATTCTTCTATCCTTCTCTCGTGACTGTCCACAAGTTCTTTCATGAATTGCTCTTGCTCTGTCCTCATTTGCTTTAACATATCCATGATATTACTATAGGCTATTGTATTCTCTACTTTCATCTCCTCTCCATTCCCTTCTTTTACTTCCTTTTCTTGAAGTTCCATTTTGGCTTGAGCCCTTGTTCGCATAAATATGATTTTTATTTAACTTTCTTTATATCTGGACTGATTATTCCTACTATTGACCTCTTCTAACTAGACTTATACCCAACTTCTTTCGACTGACTTTATGTTTTTCCCTTTGATTAACTTTAAATTTTTTAATTGTCTATCGATCAGCATTCAGATCACTAGCCAACCCAAACATCCGTACTCTGGTTCATCTTCTTATTCGCCTGCCTTAGATTCGCCCGACTGCCTGCCCACCTTGATGATTGTCCTCTATTTTCCCTCTTCATCTACCTCTGACCCCTATACTTCAATTAAATGATGCACTTATATATCCTTTTAAATTTAACTTACTTAAATATTGTGCTTGTTTTTCTGTTAATGATATACATTATAAATTCATTTATTTGACTGTGTCTCCAACATTACCCTTCCGATATATATATTTTTCTACTCCTACGATTACAAAATTCGGCCACTTAAGATTACTGCTGTTTCAAACAAGATCATACACACATATATATATATATATATTTACTTCTCTTACATATGCGACTATTCTAGAATCACACATATATATTTTTTTTCCACTTAACTAAAATACGCGACAATACTTATAGTTTCTTCGATTAACTTATACATGCAAATTCCTTTTATCATTAAAATATTTTATTTTCCACTTAACTGGGACCATTATTATTTATTCACACATACATATTTCTTCATTGAACTTAGTTTCGATAATTTTAATCATTTAACCTATAATAACTACAACATTACTGAAACTGTTTCACTATTTCTAACTTAACTACTTTATGTTTTCGTTAATTAATTACATCCAGATAATCTATATTCGATCGCTATAATTATTACATTTTATTATATGATTATGAAACACACACACATTTATCTATTCTTTAACTTTACTGGGCTATGTGGCTACTATATATATATATATATTTATTATTTATCGTAAACTTTCATGAAACTTTGTATTATTCTCTTTCTTTAAAAAACGATTTATATTACATTACAGCAATCATTTGATATAATTAGTTCTTTGTTTGTTACAACTTGTCTAAATATTCTTGTCTCAGATTATCCCTCACTACGCATTTCAAAACTTTCGTAATACTAACAAAAAAAAATTTCCCCCTCTTTCTATTCTTTGTACACATTTGACGTGAAACGCTCGTATAGAGTACAATAAAATAAAACTTATCCCCTTCGTCTTCGCTTCTCACCACTTTAACTTACAACGCTAATTTTATAGGTTTGCAAACACATATATTACAACAATTTTTTATTTTAGAAAATATTTATGTTATCTTATAAAATTATTTAACACGTGATCATTAATTGCACAGCAATAATAGAGATCCTGGACTGGCCCCCAAAATATGTAACAGCATGGGACGATCGAAGGCTACACTTCCCTTTTATGAGTGCATAATGGGGAATTCTAATGATTCAAGATCATCCACTTTCCACTACCTCAAGCAGAGAGAACATACGGACATACATGAGTCTATATCCGTATTTGACCGAATCTGTATGCTATACGGATATAGCACCAGATTATTTTTCCCAACCAACCGTCTCTTGACTGCTGTAAGATCTGACAGAGTCACAGCACTTGGATGATTTATAAATTTAACGGGATCAAATACTGCACCACCAACTTCCACGTGTTAATTCAATAATAAAAAAAAATGAATAATAGTTTTTCCACCCTTTGACTAGACTACCCTTTTGGAGTGGCGAAGAATGAGACAAGGCAGGTTTAAATAATAGATTTAATAAAATAAATTAATCGTAACAGAGATATAAAAAAAAAACACATTAACATGAAATGAAAAACAGATTATAATCTATAGTGCTACAAGAAAAGAATACATATAAAACTATTATAAATGATGGTACATTTATAAATCATCAGTCTGGGTATTTATCAAAAAATTCAAGAATGTCTTTATCATTCACAAAAGGCATGTGGCCATTGTCTAATTAAACTATGTGCACATTGAAATATACAATAAAATAGTATGTATCTTTACCTAGGTTTTAGTCTCTGAATTTATCCGACATCTTGCCGACCGTCACGTGGATTTTCTTTACTTCTTTAGGAGGGACAGTCGCAGGTTATATTTGGTTGTGTGTAGCTTCTCAGTGTTTAAGGCATCTAGGATGAAGCATCAAGGACAAGGCATCGAGGACAAGGCAACTAAATGAATCCATCAGCAGGCATTACGACGGCGGTTATTACATTTTGACAAAAACCATTAGTACAGTAAGTCCGGATCGACCAGCGATCACGATGGCCTTAGCCAGCCATTCTAGATGAGGCACCGATGTTGAAAGTCATATTTTTTTAACTATAGCGGTTGATTATCGGAGCTGTCTTTTACCACCCTCTCGACACGAAGTCTCTAGCTCTAATCTCTCTTGAAAAACTTTTTTTTTAATTAAAAAAAACCCCACCAGCCTTTGTCCTTCCGATCCTTTGTTTTCACTTTCATTCACACTTTCTTACTATGCCTTCGGCCATATGTAAATTTGTTTTACCCAATCTAAGTATGACTATGTACATTTATTTATTTAAATATTTTTTTAAATTTAATTACACAGATTTTAATACATGTTCTTCTCTTTTTTTTTATTTAAGTTTAGACAAGCATTTATTATTGTTGTCTATATTCTGCTTCAAATACACTCCATACACGCAGTCGTTTATCGTCAAATGTGTACTTTAAAACCCAGATCCTTATCTTTTGATTATGTTTAACTTTCTATGTTTTTGCGCACTATTTAAGGTTTTTTTAAACTTTACTTTCTTTCAAAATCAGATTTTAACTTGCATTTGATTTATATTTCTTTATCACTTTATTTTTTAACATACACTTTCAATATTTCTAATTTCATATTTTAATTTCACCAAAATCCGAACTTTGGAGGGCAAAAGATAAGAATCTTTTTGATTCTAATTCCCTCTCTTTTTTAATTAATTGAAACATTTCTTTGTTCTGTAAATTTTTCTAAGCTCGCTCTTTTTTCTTTATTTTATCAAACATGATATTTAATATTCTGTGAATGTTTAATATTTATATGTGTGACTGCAGTATGTGCGATCATCACAATATATTGTACCTGTCAGAATTGTCTGTTCATCTAACAAGAGCTAGCATCTAGGCAAAAGTACCTTGAATCCAATCATGTGCAAGATACATAAGTCAGGAACAATCACAAACTCTGCCCTCTTGCCTATTTTCCAGATCTATAACATTACGAACAACATTTCTGATGATAACAAAGGAAATTTTATTCATACCCATCCCGAAGCAACAGCAACAGCAGAGAAACAAGAAATTTACAGGGAATTACAATATTACTAGGCTTAGAACTCCAACCCCCAAACATAGTGAAATAGCAAAAGTATTAGAATTATACCCTTTATGGTGTTTATTAATAAAACTAGGGATTGGCCTAGGTTAATGACAATCAGCTATATGTAGTGCTATCTAATTAACAATGGGTATGCATAAAAATGAGGCAAAGCAGGTTTAATAATAATTATATAGTTAATAATTTATTAATATTAATTAAATAATAAACAAACATATTGGAGTTTAACAAAATTGCGAACCTATTTATATATCTATAGTCCACACTAATATAATTATGGATTTCACTTTGTTAAGGCTGATTTGCACGTTAAAGGAGTTACATAATAAAAGAATATAAGTTACAAATTAATGATGCACAAATCTGCAATTGTATATTACACTTCAAACAAGGTAGATGCGGCTTAATATGCTAACAGGATAGATACACTTTACCATATTACATAATGCGAATGCTATGATTATTTTTATGAAAACTCATTGACCTTAAATATAGATTGAATATGATATACATCACTTTATTAAAGTTCATTTGAACTACATACGAAAATATTTATGAACCTGAATCATTTACTTCAACAATAATTGGAGTTTAATATGTTTAAACAGCATAGTTATCTAAATTTCTTTGATTCTCTTTTTACTTATTAGAAAAGATTTACTTAACATTACTCATTGGTGCACTCATACTTTCGTAATGAGAGGGCGGGTAGCTTAAACAAGCTTTAAAATGACATTAACTAACTTTTAATAGAAATGAAAACATGAGATAGATTCAGAAATCATGGCATTACATCTTACAGATTTAGAAAGAGCAAATATAAAAATATTAACGAGAATCGCGGTGCTGACTGAAGTAATAACATTAGAAATGATGGAATCCATTTTAGGACGAACGCTTCATCAATATATGAAAATGTAAAATGTGCCTGGTATGCGGAACAGGTCAGCATTTTAAAGAAGAGGTGGTAACATGTAAGAATTCCATAACCTGTTTTCCAGTATTATCCTATGCAGAGCTTACCGGCCACCTTTGACGATATCCAAGAGTCGGTACTTCCAAACTCCAATATGCCATGAGAAGGAATTCCGTTTATCCGGGTTTGATGTTTGATAAAGCAAAAGAAGGAAATTTCATAACATTATGTAAGTACAGCAATGCTAAATAACTAAATTAGGTTCTTAATCACACTGATATATGAATTAAAGCCCTTATAATTTAATAGGATCTAGCATAATGAAATGACATAAATTAATCCCTCTCGAGGTGTATGTAAATGACCTTTAAGATTTGTTAGAATGTCACATATAAAAAGGAAGGATTATTGTTCCCTTCATTAAATAAATATTAATATGCCAACCAGCAATTACTTTTATAAAAGACCATCAGGTCAAAATGGCGTGATAATCAAATGATTAAAAATATAAGAAAACACATAATAAAGGTAGGTCAATAAATTTACCTTATACTATAATTTGAAAATAAAATCAATAGCACCCAATATGGCATTAAGCAGTGAATAAGCTGCCACTAAGCAAATAGGGTAATTCAAAATATTTTCAATCACCTTTAATTACATAAGAAAGCTTACATTTAAGATTAGATATCCCATAATTTCAAGGATAGTTATTAACAAAATTTAGTATCGGTTTGCTGGATTGAACTATTAGCATATCATATTAAACAACATAAAATTTATAAAATAAAAGCATGCCACATTTAAAATATTAGAAACAAGAAAATGTGAAATCCATAGAGAAATACAGATAAAGTTTTAGATTCATGCATTATCTTTTAGAACAGAGAGAGAAAATCACTACATTCTAGAATGTCTACAATTAATATTACATTATTTTGATAAAAAAAGGGAATTTTACAAATAAGTTAGATTTTTGAGAATGAAAGTTTTAAAGAGTTCATATTAGTGGGAAGCTTGTAATTTACCTTCCAAATCTTGATGTCTTCACGTGCGTCTGGATTTGAATGTGTAGAATTATAAATGAAGAGAACACGGTTAAGCAAGGCAAAGTTCTGATAAATAATGGTTGGCATCTTGAGGTAATTATGATAGCATTTAAATTAAGCAGTCCATATGTTGAGATGGCAGGTTAACATAGCAGAGTGGAAACGATTTTGGAGAAGGATGGGGAAGCAAATTTAGCCCCTCTACTCTGGAGTCATATTTCACAAATTAAACGGACGTGGGTCCATTCTGCAAGGTTATAAAGATGGCATATCAAGACCCTTAGCCTAAAATTTTGGCTCTATTTATACTCGTAAAAACCTTCTAGAATGTTCTCTGTTTCCAGTTGAGATGGCCCGGATGTCCCTTACATGGCTAAAATACATCTATTGTCTAATTTTAATGATGACGCAACAAGTTCCAGAGAGTATTGTTTGAATCTATTTCTAAAATGGAAATAAATTCAAAAGATATAATTTCCATTAACATTTAGTTTGCTAAGGGATTTTAGCTTAACCTTTTAACCGCTAATTTTATCATTGGTTGTATCAGATAAAAATCAAATCTTTTAATTGGCCAACTCACAAACTGAAGACAAAGCCTATTGTTAAAACATATTCGCCTATAATATTAAATTCAACTCAGATACGTTTATAAAAAGTATATTATTAATTTTTCAGGTTATGAAGAGAACGAAAGTTCTTTCAAAAATAAATTGCTATTTATTTATTCTAAAATATTCAATATCGGCAACATAAAAGTTATAATGTAAACAAAAAGATCGACTTTTACGTTATAGAAAAGTAAATATTTCTTTTTACTACATCTTCAATATTTTTACTTAAATCTTCAATATTTTTCGAAAATAATTTTGTTTTTTTATTATTCTCTCTGAAAATAATTTTAATTTCTCAAAATATTCTTTTATAATAATTAAATCGTATTCGAAATGAAAATCTCAGCGTTTTTCTTTATTTTCTTTGATCAGGCAGTTTCTTTGTTCTTTCCAGCCAATCAGAATGTCTTTTTCGGCTGAGAGCATGCTAAGAACCAATCACAAATAATGTTCCTTCTTTGTTTAGGTTTAAATGCGTTTTTTTTTCTATTTTTTACTTGTAAAATAAATCGGAAGATGTCACCATCGTACAGAACTTTTAAAAACGAATTCAATACGTGTTTAACGAATATTTTCGTATAAAAACTGGCTGAGTTAGAGTGATGTCAGATGTCGACGAGGAGCCTCGTAAGAGGCGGGCAAAGAGTTAATAATTACTTTTTTAAAACAAATCTTAGAATATTTTTTTATTTATAAATTTACATTTCCGAGTTATTTTAATTATTCTCTAGAACTTCGTTAGTATTGCATCAGAAAATAAAATACACAAACTAAATAGAATATACATAACTATAAAATAAATATACATATTTAATTACGGAAAACATATATCAAATAATATCGCACGCACATACATAACTATTAAATGGGCATGGAAATTTAAATATTTCAAGCTTAAAACTATTAAATATTTTTTTATACTAATAATGCTTAGTTTATAACTATAACAAAAATAATAACGGAGGGTTCTAAAACTGGTATGTGCATCCTTTTCACTCTCTAATGATTTAACACATATATAGATGAGTTTAAACCTCTGATTCAAGGTTTTGAATCACCAAACAGTGAAGCAAAAATATGTGCAATATATTTTCCGCTTCAATATATATATGTTACAGTATACATATGCCGTTACATTATTTCAAAATTAAAATAAAAACGATCGTAAATAAAAACTGATTTTATTAAAAACTAAAAGCCAAAATTAAAAAAATTGTGTTTAACTTGTATGTATATATATTCTAACCTTGCCCTCATGCAGCTCCACTTCCAGATAATATATGGTATAAAATAAAACGGGTTCTATTTCAGTTAATAATTAATAACTAAAATATTCAGTATTAAAATTAAAATATTTCACTAGCTCAAATTTAAAATACGAATAAGGTTCAGTTTATAAAAATAAATTAAATAAATATTTAATATTTTCATGAGACTTGAAGTGAAAATACAGGTGACAAGATAGATTACATTGAGCCAATATCCCACAGGATACTACCTCAATGGCATAACAACACTATCCCCCCTTTATTACTATTTCAAATAACAAACTCATAGTATTCTTATGACTTTAATAACTTCTACTCACTAAGATTAAACTAATAATTAAGTCTTAATCTTCTATTTAATAATAATCTAGCTCAATAAAATAATCTCAGGTTCATAAAGTTTATTCTAAGTTAATAAAAATATGGTAGTAAAATATGAGAAGGGATTTTATGTCATAATCTACTACACTGAAACTAATAATAATAAATAACAGTAATAATATTCTTCATTGTTTAACTAATTCTGTATATCTTTTCTTTTTGCTATAATTTTATTACCATAATAAAATAATGAAATAATATAATATGATCTTATATCTTCATGTAATGATATAATAAATACGTGGTAGCATTTTAATAATCTGACAAACAAAATATGTGTGGCAACTGATAGCATATAATTTAATATAATATTGTGATAACCGATTCATGACCAATAAAATAATGTAAGATTATGATTATCTAATTATAATGAATACCAATAAAATATTTAAAATTCTTAAAATAATTCTCTATCTTTTGTGCAAAATTATATATTTGTTTCAATTATTATGCATATATTGTGTTTTCATGCAGCGATGTGGAGAAATAAATAACTCGGACACAAAATTTTTGAGATAACAAAATTTAACAAAGTTTATTACTAACAACAAATAAATAAACAATTTATTTACACTATTTACAGTGGATATCCTTAATTTTTTTATTTTACAGTTTGATCTACTGAGTTATAAAAAAATAATTTATATTTCAATTATATTTTATTTAGATTTAGGACAAAATTAAAAAAAAAATGTTACTATTTGGTTTCTCATTATGGTTAACTTATTACAAATATATTTATCTACTTTATTAGCAACAACATTTTATCCTTAATATTATTAAACTATCTTATTTAAAAAATTCATACTTAGAAAACATTCTATAGAAAACAAAATTTTATAATGAGTATGGATTTCTCAAAATATTAAAAAAAATTTCATCTTGCAAAGTCAAAGATGTTACACAAAATATTATCCAAAATTCAGTACTAGATTTTAGTATTTATCACACAATGTTTACTAATCATAATATATTCTTCTTTAAGCCTTACTTTAGTATGATATAAGTATAATCATCAATATATTTCTGTTAATCAATCAATAAATAAAAATATACTATGCATATTGTTTACATAATTTACTTTGTACTATTGTATTTTAAAAATATGCAATACTTATTTTTCTCTTAAAAAAATAATACTAAAGCATTTAAAATTATTATCACTTTAAAGAAAATATCTTTGTTTAGATACCCTATTTAAAAAAATTTATATTTCATTTCCAAAATAAAATTCAAAATATATTCGATGATTCTTTCTTTCCTTAGGATACTTTGGATCTTCAATTTTAAGTTATAATATTCTGCTCCTTATAAGCAAATAAACTAATCTTATACAAAAACAATAGCATAACATAAGTTCTAAATTATTTATCATTTCTCTTAAACATATCTTACTAAATGATGCAGTTACATGAAATAAAGATAGCGAAAACAGATGCATAGGATTAAGGAAGAAAGCTAGAGTATTACTCTTAACATATCTCAAAATCATGGCACAGTGTGAAGAGATATGGCATTTACCTGCCTAATATCCTCTAGTACAGGGACGATGTTAAAGCTATTTCTTCAGCTTTATTAGAACATCAAATATTTTAAAGAAATATAAACACTGTCCAAATAAAATGTGTATCAGTCATAGGGCTTTGTTAACTATGCTGATATTCACATAAAGACTAAATATTATTTCCATTACTTATACCATCCTATTTCTTAAAACATCCTCTTGGTTTCCTGTTCACTAAGTACTACCAAGCCACTATCTCAACATTATTTCTCAAGATTTTTTCTACATCTTACATCGATAAATAACTATCTGCATTTACAAAACAATAAATAAAATTCATTAATAGTTAAACAATCTTACTATCCCATAAGAAAAGTTGCTTACTTCATTGCTCTGTATGTTTAATCATATACAATCTACTTAGACAATATTTGAATATCCAATGACATGAAAATTTTAAAAGAATCACATAATTATTTGTTATGTTGGATTATATTACTAATAAAAATAATCGTCGTATGCATATTTTCAAATCCTATCTCATAATGTTTTTTTTTTTTAAAATGTTGTATGAAATGCGGTACATATAAGTAAAAAAACTTTTACACTTCATTCTTCCAATTTATGGATGATCTAAAGAAAACAAAAAAAATATACATTATAAATTATCAATAGTTATTATTATTACCAATAACCTTTATCTAGTCATCGTGTTCAGTAGGCTTCCTTTATCTACTTGAGCATTGCAGATATATAAAAAAAATTCACACCCATACACTTTATATTAAAATATTTTTAGCTAAATTATTAGATTGTTATATTATAAAATTTTAATATTAATAAATTAATGTTTTTATATTTTTCGTAATCTTATATAAAAATTTAGATTTAAACTAGGTTAACAAAATAAAAAGAATCAAAACTATAGTTACATATTTTCTTGACGATAGTTCCTGATAAGTCCAAAATGCTTATTATTTTCTCTAGAGTTTTCCAAAAATGTTCTCCTCCAAGCACGTTAAAGTTTAAAATAAAAATAATTATTAATCCATTTAGTAAAATTTAGAAAATAATCCTTGGTTTTAATTTTTAGGACAATAATATTAATTAATCCCGTGAAGCTTCTTAATCTTCTCTACCAATATTCTTTGCATATCCGATGCATCAATCCATTTAATTTAACTTTAAAAATATTCAATAAACTTTTAAGTACTATTTGTATTTCCATGGATCCATCTTTTATTCAACTATGTATTCACTTTTTTATATATGTTTCCTTCTTGATACATTTAAACTTTCGTTTGGTATTTTTATATATCACTTTTAGAAATAAATAAAAAAATGTTACCTTCAGAAAGTATATAACATTTTACTCCTTTTGATATAATATTATATAAAATAATTCATGCAATATACAATTGCCTTATTACTATTTAAAAAATAAATCTTGGGTAGGCTTATAAATAATAATGTGTCTCCAATTTTTTCATTAGACTCCATATGATGTCCGTGCTGTGGTTTTTTTTTTTTTATGTCCCAAAAAAAGTTCTCCGGTTATGCATAAATAAAGCTGTATCAATAAATATTTCAAATATTTTTTCAGTATTACAATTTATATCCATTTTATTTCATAGTATATACATTTTTTATTGCATAGTTTAGGTTAAACTTTTAGATAAAATACGACTGGTAAGTACTTTAAAAAATTAGAAAATCATCTCCACGAAGTTTCTAAAAATATAATTTTTTTCTAAAACTTTCTTTTGCAAAACACTTTAAAATTATCAATTAGTTTTTGCAAAATAAACGATAAGAAAGTACCAAAAAAAAAATTGACTTTCTCCGGTTTCAATACATTATTAATCTCCCCCTATACTCCCATGCAATTCATATTTATAGTCTGTAAGAATACCTATTTCTATTGGTTAATTCTTACTTTAGCTTGAGAACAAATTTACATATTTCCAATTTCAAGTAGAATTGAATTTCAAAATTAGAAATTATGATGTAATAAAATTTAAAAAATATTATTTAAAATATTACTTTTGAATCAATTATTATTTTATTAAGATTATTTAAACATTTAAAATAACTTTTAAAATAACCGTAATAACCTATTCTATTTAGCTATTTTTATTTAAACAAAATATTTAATTTTTATTATATCTGTATTCATCTTTATTACATTACTTAAAACATTACATACGATAGTTAACTTAATATTTATTATTATTTGCTTTTATGATAGGTAATAATTACATCCAATTCTATAATGCTATTTCAAAATATTTTAAACTTTATTATTAATTCAAACAAGCAGTGTGTGAAAGTATATAGTATACAAGTCACAGGATTAATAACTTTGACAGACGATATTTTTAATCTATTTCTCTGCCTAGATTTATATAATTGATACACTTATTATATTACATAATATAATTATAAAATTTGGAAGAACAATTTAGAAAATATAGAATTAAATACAATTCTCACCATCATAAATTTTATTTTTAAAATATACTATATTAATTTTTGTTTATTAAATATGATGATAAATTTAAACACTGTATTTATTAACTTATCAGTTTTAAATTATTAAAATCGAATTTATTAAATATACTTTTAATTTTTATAGCTGTGTTATTTAATATGGCCAGCTTTTACAACCATATGAAACAATATTTAAAGCTTTATATAACTATTTTTAAATGATTTTATATACTAAGTATTCTCTTTAGCTTCAAATTGTACTTTAAAGATATAATTGACTTAATATAATTAATGTATTAAAAGAACATATTCTAAATTTAAAATTTTTAGTAATTGACTGTTATGAACTATTACTAGCCTATAGAAAAGGGCACAATATATATATATATATATATATATATATATATATATCGCACAGATGGAAAACTTTAAAACTATTTTTTTTAAAAAAAAGTAGTACTTAAAAGTAAGAATTTATTTAAAAAAGGTAAAAATTTAAAGATTAGTACTTTTAATAAAAAATTTTATAAAAGAAAATAGAAATAAATGTTAATTTCTATTTTAAGAATCCTGTTTAATCTTCATAAACAGAAATGATTGTTTTATTAATTAAATGCAAATCAAACTAGCCCTTGGGCCACTTAAATAATTGAAAGGTCAGATAAGAGAATAAAAAAATTAGATTGACCAATGGAAGCACCAAGCCACAGCATGGACCAAAAAAGAGACCTTAGGATTAGTGACATTTTGCTCGATGGATCCGAAAATTTACTGATAAGAGAGGTCTAACCTTATATAAAAACGAAAAAAAATAATTGTTGTTGCGGATGCTGACTATTAAACCATATATGAAGTGTAGCTGTATTACAGACTCCACAATGTAGGAATCTTGCAATAGATTTAATTTCCTTTGTGTGCATTAGCCAAGGCCTCCCAATGACAGTCCTTGATCAAATGAATGGCTTGTAGTGGTTATGTCTCCAAAGAACTATTAGCAAACAATAGGATCGACAAAAACTTTCATAAACTTAATGAAGGAGTCATCAAGATCAAAGGGGAAGTATAAACTTTTACCAATTGAACTTTCTTTTAAATAAATGTATCTTCAATAAGTAGTCAATCCATAAAAAAAAAGAAATATAAATAAATGGATTCCTATCTCACCAAGAATAGAGCTCTAAATCAATTATTATTTATTTTTATATAAGTTTGCTATTTTAATCATTTCCATTTTTATTTTTTTTGTTTATGTATTTTTGTATTTAACTAAGTTATTTAATTTTATCTGTTAACTAAAATGTATTAAATTTAACTTGGTTGTGGTTAGCTGCATAGATTCATTAAGGTTTGTATTAGTTATTTTTTAAGGCTTTTTATACATGGAAAAAAAAATAGATATATCAGTAAATATGACACTTCATTGCTGAATGTCCAAATGTATTTATTTGTATATCTTTTAAGTTATTGTTGTCAATGCAGCACCTTATAACGAGTGCCATTGAGTTTACTTTATTGTAAATTTCTTTCAGCAATTCTCAATAACTTTATATTTAATTGTTCATATTTATGTTGAAGGGGTTTAATTTCAGGCTATTTGTTTTGTAGTTAGGTCAATGCTGGTGGAGGGGTATATGGGTGTTTATATCAATGTAATGTGAAGCATGTTTAGCATACATGGCAAAGCCCAATTGAATGCATGACCCAAAGATGTAGTCATTGCATTGCAATGGATGCAGACATATTTTCTGTGACCCCTTTTAGCTCTATGAATAGGGACTATAAGTTGGCAGATAGACAGCTCTCCCCCATACATAGCATTTCTTTTAAATATCATATGCACGATTCCTTTGACAGACAGATGCACATTCTTATACTGGACAAGAATCATGTCCTTCAAATAATATCATGCTGCAGACACACACCTGACAGCATGGTTTTATGCTAGCATCTTCATATTGCATTGATTGCATCTATATATCAGGAAGCAAATGTTGGTTTGGCTATGACCTTTTAGTCTGAGGTGAATGTTTCAAGTTTTTAAATGAGTAATCTATGTAGTATCTGTACTCAACATTATAAAACAAACTTTATAAACTGTCCATCTGTGCGGGCTTACTCCAAATAATTTAAATTTAAAATTAATATTAAAATCTAAACAAGATAAACTTTATTCCTCAATTTCAAATATTTATATATGTGCGTTAATAAATGTTTTTGTGTGTTATTACTGGCAATGGCTTATTTCATTTTTTTAAATACTAAAAATGTATTTTTAATTTTAAATCTTTCTTGAATGAAAACTTATTAGAATTTATATATTAAATCTCTGCGTCTTCATGAGCTAGTGACATGGGCTAATGGTCATATATACTTATAATAAAACAAAATTGGGATCTTAACAGTACATATCGGCCTGCTATATAAATTTTCCAGGTTCAAATGGCCTGGTGGTAACCTGGACGGCAGATATGGTAAGACTCCCACTTTGCCTTCAATGATTTAGCTCCAAAGCATATTAAAATGACTTTAGGCCTGTTTAAAGCCCTAGATTCATGTTTGTCATTTCAGTGAGGATAAACTAGATATAAAACCATACTTTCTGCTTCCAAATATCTGCTTCACTGATTTTGGTAGCTTCTTTCTCATTTGCTTTTTAAATTACTCTTTTACAATAGTTTTCTTCACTGGAGATATTTAAGTCTCTCTAGAATGTTTTTATCAATTGGCACAATCTCATAGTATTTATTTTTTCTTCATCTGATAATTAATTTATGATAATTTTAATTCCATTAATAACTGCAGATTTTCCAATTTTCAATTACTTTATTATTTGATGAGAGGATAATTAAATATAAGACTGATTTATTAATATAATTTATAAAACATCCCTAATTTTTACTTAATTTCTTACTTTTATTTAAGCACATATACATAACCCTTATTTAACAACAGGAATGATTTAAAACACACGCAACATTTTTATTTTTACTTTTATATTTATTAAATAAATTTATATTATTAAGTTTTCATCTGGAGAAATATATAAATGAGTTTAATTATTATAATTTGGAAATATGCAGATGTTTTTTTCATAATATCTGAAACTTTTCCATAAAAAAGGACAAAAATATTTCTTTTGTTTGTACTTTTGGAAGACACTGTCTAAAAGTTTTTAGTAATAAAGAATTTTCTGTTTTAATGAATTTGGCGCCATATTAAATTTTTAAAAAATTGACTTGAGATACAATTTTCACAATAACTTCAGTTTTAATAATGTTAGAGCAAAATGCTACATATTAATAGAAAATAGAGAAACTAAAGAAAACACTAAGGCTAAGATAAGTAGTAATTACCATTAAAAAAGTAAGAAAAAATAATATTTGAAATAATTATTCATTTATTGTTTGTTTATAACTTCTAATTCTTTGTATCCCTCACAAAATTTTCATTCAAACCATATATAATACTTCTCACCTAAGACAATCCATAGTTTCAGAATCTACACAAATAGTCACATAAGAATTCTTCATTTTTATCTTGTACCCCAAAAGTTAACAAATTTCAAGATGTCTATAAAAAAAAGATTCATCCTAATAAAAGATACAAAATAAATCATTTTTCAAAAGGTGGATATGCATTTGTTATCATAGCAATTGGCTTTTTGTCTATCTAAAACTAGAAATTGTAGGCTATTGTCTGTATCAATGATAAATTGAGCTCCATCTCTTTATTTTATATTTTTTGTGTATGCACACTAGTGGTGCTATCTTGTTATATTTATTGTCCCATAAAGATATAATTTATTTGCATATAGCTCATTTGCTGGTTATAGATCTGAAAATAATGTGATGCAAGATTTGGCAAAATTACTAACTCCACAGCATGAATACCAAGGCATAGGCAAAGTATATACATAACCATTGTTGTTGTCACCATACACATATCATTTGATTAGAAGAGAGAAAACAGATATGTCTAAGGTAGCAGATCATGTATGTGCCAATGAACATATATGTTCAATTAGGAAAATACAAAAATATTGGATAGAGACGAAAAGGCACAAAGAAGAAAATTTTAAAAAGCTGCTCATATGACAATGGTAAAAAATTCCATAAGCCAACCTATTGTGACTACACATAATATATGGAAGCCACTAACCAAATTTGCTCTTAGAAAAAAGTGGAGAAATCAGGAGGAACCTTATAGATAAGTATATGAATTTTTTACTGACTGTTGTCTTTGGCAGGATGGCTCAGTTTGTTAGAGCATTATCTTAAAATTCAATACTCAAGAATCTCTAAGGGTCCCAGTTTGAATCCCAGAAAGACCTGAAGAAGAGGGGAGAATAATACTTCTTGAAACATTGTGCATATACTAACCTGTTTGATGTGTTATTAGTAACAGTTGAATGAATTTGAAATATTTAAATAAAGTTAAATGTTTTTAAAAACATTCAGTACTCATATTAGATGATGGAAATAATCCAATATAAAAATGCAACCAAAATACCATCATCACAATCCTTCAGGAAAACATTTGAAATCTCTCTATTGGTTTTAAGTGTTTATATTTTCACATGGTACTATACCCAGTAAATTTTGTGATTGCTTTATCAACTGCAACCTTTCTGTACATCTGATAATCAGTCTTAAAATTTACATTACACTGCTCTATAATTTTTATATATAAAAATCATTACTTGTTATATAAACATAGAGATTCAAGTGCAAGCAGAAACACACTAAACAAATATAAACACACTAATAAATTATTAAACCTTTTATGAATAATTATGTCTATAAAATAAGGTTGCCTCAAACTTGGATCAGAGCCCCAAAATTACATTGTCCATAAACCATTTTTGTTATATTTGAATACAAATATAATTTATATACTACATAGACACACCAATACAGACATAAACACATTAATAAATTATACTATTTATCAAATACTTAAAAAAAATTAAAAATACTATTCAAATAATTAAAAAATTAAAATTGAATACTTACAATCTGATATTCTGATTACATTTTTATCTGGATGAAGGCCTTGTAATTAGAATCATTGGCACATTTTTATCCATTTTAGTAATGAGTCTGGCACATAAAAAAATTTTGCCTTTGTTTTTTTCATGCAATCTAATAAACTGAGCAGAAAAAAAATTAAATGAACCTATTAATAAAAATATTAATAAAAAAATTCAAATTTTACCAACTTCAACATGTAATATGCCATTTTAAAAAGGAAGTCAAGCAGCAGCAACATCTGGGAGTTTGGAAATGTCATAATATAGTTTTTGTGCAATTTTAAAATGAAAAAAATTCAATGAATCAGCTACTGCTAGTGGCTATCATGTTACCACCACTCAACCCATTGTTAAACTATTTGATAATAATCTTAAAAACTCATACAACCATAATGGGCTAGATTAATTTTTCTCAAAACTAATTGAACCAAATCTTTAATATTTTTTTCAAGATCAGTATCATGTTCATATAATTAGAAAATATCTAGTAGTCTTAGTTTCATTTCATATGAAATGAATTGCTCCTAAATTTTTGTTGATCTATTCATTTTAATTAAAGAAAAATAATTCTATAAATAATAATAGTATTTAATTCACAATTGTGAAACCATTTATCTCATGTTTCTATTTATTTATTATTCATCTTTTGATAAAACAAATTTAATAATGGAAAATTTTTAGAACATTTTTTATTATTATTAACCTTTTCTGTTTTTTATCTATATACCCTTTCTCATCTTTATATTATTATTAAAACATTGAACATGGTGAATTCTTGTTAAAGTTTAGCACATATTTATTTTTTACAATCTATCTATCTATCTATCTATCTATCTATCTATCTATCTATCTATCTATCTATCTATCTATCTATCTATCTATCTATCTATCTATCTATCTATCTATCTATCTATCTATCTATCTATCTATCTATCTATCTATCTATCTATCTATCTATCTATCTATCTATCTATCTATCTATCTATCTATCTATCTATCTATCTATCTATCTATCTATCTATCTATCTATCTATCTATCTATCTATCTAACTATCTATCTATCTATCTATCTATCTATTTATCTATCTATATATCAATCAATCCATTTGTCTATTCATTTTTCTATCTATCTAGCCATCTATCCATCTATCTACCCATCTATTCATCCATATACCTTTTTATTTAGTTGTCTTTTTGACTATCAAACACTCTTCTACCTCATCTTTTTATTATTATTAATGTGTTTATCAAACACTCTTCTACCTCATCTTTTTATTATTATTAATGTGTTAACCATTATTTTTTAAATTTACAATTAACTTTTTATATTTATATCTCTTTCTGAATATTTATATGCCTGTCTGTCTATTTATCTGTCTACTGATCCATTTCCTATTTTTCTGCTATCTATTGTTTGTTTATCTAATAATGTATCTATGTATTGTAACCATCTTTTTATCTATCTATCCATGTATTACTCTATTTGTCTGTCTGCTTATTTATCTATTTGTTAATCTGTGCATATGTTTATAAAACCATGTGCATATATATATATATATGTATATATATATAGATGTGTGTGTGCATGTTATTTAAAAGAAATTTGAACTCAGACTTTTATGCTTTCCACAACTATCTATTCCATCTTATACAACCAATACACATGACCACGTACATGTGAAAAAGATAAATGATCTCCAATGTACATATTTTATGCTGAACTAAAAACTCATTAGTTGGATCATAGCATCATCTCCTACACACATATATAATCAGTGCTCAGTTTTATATTAATTAAGATAACAAATAATCATACTTTAATGGACAGGTTTCAATTTTCTTCAAATCCCTTCTAAATTACATTAAGCTCAGTAGAGACAATATACTGTATTTGTATTTAAATATATATATATATGTTACATAAAAAAAACTATAACATAATGTATACCTCTAAAAATTAATATACTTCAGTTAACTAGATTACAATTTCCTACATACATTTTGATTATATATTATACTAACCACTTTAGACACTAATGGTTTCTAATTATTTCTTAGATTAGAAATTATTATATCATTCCTAGTTCACATATGATAGATTAGTATATGTTTTTTAATTAAACATACACTCATAGGATAATTCAACTTTATTTTGCACTGTAAAAATATAATCAAAGTTCTATGTATTCCTAAAATAAATATAATAGATAGTAACGTGACCAAGTTTCATTGTGATAGTAGATAATCATTGTTTGCCATGCTATTAAAGTAAATGTCATTATTATTATTTTTTTTTAAGTGACATAGCATCGGCCGGGACGCGAACCCGCAACCCGGGCAATTGCCTGCAAGTGCAAGGCAGTCGCACTGACCTCTCGACCACGAACATTTACTTTCTCATTGGGATTCTGTTTTTAAATAGATATTTTTTAATAATAAAAGTGAAACTGAAGAATGAAATTGTTAAAAAAGCACGAGTTGGTTTAATTTATTGCAGCTGATAATTTTTTTATAGAAAAAATAAAACACTATAGTAAATATGGCTTTAAAAATGTTTGATCTTTCAAAAAGAGAAAAAATAAAAATAGTTGATACGCTTGAAAAAGAAACCCACTTTACAAGACAAGAAATAGACTCTTTATTGGATAGTTATTTAGATATTGCAGATCCGACTATAAATCGCCAACAATTTCGAGAAATTCTTCATAAAAATTTTGAAATCACGGATGGTCTAATAATAGACAGAATTTTTAAACTTTTTGATGTGAATGGTAAAAATAGCATAGACGTGCATGAGTGGATTAAAGGATTGTCCATTTTTTTAAAAGGAAAAGATGAAGAAAAAATTAGATTTTGTTTTAGTGTTTACGACGTTAATGGTGATGGAGTTATTAGTCGACAGGAAATAGTTCAATTTTTTCATAATCCCGATCATAGAGATTTCTCTTTTGACGATGCAAATGAATTAAAAGAAGTGATTGATTTGAGTATAAAGAAACTAGGATGCGATTCTGAAGGTAATGTCACTTTTGAAAGCTTTAAACAAGCTGTTTCCAGAGATCCTTTATTATTAGAGTTTTATGGGAAATGTCTTCCCCAACCTCTAACTGTGAAAGAATTTATGAATCAGTATGCAAGTCGCAAAAGTAAATAATATAATATTGGAAAATATTTTTAAAAAGTACTTTAATTTATTTATTTTTTAAAAATAAATTTATAATTTTTTATATACTTGACATAAAAAAAAACCAATAATGATCCTGAGAAATAAGTTTTAAAACAAAATAATTTAAATTTTTATATATATAACTTTATGTTTATTGTATTTTCATTTAATTTAAAGAGTGATAATCGATTTTATATATTTTAATTCCGAACACGTTTTATTAATACAACGATAATTACTCGTAAATATTACATCTATAGAGTATTTTCCTGAAGATTTGTGATGGTATTTTAGTTGTAACTATATATTGGATTATTTCGAACATCCACCATTAAATAAACTTTATGTACATTTTCCAATTACACTCAACTCTTAATAATAGTACACAGATTAGTATGTAGCACAACATTTCGCGTGATATTCTGCTCTCTCTTTCAGGTATTGCTGGCCTAACCTTTGATAATTCTAAAATAGGAAATGAACCTGAACTTTTAGATCCCTGAATATTAAATTTTAAGGTAACATTCTAACCAAATGAATTATTTATTATATAAACAGGCAAAACTCTCCATACAGTAGTGCCACTCAGTGCCAACCAGAGTAATCAATGGATGCCAGAAGGCTTGTGCATAAAATCCCCATCTAGTGCCTAGTCATCCAATATTCCCAGACTAGTTTCTGGTTTGTGGCCTTCGTCAGTGAGGAGTTTGAATCTGAGAGCACTGCACCTAGATCTTAGAATCTAATGCAACTCTCCAGCAGCCAACTTTTATTTCTATTTAACTACAAAACTATGAAATAAAATTGAAAACACAATAATATTTTCAATCTAAGCTCAATAGCTTAATAGTCATATGGGTCTAAACCCAGTTCAGTACCCATACATTTGGTGTCTTTGAATTTTTAACAACCATAGATAAAAGGTGGCTGCTGGATGGTTGCATTAGATCCTAAGATCTAGGTGCAGTGTTTCAGATCCAAACTCCTCACTGATGAAGGTCACAAGCCAGAAACTAGTCTGGGGATATTGGATGAGTAGCCAGTAGATAGGTATTTTATGCACAAGCCTTCTTGCATCCATTGATTACACTGGTTGGCACTGAGTGGCACTACTGTATGGAGAGTTTTGCCTGTTTTAATAACAGTAATGTGTTAACATTAAGAAATAGTGATCATGTGATGTTTAGTGGTTTAACACCAATCCTGCCTAATAGGATAGTGGTGGCTATTGCTGATAAAGAGCTAAAGACACCAAAGTATATGGGTACTAAACTGGGTTCTAACCCATATGACTATATAAGCTATTGAGATTGGATTGAAAATATTGTGTTTTCAATTTTATTCTCATAGTTTTGTAGTTAAATAGAGATAAAAGGTGGCTGTTGGAGGATTGCATTAGATCCAAAAATCTAGATCCAAACTTCTCACTGACAAAGGCCACAAGCCAGAAACTAGTCTGAGGATATTGGATGAGTAGGCACTAGATAGGAATTTTATATCCAAGCCTTTTGGCATCCCTTGATTACTCTGATTGGCACTGAGTGACACTACTGTAAGGAGAGTTTTGCCTGTTTTAATAAAAGTAATGTGCTAGCATAAAAAATAGTGATCATGTGATGTTTAGTGGTTTATCCATTATTTAATGTTAGATGATGGAAATCATCATCATCATCATCATCATCAACCATTATCAATCCACTGCAGGATGAAGGTCTCTCCAAGTTTAATCCATCTTCTTCGATCTTTAGCTTCTCTTTTCCACAACACCCCTGCACATTTTCTTATTTCATCCATCCATCTCACATGTGGTCTCTTTCTGGGTCTTTTACAATCTCTTGGAATCCAGTTTAAAATTTCAATTGTCCATCTATTATCATTTCTTCTAGCAATATGTCCAGCCCAACTCCATTTCAATCTTTTAATTTTTTCAATAAGGTCAGTAACACCTGTTTGTTGTCTTACCCATACATTGCGTTTTCGATCTTTTCTTGTTACTCCCAAATACATCTCTCCATACTACTTTGAGTGGTCTGAAGTCTCTGTATTGCTATTCTATTAAGTGTCCAAGTCTCAGATCCATAAGTAAGAACTGGTAAAACACATTTGTTAAAAACCATCCTTTTCAAACACATAGGCATATTTCCTTTTAGTATCAAGTTATTTCTACCAAAAGCACTCCAACCAAGTTTAATTCTATGATTAATTTCCTCCATTATGTTTCCATCTGTATTACTAATCTGACCAAGGTATTTGTAACTGTTAACTTCTTCTAATTCTTCATAATCAATCTTTATTTTCATATTTTGAGCAAATCAATTAAACATTACTTTAGTCTTTTTAACATTTATCTTTAGTTCTACTTTTCTACTTTCATCTGCTAACTCCTGCAACATTTCCTGCAGCTCTGAAGCATTATTTGCAAAAACAACTACATCATCTGCGAAATCTAAATGACTTAAATACTCTCCATTTACTTTCACTCCTTTAGTTTCCCATTTTAATCCACAAAATACTTCTTGCAGCACTGCTGTAAAGAGTTTTGGAGATATGGAGTCACCTTGTCTTACACCTTTCTCAATGTTGATTTTTCCAGTATCATTATGTAATCTAATTGTTGCTGTTGCATTTTTATAAATATTCTTTAAAATATGACAATATCCTGGATCTATACCTTGATGATCCAATGCGTTAATCACTGAAGAAATGTGTATAGAATCAAATGCCTTTTCATAATCTACAAATTCAAAACATAATGACAACTCATATTCATTTGTCCTTTCTATGACTTCTCTCAATACCTGGATATGATCTATTGTACTGAAACCACTTTTAAATCCAGCTTGTTCTTTTGGTTGGTGGAAATCCAAAGTTCTCTGTAGACGAGTTGTAATTATCTTTGTAAAAATTTTATATAAAACTGATAAAAGGCTGATAGGTCTGTAATTTCTAATATCTTCTTTATCACCTTTTTTAAATATTAATATTATTACTGCATTATTCCAATCTTCTGGTACATCTTTATCATTTAGACATTTGGTATATAACTTTGCTAAAATTGTTTTTATTTCTTCACCTGCTTCTTTTAATATATCAATTATAATTCCATCATTTCCTGGAGCCTTTCCTTTCTTCATACACTTAATTGCATGTCTCACTTCTTCATTTAAAATTCTGGGCAATTCGAAAGATGTAATAGATATAGGAGATACTTGTTCTTTATTACTATATAATTCTTGATAAAAATCTTCTACCAATTTCATGATGTCATCTCTCTTTTTAGTAATAATTCCATCTTTTTTTCTTATTGCAGATATAAATTTCCTACCAATACCAAAATGTTGTTTAACATTTTTGAGACTTTTATTTTCTTCTACAGCTTTCCTTGCTATTTCACAGTTATACTTTCTTATATCATTTTCAACTCTTTTGCGTACCATTTTGCAAAATTCAAGATATTCAATTCTTTTTGATACATCATTTTTGTATATCTTCATATTCCTTCTTTTCTTCATAAATTCTCTAGTCTCAGTAGAAATTTTATTAATCAATTGCTGCTTTTTTCTACCAGCTATGTTTGTTGCAGTTTTTAAAAGTGTATCAGTTATTTTCACATTAATTTCATTCAAAACTGAATCATGTTCAAAATCTCCTAACACTTGAAACCTATTTGTAAGTTCTAATTTAAATTCATTAGAATGTTTCTGAAGATTAGGAATATCAACTGTAAATATTGTTTTTCTTAATAATTTTTGTCTCTCTAGATTTACATTAACATGTAACTTACACCTTACTAATCGATGATCACTTCCTGTGTTAAATTTATTAAGAACATTACAATCTTGAAATATGTATTTCCTATTAGTCAAAATATAATCCAATTCTGCTGTACCTTCATTTGGATGCTTCCATGTCCATTTCCTTTTAACATTTTTCTCAAAAAATGAATTCATAATATAAAGTTTTTCTTTTTCTGCAAACTCCACAAGTCTATGTCCTCTCTCATTTCTATTACCATAACCAAAATTACCTACAGCAATTTCATCTTTCATTTGTCTACCAATTCTAGCATTAAAGTCTCCCATAACAATTTTAAAATGTTGTTTACTCTGATCAAAAGCTTTTTGTACATCCATATAAAAATCTACTACTACTTCATCACTATGAGAACTTGTTGGGGCATAAACCTGAATTATCTGCATTTGGTATCTGCTATTAAGTTGTATAACTAATCTTGCCACTCTGTCCGATACACCATCAATCTCCACAATATTGTTCTTCCACTTTTTATTTATAATGAATCCTACTCCACTTGTATTTACAATATGTGTGCCTTTATAATAGAGTATATGTCCACTTTTTAAATCAATTGTCTCTTCACCTTTTCTTCTAACTTCACAAAGTCCAATAATGTCCCATTTAATATAAGAGGGTTCTTCTTCTAATTCTTTTAATCTTCCTTCACTTGAAAGTGATCTGCAGTTGTAAGTACCTAAATAAAAAGTCGTCATCAAATGGCAGCCTGGGTCCGCAATCAGGAAATTCTTAGCACCCTCCACCTTCGGCCAACAACTGCTGCCTTGGGTGGTGACTTTATAGCCTCCTGGAAATAAGGGCCATGCTATATTTTTGTCTGTCATAATTGTATATATGTATTGGAAAAATATTTATCATTTACACAAACATTCATTCTGCCTTATCAGGCACTGAGAAGAAAGACCATGGTGTTTCTTGATCTTAAACACAGAGGTAAAAAGCCAATAAACTCACCACGCTGGCTAATGCATGTTGGTGAGCAGCCCATCCATGTTCGTATACTATATGAATGATCACATAGTAATAACAGCTGCAATGACAAGAACATATGGAGTGGACATTAGGAATTTGCCCTGCTCGGTTCCTTTAAGGCCTCCAAGAGGAATCAAAGGGTCTCCTTTCAGTTAATAGCAAACTCCTTTTTGCAGCCCATGATGGAAATAGTCTAACATAATTACAATTGCATTTGTAAAAATTAAAATTGCTGAAATTTGATCTTGTAAGAATTTGTAGATCTTGTTATATGCTACTAATTCATATAAAAAGTACTATCTGACATGGTTTGGTGTAATGATAGGGAATGGAATTCTGGAATTCAAGTTTCATGAATTATGACCCCAGCTATGTTCAAACTTCTTATAAACTCCTGAGCAGTGAACCATTTGATTATTATATTAAAAAAAAAAGAAAAAACTCTTATTTTTTTCAGCATTATATTTAAATTAAACTGCTTGACTATGCAATAAAAAGAATAATGAACTATATACATATAAATTTCAATCCAAATAAGATATACCCTTATACATTTACAAGGTTTAAATTTTTTTTTTTTACTATCTAACTATTAAATAAAGAAGCATAAAAGGAAAAGTTTAAAATAACATTTATCACTTTAGCAGTTAGAGGGCCTGAAAAGTAATGTCTTCTGCATCACAATTTCTCTTTATAAGATAGTTAGACAGAGCTTCAACTGTCCTTTTAGTTTGTATGAAATTAGACGACACATGTCTTAAGTTAATTATTTGTTGGCTATATTAAATGAAGCTTTGTTTACATCTGGTGTGAATTAAAAATTGACTCTAAACTATAAACTTTGCTTTTTTAATATCTGGGATGGCTCTTCTAAATAATGGATTTTATGCTTCCATACAGTCTGACATTGATTTTGACAGCACATGGAAAAGAAAGTTATTTACATGTTTTTACATCAAAATTGAAATTACTGTATTTATTAATAATTATGCCTTATATTATCTAAATAAGTCTTGTTTTCACAATGGATTATTGATATTCTGTTGGTTCATTTAAACTTTGGCTATGGTAATGTGACTTATATGTGTATGTATGTTCATTTCATAAAAAAATTACAAGACCATTTTGTAATACTATTATTAGAGTTAGTAACTGTATTAAGAACACCATGTAGTTGAATATCTGTATTTAATAATGCTTTATTATTAATCAAATGTAATTCCTACTTTAAAATAAAATATATGGATATTGGTGTGAATTGCTATTGCTAAAAAAACACTTGACTTAAAGTTACTTTTTTCATATGTAGTATTTATGACTTATAGTTTAAATATAATCAAGGTGAAATTTTGAATGTTTTCAGGTGCAAATATATTCAGCATTTTCTCTTAAATAAGTGACTTTTCATCAACACAGATAGCCATCTAATTATTGCCAATAAGTGAATCTTTAAGTATTATTAGATAGAGATTCAAACAAACATATTTTTATTTTTAGTAAACACTCCAGGGAAAAATTATCTAGTATTAAAAAGAATTAAAAAGTCTATATATATATTTTTCCAAATTTTTATTTATACTGAATCGTTTGCATCAATATTGTTTTATAAATTGATTATTTTTAACTTTTAATATGAATTCTACACATTTAGCTCAATTAGTTTCTATGATGTCTAAATTAAAAGCATAGGATTAATATTTAAAGAAATACTTTTTGAAAGATGAGATTAAAGAATATTAATCTCTCATTCATTAATAAATTTTTAGTCGTACTTAAATCATGTGATTTGCAAGTGTCATGGGAGATGTATATTTTTTTATCTTCAAACCAGCACTTGACTATAAGCACTGTATAAAATGGTATACCCTTATCTTTAGAAAAGTGACAATGTATCTAAAAATAATGTATACCGTGATATAAATATGGTCTCCTAATGTGGACAAATAATCAGCAGTTGTATAACTTTCATGCATAGCAATAAACAGATTGAGAATACCATGATATGATTATCTAAAATTGTAATCTCTCTATCATATTGTATTACTAAGAAATAAAGGTCTGATTGGTAAGCTTTTTTTAAAAAAAAAATTTCCAAACATAAACTATCGTTTATGTTTATTACTGATATCTCAGTAATTAAAAAAGTATAAACATTAATCATATTTCCATTTTTCTTTTATCCAATATTTATACCAGTGACGTCACTTCCATATCATAGTGTTGAAATTCAATTCCAGTTTACAGATAAATTCCGTTTGTAAATGTAAAAAAAAATATTTTGGTAGATTATGAAGTGTTTTGATAAGTGTTGTCAGACACAATGATTAATTTTGCTGCTATTGTAAGTATTCTACAGCTTTTTTAATAAGTTTAATTTTTGACAGTTCTAGCATATTGTATTTCTCAATCTTTAACCCATGATTCCATTGATTATAAATCATTAAATTGTTTAGCACTTATTAGATCCTCTGTGATTATGTGTAGTGGAGTTTTGACTATATTCTTTTGGATACTATCATATCAAATAAAAGTGCACAAATAATCTGATCCATTTTAAACTCAGGTTTGAACTTGATTCTCTGACTTATAAAAGTGATGTCAGTTTTTTTGTCAAATATTCTTTATTATTCTATTAGATTATTATTTATAAAATAAAAAAATGTTCCACTGTTTTTTTTTTTTTCATTTTTGTTTATAATGTGTCAAAAGCAATCTAATATTACCGAATTGTTATGTGTGTTTGTATAATTAAAGATTGAATATTAAAAGAAGGAGGCATCATTAATTAAAAAAAATATTTAGGCAATATACTATTTTTTAAGTCTGCAAAACATGCCTTGGAAATATTGTGGCTTAAAATTGTAACTAGTTTTTAAAATGGAATTTCCATTCATTAAAAAAGGTCTCATGAGATATTTAATCTATTAAAACATTTAATTAACATACACAACTCAATACAGGAGAATCTTGATTTCAGATAAAAATTAAGAGAAATTTATTATATTTCAATTTCTCATACCTATATATGTTCATTGTTGTGCAGTAAATTCAAATAAGAGCTTGAGTACTAATAAAAGAAACTGTCTTTTGGTTAAAAAGGAGCTTAGATTATTTACTATTATTTCAGCCTGCACAACAAGTTTTCATTGCTTATTGTCTTGGAAACATCATAGCATAAAATTTCAGTTAGATTTTAAGAATAGAGTTCCTATTTATTAAAATTGTTTCATCATGCATAACATACATGTGACTGATTAAAATTGTTTCATCATGCATAACATACATGTGACTGAATGGGTCTAGTTTTTATTTAGTTTCTTGCTTGTGTTACATCACAGTTGACTTCCAAAAACACACACAGAAAATTCATTAAAAATTTCAGTGTTTACAATATTACATCTGTGGAATTTTTTTAATAACATATGTAGTTCTGTATGAAAAAGATTTATTTGCAGTACTTCTGAAAAATTTGAGAGATTATAGCGCTTTATATTAGGAGTGTTTTCACTTTTGGCTTATAGGATATCAGATAAATAATAGCTATTGCTGGATGATATAACTAATTATTTGTTTGATTATATTTTAGATGAGATTTAAATAAGAAAAACATGGAGAAAATCTTATTAAAACATTTAGTGCTTGCATCCAAAGTATGAAAATCTGATAATTATTTATAGTTATATGTAAGAGAACTTTATTTACTTGTAAAAGTATTTAAAAAACTATAAAATTCTATACAATTTATGCATATAAATTATTTAAGACTGATATTTGTTAAATTAAGAATGGGTAAAAGTTTTAGCTTATAAGATTGCAGTCAAAATTTTAATTATTTGTTTGGTTACATCATAGAATGGCTCTAAATAAAAAAATTGTGGAAAAGTCTCATTAGAATATGCAATAGTTACACACATATATATAAACACGTAGACCTGTCACGTCCATTCATTTATAAGTTCGAAGATAAGGACTATTTTAATAAGTTACAAATAAAAAAAACAAAACAATAGTGAATCATTTGTTTATAAAATATTTAATTTATTTAATGTCAAAATAGATTAAGATAATTATAAAGGATACTAGTCAGATATAGGATTCAAACCTAGAATAAATAAAAAAACGAAAGTAATGGTGAATGAAATATTAAACAAACCATATATATGTATCTTTATTTTAAACATATTTTATTTGAATTGCGAGAAAAGTAAAAATTATTTATTTATTATATTAAATAATAATATTTATTTTTATCATGGTCAAGAGAGAAAATTTCATGAGCAATTCTTTCTAGAAATAAGACGTCGTTGCCTAGTAGTGATAAAAAAACTTCGAGTTGGATCATTTTGTTTAGATCCGATAAATTTAAAGTATTATTAAAAGGAGAGGGCATGGAGATTTTCTTAACTGATATCTTGGATGAAAAATGAATGGAATAAATAACAAAAAGAAAAAAAAATTCTTCACAGAGCGTCTGTTCGAATTAAAATCATCTCTACTGCAAAGAAGAAAAAAAATCTAATAAAGTTAAATAAATGAGATGATAATTAAAATTTTGTATGTTTCATTCTTATAATTGTTTTTGGATTTCACTTTGACTTATCAATTAATAATTTTGATGGATAATTTACTGCTTATGTTGGGCCCACAGAATAAAGGGAGTCTGGGGATTAAAAAGAAGAAGAATGTGAATGATAAAAAACCTTAACAAGACCGAGTAAAAATGTTTCTGACTATTGTATTTATTGTAAACACTAGTTTTAAAAAAATATTTTAATTACAAGTAGATCAAACATTTTAGTAAAAAAAAAAAATTAAAATAATGAATAAGATATTACATTTTATTAATGTACATTTAATTTTATTGAAGAATCACTGAACATTTACTTTACTTCTAAATTAAATGAAATATCTATGAAATTAGAAATAGCAAATCTGGTATCATCGATAGATAGGATATCAATAAGTATGTAATTATTTTATAAAACTTATTATACTTAGAATATTCATTTGCATGTTTGACGTTTATAATATACTTGCATTTACCCCATAAGAGCACAGATATTAGGGAGAATATTTTACTTTGGTGGGATGTCAACGGTGATAAGAATTATATATATATAGTTGATTTCAACTCTGTGCTTAAATTAATTTACTTAAACTTTTACATTTTCAGTATGTTTAAAAAATTGCAATGTAATTATTTTATGCCCATAAAATATAATTGCATTAAAGTTTGATGTGCTAAACAAAAGATTTTCATTATCATATGGGTTTAGGTGACTCTTCAGCTAGTTGAGAAATAGTATATTGAAAGCTATGACACAATCATTTTGAAAGAGCCAAATAGTTGGTATTTTGTTATATTGTCAAGTTTGATTACATGTGAATTTATTGTTTGGTGTAATTTAAACTAGGCCAAGGAATAATTTGCTTACATATACAATGGAGTCTATCAATCAATATAACTGGATCAAGTTAATAGTTCTTTTCATTCAGTGATATGTTGGAATCCACATATTTAGAAATAAGTATTCAATGCAGTCATTTAACATATTTACTGTTTGAGAAGAATGAACATTTTTATAAATTGGTAATATTAGAGTTTTAGAGATAATTTTTAATAAAACATCTGGATATTTAATAAGTCGATATTTATTATTATTTGTTAAATGTAATGCTATGCCAATTCACTGTAATTTTTCAATACTAATAATAGAGATTAATGAATTAGATCAAAGTTTTTTATCATTGTTCATTTTCCAAGACAATAATGACAGTAAAATATTAATCTTCTGCCATAGATTTGAATAAGTTGAAGTGAAAAATTTTAATGATGAATCTATCAAAAAATTTTTTACATTAATTAATAATACGTTGATGGTTAGCACAGTGATAGTGTGGTAGACTCTAAAAGTCAAGGTAGATAAATTGTAGTTCCTTAATGAAGAACTAGACCAAGACTATGAGTTTGTGCAAGAACAACAGAAAACACCAAAGGGTGAACAAGATGTATGTTCTTAATTGGAAATAACACCAGACAATACCCATCCATGCTTCATCATAAATTAGCCCAAATACAAAAGAGACAAAAACATCACAAATCCACATCTATACCCACCATGAAGTCACTATTAAGCCAGAAATCAATGTTATAACTGCAGAAATTGAAAACAAAAATAACCACAAATGGTCTTACACCATAATAAGAGAAAGGAAAACATACTCAGAAGAAAAAAACAATATGCTTGACTATGGCCACAAACAGAATTTGAATCTTCACACTAACAAACTTTACCCCATTAATGCCAACCTTATATTATTGGAATATAGTTTTATAACTACTCGATAACTTCAATCAACACCATGTAAATTAAATAAATGAACATTGGCCTAAATAGACATTACATATAATCATACAAATGTAATCATATAGATTTAAATCAATAGTCAATGAATCATTTGAATCACATATAAAAATTATAGCACAAATAGAACAAAAATTCTAATTAAGACTAGAGTTCCAACTAAGATTTGAACATATAAGAAAGCTAAACATATTAATGAACTTAAACTTCCAAAGAACTTACATTTGGAACTTTCAATATATTAACTTTCTATCATTAAAGAGAAATAAGTAATATCTAAATAAACATGTAATCGTAATCATAATCAATGTAATATCCCTTTTTCTTAAAACTAAACTATTATGATGTAAATGAACATATATATGTAACTTTGATCTATGTAAAATTTCAATGAGTCAATAAAGTGCCTTTTTGAAATATAAATTGTAGCTCCAGCTCAGCCACTTTTGGTGTTCAACTTCTCATATACTACTAAGCAATTAACTACTCAATTATTTTTTACCTCCATGATTTAGGGCAGTGATAAAATGGTGAACTCTGGTGCTCAAGATCTAAATGGTTATTGCTTCATATTTATCATTTTTGCTATTTCAGCTTCTTATAAACTTTGTGGCAATAAATGGATTATTATTAATTAATTAATTTTGTATTTATGTTTTAGCAATGGTGGCTGATTTTATTTATTACAGTTCATAAGTGAAGCTGTTTAATGAGTGAATATTATGATCAGTAAATTTTATTATTTCATTTAGCAAAGTATTGTAAGAAATCCTGTTATTAAGAATACTCTGAGAAATTTATTTAATAAAACAAACTAGTGTCAGAAGTAAGACAAAGAAAATTTGGTAAATGGAAAATCAGAGGCAAAGAATTTATCTTTGCTCCAGGGTCTGTAATAACTAATAAAAATAAACTATGACAGCTTAGACACTGAAATATTCTAAGCACCAAAAAATATTAACCATCTTAAATATAATATTAATGCATGTTGTTATAAATTTAGTTTTGAAAAGTGATTGACACCAGTAATGCATTAAGTGTAATTAATATTACTAATACTGTCTTCTTGTAAGAAGCAGTGTTATTATTGCGTCTAATTTATAACTAGTATAAATTCACTAATTATAAATGAAATTTTATATTGATAAAGTAAGGATAAAAACTGATTAAAATAAAAGAAAATTGAAAGTTCCAATCATATGATATATGACTTGGCTGACTTAGAAATATGATATTGTAAGAATTCAAACTGAAGTTGACAAAATGTAATGGCGATATACTCCTAAGAGTAATAGTTCATTGTTCTTGTGTTGGAGCTGTAAACAATAACACTGTAACTTGAACATTTGGAATTCTGTGAGTGTAAAGTTTTTATTGACTCTAAAACTATTTATCCATTGAATGATGTTGCGCTAATATAGATTATGGTAATATTGAAAGAGTGATCATTTATTAAAAATATCATTTATTGTTTTTTGTGGTTTCTTATAATTTATAATTCATAATAATAAATGATATCAATGTCACAAGAATGTTTATAAGCTTCTGTATTGAAAAAGTATAATGTTGGTTTTTTTTAAGAAGAGATTTATAAGTTAAGCTATTGATTATTACAATAGAAAGAGCTTTGTATATTATTTTGATTGATGTAGATCCATGGGTAAAAATTATGGAGATAAAAAATTTGATGTAATTGTATGAATGTTTAATGGCTTATTTGTTCACTTACTTAATGTGATTAAATGGAAAAACTCATTAGAGCTGTAACAAAAATTTAGAACTTGTTCTTGAGATTCAACAACTTGTCTTTGATTTTTAAATATTATAGTGAGTCTGTTCTTTCTTAACATATACAAGGACATTTCAAATCTGGTATTTTTTTTAGAGTTTAAATTTGGCTGCACAAGTGACAGAATGGTGTACTCTGGAGTTTGAGATCTATAGATTACAGTCCTGTTCCATCATTTCTTCTACTGGAACGTTTAATAAATTCTGAGCTATAAACTATTCAATTATTTTTAAACTGCATAGCTTGTTGCAGTTGTAGAGTGGGTGAGTGGCTGACCTTTGACACTTTCACGCTCAAACTTTTTATGAATTCATGAGCAATAAATCATTTTATTATTACTCAAGTTTTGGGATATAATAAAAATTTAATGTGTGTTAAGATAGCTGCCTTAATTGATGCTTCAAGTTTGGTACGAAAAATTTCAGAAGCATGTAACTTTATTTTTAAGATGGTCATTTATATTATTTATCATTTTGAATTGCTATTATATTATAAAAAGAGGCAAGGACTAGATTTCACAATGGGGCAATAACCAAAATTTTAAATATTTGTCTTGCATTTTATTTAACTGATTGTTCAGATTATGAAAAATGTCTTGAGTATCCTTATACCCATTCAATTCATTGTTTGTTATACTTATCAATTATTCAAAGCACCATATTTCTCATATATACAGTCTTAAGTTAAATAGGCTATTCTTTTACATAAAAATAATTTAAAATATATTTTAATTTGCCAAGATTTAGTTTAATTGAATAATTTCTTATATGATTACTACTGTAAAGACATTTTATAGTATAGTTTATTAATTCGGGGTGGGGTCTCTTATAATTAATGCTAAAAGAATATATATATATATATATATATATATATATTCTTTTAGCATAGAGTTTACCATTATATATATATATATATATATATATATATATATATAATGGTAAACTCTGTGTGATAATCTAGATACATTTTTTAGCTATGATGTAAACAAAGATATATCAAATTAAAATAGAACTGAGACCATACAATCTAGCATCCATTATCTTATCATTCCAATCAGTCATTGAAATAACTCAGACACCTCTTGATCACTAAACATGTATTTTATAAATAACCATCACTCTTTAAATAATCTACATATATCAGCCACCCACTCTTTTCATTGCATAATTCTTATGCAAAACAAGAGTGACTTCTATCCATTTTATCACATTGTGCAAGGATGAATAATCATTACATGCAAAAATATTTTTAAGATTTTAGATTTTTATCAGTGCATTCAATAATCTCAACAAAACAACATTATATTAATATTTTCAGAAGTATTAGTAATCATTTACATATTTATTTAACACTGTAATTAACTATAATTGTCAATTGTCATTTTAATTCTACATAAAATGTTTAGCAAGATAATTACACCTCAACTACAATGAACTTTGGAGTCTAATCAGTCAAAAGAAGAAATTGAATTTTAGTACAATAGATAACATTCAGGTATTGACAGTAGATATAAAAAACCTAATGAAAATAAATTGCCACTGTGCATTGAATTTTTAGATTATAAAAGGCATTTGATTCTTTAAATATTTGTATGATGATTAAAGCATTGGATCATCACCATAATCTGTGTAATATTTATCAAAATTCAGCAGCAATTATTAGATTATATAATAATAGTAAGAAAATTAACATTGAAAAAGTTGTATGACAAGGGATTCCATATCTCCAAAACCTTTAACAGTAACTTTACAATAATTTTTTTCGTGGTTTAAAATGGGTAAAAAATAAAGTAAGTAGGAATTATTTAAATCCTCTTGATTTTTTGGATGATATGGTTGTTTTTGAAAATAATGTTTCAGATCTTCAGAAAATGTTAATAGAGTTATCCAATAAAAATAAGAAAGTAGGATTAGTGATAATAAAGTCTGACAATCATAATTAGAAAAAAATCACATACTCTGGTTAGACTATTATTATAGATGGAAACACAATGGATGGAGTTCTTTAAATAGAAATAATTTGATATTAAAAGATTTATACGTATTTGAATATATTTTTTAATGCACATGTTTTGCCAGTTTTTACTTGTGAATGTGATACTTGGATACATAACAGAATATCAATATAGAAACATCAAACCACACACTGCAGTATAGGGAGATGTGCATTAGGAATAACAAGAAATGATTGAAAATATAATTACATGGATGAGAGAACAAATAGGTATTACTATTATCTTTGAAAGAATTAAAAGACTCATATGGATTTGGGCTGAAAATATTACTACAGGAGATATAACATGTATATGGTTAAACTTTTTAAAGTGGATCTCAAGAGATTTAAAATAAATAGAAAAAAATCACATGTGAAATGGATGGATAAAATAAGAAAACTTGCCATGCTGGGAGAGAGAAAAGAGCCAGATATTGGAGAAGCTATATTAAATTTGAGACATTTTTATTTTCCAGTAGATTGATGATGATTGATAATAGTGATGGTGAGAGAAATAAAAGCTGATTAGCTTGTGACTGCCTGCCAATTGAGTAGCAATTTGAAAATAGAATTTTAAAAAATCATTCCCATCTCATATATTCCCACAAGAATGGCTAACTTTTGATCATATTATTTATTTAATAAATTATTTGTTATATATATAAAATATACCTCTCATTTTTATTCTCAAATCATTTTCTGCATGTAAATAAAAACAATGGTAAATGTTTGCAGAACATTCATTTATGTATAATAGATAATTTATTAAATAAACGTTATAATTGTAAACATAAATTATGGAAAATTGGCCACAGATTTATTTAGTTTTAAAGCATACTTTATTACCTTCTAAAAAGTATATTATATACCTATTTAAATGTGCTATGCAGAGATCATAACATTACATTCTGCATTTTCATGTCCTAAAAAGAAAACGTAATAAATATAAAATCCAAACAAAGGATTGAAAATTGACAATAATTTACAAAAATAACATTTTGTATATGCTAATATAAAATATAATGATATTTTTAAAAGTCTAACAATTACTGTGGTGTTGGTAGATTGACTTAACTGCATGTAGCTGAAAAAATGCCAGGTGAAGTGTGTGCTTAATCTTTCTTTATTTTAGCCAGTTTGTTTGGAAAAGTGATTAAAGCTTCAGAAATATCAGATTAAAACAAAAATAACCATTAAAAACCATAGAGTTAAAAGTTTAAATATAGTTATTTGCACGTTAAGAGAAAACCCCTTTTTATATTGCTTATTAAATAAATGAAAGAAGAAATTTGAGATCTAAGTAATTGAAACTATTATGTTTCAGTATGTTTATAATGCTGACAATTATTAAGAAAGTACTTCAAAGTTTCTTCTTTCTTGTGACATAAAGAACATATTTAGTCTATATTTATAAATTAATTTGATAATTGTAAAGTTAATTCTAGTGTTCTGATTTATTATATATTATTTTTTGCTATATTATGAATATATTCATTCTATTGGTTCATACATATTTATTCTTTGTGTTTTGGTCATCAATGGACTAATTTGCCATAAAATGATGACATATGAAGAAAGTAAGAGAAATTACAGTAAGCAGAAAATAAGTTTAAATATTTCACAGGAGACATCACTGAGTAAAAATTAAATCTTGAAATAAGATATACTTAACTATAAAGGCATCATAAAATGCCTTGCTTACTAGTTAATTTGTATCTGTATATTGTGAAACGAAAATGAATACTTTTATTTATTTAAAGTGAAAAGTTTTTCTATCCATAAACTTTAAAATTCTTAATTTCTCTTGGGAAATTTTTGTTTATACTAATATTTTCCTTCGGAATCAAAGTCGATAGTCAGCTTGAAATGCATTCAAAATCAATACAACCACGCACTTTCATTCAAAGTAAAGAAAAACGCGCACCATAGAAAAGTAATAATTGTATAATATGTAACGTGAATTAAATTAACAAAGACAGCATAACAAAACAACATTAAACAAAATAAATATGATGTGCATATGTTAAATAATTAAATACAATTATATATTTTAGATTTAAGGATTATCTGAAATTTACATCAATTTCTATTATAAATATTATCATTTCTAAAACTGATTTATTATCTATATTTATCTTGCCTATCTCTTAGCAACGATACATTTTAAATATTGTAATTGAGTTTTTATTGAAATTGCTTTAATAACAAGCAACATCTTTTAAGTCTTATGACAGTTTATAAATGTGCTAATAATTATGGCTTACATTTGTTTTATTAACAAAAAACAAAAATTATATACATTTTTACATAATTATATACATATAAATTTTAAATTACAGACCTTCATATTTATTTATATATTTTATAAGTTTCTTCTTTAATTAAATAATCCTTTTTTGATTTTTATATTATTTGCATAATTTACATGGAGACAGACCAATGCTTGGTCAAATTTTTTCTGCTATATATTTTTTTGGATGTTATCTGATACAGTTATTAAAGTATTTATTAGTAAATAAGCATTTATTTTTATATGACGCTATGCATACAATTGTATTACATTCAAAGATCAGCCTTTCAAGCTAATTGTGCATGCGTCTTCTGCGAATGTTAAATAATAAATGTAATAAAGTATTTATTCCAATTGTTGTCAAGTTTTTTTTAATCAATTATATTTTTTATTATCAAAAACCACTTCAAATCTTTTTGTCCACTTAGTTTTTAGAGCAAGTAACAAAACCATTGCATTATGTGGATTATTTTTTTAAAAATATTGTTTATTATTTCATTTTTAAATTCATGTATGTTCACGAAATACTTTTGATAAGAGTTTAAATGCTACACATTCTTATAAAAAACGTGTGAAGGCTCCAAATTCATTTTTAGCCAACATTTAAATAAACCTTCATTGGTAGAAAACCATTTAAAATTGAAATATGATTGTAGAGCACTCATATTTTGTGAAGATTCTTGATGATCTTAATCACTGATACTTCTATCAAGTACACTGAACTCATTGTTTATTAGTTTTTTTAAATCATTGTACTTAATGTTAACCAAACTACAAATAAGTCATCATAAAATTTTAGTAATTCACTTACTATTTGGTGTTAGTAAGCTAAAACTTTTATCTTGTATTATATCAATAATAATAATAATAATAATAATAATAATAATAATAATAATAATAATAATAATAATAATAATAATAATAATAATAATAATAACAACAACAACAACAACAACAACAACAATAATAATAATAATAATAATAATAACAACAACCCTACATCAACAACAACAACAGCAACAATATGAACATGTCTGTAATTAAGTATTCATTTGCACAAATATTATTTAAAGAATTTAACACTATGTATTTAATGATAAAGTATTTTCTCTTATTAAATAACAATAAATTTATAACTGAAAGACACATTTGCATTGATGATCAAAAAATATACATACAAATTACATATTTTCAATGCATGAATAGTAACACGTTATGTAATAAAGTTTTAATACACATTTCATTAAGTTTAATTTTCTGGCTTATTTTACTTTCAATGATTCCTTTTCCAAAAATGACTTTAATAACAGAATAATATGTGGTTTACTACATTATATAGAATTTTCTGAACAAATTAACATTCTTAGTATATATTTTTTAAAATACAGTAAAAAGCTTTTTTATTATTTCTAAACATTTAACATTGTAAAATATCAAACAAGTTGATTTAAGCAAAATTTTGAACAAGCAGATGATTTTCATAAATAAGTAGCAAAGGTTTTTTTTTTTTAAGTGTTATAGCATCGGCTGGGATGCGAACCCGCAATCCAGGCAACTGCCTGCAAATGCAAGGTTTTTTTTTTTAGAAAAATAAAGAAAAACCACTAGTAACTAAATTACATTTTTGTTTTAAAACATTTTAATTTTATTTTAGGATGGTAACTAAATGAAAAAACTTTCCGACTATTTTTTGATTGCTGATAATTTATATAACATGATAAATTTTCTTTCAAATAAAACTTTTATAATAATAAAATGCCAAAATTTTATTGTAAGATTGCTATTGAATGTAAACAATTTTCACAAAAATGGCTATTGCTTAAAGTAGATGAATAAAACACATTACCTATCATTGTGAGGTGATTTTAAAATGATTCAACATGAAATCAGTTGAAAAATGATAAAGTTGTTCATTGTCAAATTAGCAAACCAGGCTAACTTCACACCCTTTTAATTTTTGTTTTTATGTTATTAATTTTTAGATATAATATTATACAAAAATCATTTATTAAATGAATATACATATTTTTTAAAAAATAAACTTTTTATCAACTTTTTATTTTTATCTCCTACACAATTCTTATTTCATTCAAATTCTTCAATCCCAATTAATTATTGCATTAACATTAGATTTTTATTCTTAATAATGATGTAAAAATTTAATTGCTTAAAATAAAAATAGAATATAAAATACAATTATTTATAGTAATGTGTGTAAATATAACCATATATAAGAACACATAAATATATATTTATTTAAATATTGTATTAAAATGTTATATTATTAAATAATCACAGAAATGCAATTTTAATTAAATGGATATATTTAGAATAACTATAATTTTGAATGTTACCAAATTTACATAATTTAAAATCTATTTGAGATTTATTTTTTAATCTACTCAACAGTATATTTTTGACACACACACACACACACACACACACATATATATATATATATATATGTCAATACAACTATTACTCTACAAAACGTATAATTGAGATATCTGTCTTACAAATGTTTATATCAGACATAATGCAATCTTTTTGGAGCAGTATAATGAAATAAAATTATTTAATCAATGTAAGTTTGATATGTGGGAAAAAACAAACAGAAATTACTTACTCATTTTAGATAAAGCTATTTAAAAAATGAAAACGAAAAGAATAGTAGAAAAAGTTACATAAATAAATAAGAATGAAACACAAAAATTTATTACAAAGTTATTCTACTGATATAATCATAAATTAGGCAGATCACACAAAAGTCATGAAGAGTAACATGTATCTCAGATTAGTATTAACTTTCAATACTATCTGATAAAAAAAATAACTTGTAAAGTTATTTTATCTTGCTTTATAGATATAGTTCTCTATATGGTTTAGTGCATTGGTAAAGTGACAGACTGGAATTCAGAGTCTCTAAATTATGACATAGCTTTGTTGCATCCAGTGCTCTCAAGTAACAAATTGTTTAATTACTTTTGATTTATACATGATACAATGCAGAGATAGAATAATAGACTCTGGTGTTCAAAGTACATAAGTCATAGTTCAACCCTGTTATTTCCAGTTTTCAAACATTTTTGATCTTTTAAACAATAACCTATTCAATTACTTTTGAGACCCCTGTTTCATGCAAACTTCACAGACTCTGCAACTTAAAGCCCATGGACCACAGTCCAGGTTTATTATTCCTGATTTAACTTAAAGAGAAAAATGATGATAAGCCAGCATATTTGTGTGTTTTGAGAGAAATGGATTAAGGGTGCATATAAGCTCTTATTTCTATTGGATTGATAAGCATTTTGTAATTTAGATGAAGCTTTTCCCTTTGCATGTATATCTTGAGTATTCTAACCCTTTTTCTTGTCTTCCAATTCAATTATCCAGTGTAACTTTTGATTCAAATTTCAGTTTAATCTTGTTGATTTGTGTCTCTGGAGGACATATTAATATGTTGTCAATGTATCATGGGTATATAAAGATGAGGTTGTTCTTGATGTATTTGGGGAAAATCTGGTTTTCAATACTACTGAGGTATTTGATTGATATGATTCTGCTTATAGACAAACCCATTGACTATTCATCTTCAATGTTGTAAACCTGTCCATTATATAGGGCAACAATGTTTTGATCTAGTCAGTTAAAGTAGTTTATTATGAAATTAGTTTGCATCTGAGAGTAGTTAGATTTAATGAATTCAAATTTTAGGACATTGAAAGACTGTTTTCCATATATTGATCCCCATAGGTCTGTTATATCAAGAAAAGGCATTTTATTTTGGTTTCCTAATTTTACATTTTTGACTTTGGTTATAAAATCAAAAGTGATTTTATGACTAATGATCCACACCCTAGTTAAAATACTAGTAGTTTTTTGTAATACTTTTTTATAAAGTAGTCTAAAAATGTAAATAGTTCAGCAAAATTAAACAGTTATTCATCATTGAAAAATAAAACATTTTCCTTTAACATAAAAATTGTTTTGTTTTTAAACTTTTTACAAAGTAATCTGAAAATAAATGTGTTTATAACTGTGCGATAATAAAATATTCAGTTTATTGAACATTTATACATGTAGTTAGTTCAATATTGAAATGAAACATTTTTCTATAACTAGACACTAGCTAAACCATTGGTAGCCATCAAAAGCATTTGATCAATCCAATGATTGGAGTTAACAACCAAGCATTCATGGGTATTGAAGCAAATTCTGCAGAACATGACTGCCACATTCCCTGAAATTTTAATCTCAAGTGGGTCACATATCTTGGCAATAAAATGGCAGCAATCTAAAAACTCTCTTTAGTGTTTTTTGGGATAGTTACTTCGTTAACTACTGGTAATCAAAATAACCAAAAAAAAAAAACACAATAATTTATCATTTTATCTTCATTTTTTTAATTTATGAGTTCTAACCAATTTATTACTTTATTGTATTATGTATTGATTAAGTAACACATTTTTTTGATGAAAAAACTATTGATAATGTATTTATCTATTACTAATATATTTCTTAAAACTTGATAGTTGACCCATATTTTTTGGCCCATTTTGAAAGCCAAATTAAAAAAAAATCGATGGATAATTTTTTTAAAAAAAATAGATAATTTACAATTAATAATAAGATTTACAAAAATATATTGTACATACAATTTACAATTAATTTGCACTTTAATATGATTTTTTTTATGAGAATCCAATTTACTCCCAAAGTGTTCAAATTCTCTATGAGTTATGACAGCATGGGTTCAACAACTTCACACTGAAGATAAAAGCAGAAGCTAAAAGAAAAATCAAATATAGTATGCTGACTATATCAGTACCAATGATAAACTAGAATTGCAATACATGAATATTGAGCTCCATATTTTGTCATTCGTCCACTGCGCTTAACCATGTAGGACTTTTTTTGTAATTTCACATTTTGGGATTAAAATCTATCTTCTTCTTTCTTGCAGAGTACACCCCCAACTAGATGTAGTTAATTTTTATATCCAAGTTTTTAAAAGTTTTCAAAAAACTCTGTATTTTACTAGCACAAGTAATTACAATTGCTAGTTCTGAAGATTATAAATAAAATGTGGATATTTACATTTTGAAATGTTTTGAAGGAAATTTTCTAATATCAGTTTAATGTTTATAACTTAATTACAATTAAATGCTAGTCATGTGATAATGTTCATGTTAAGAAAGAGTGAACTTATATTTTTATATAAGTTTAGGTAAAATAATGAGTTTTTCCATATGTCATAGCATCTGCCGGGAGGCGAACCCGCAACAACCGTCTGCAATTAACTGCTTGCTGCAAGGCGGCTGCGCTAACCTCTCAGCTAACAACGCTTGACAATAATGAGTTTTTCTAACGGTATTTTTAAAGAATTTTTTTTTTGTAAAATAAAAATAACAAAGTTTGTTTTAGGGTGGAGACAAATCGGTGGTTCTATTTTAAATAAAATACATGAACATTTTATATAGCCTTTAAAATATTTTTTAAACAATCTATCGTTTCTATTTAAAAATAAAATTATGTGATTTTTATTTGATCACTAGGAAAATAATTAAATAAAATAGTATCATAAAATAATATTTATTAAAACGTTTTTATTTTCTAAGCTTTTAAATCATATATACATTTTATTTTTTTATTATTCGTAATTAGAATATGATCATTTCAACTCAAGAAAAAAAAATATAAAAAGACAAATTAATAAAATACTGGATAAGAGTTTATCAATGACTACATAAAACAATCTATGAAATACCGATATATCCACTATGCTACTTATTTAAGATTTTGAAGTCTATACTTTTAACTTCCACATCAAAATTTTCTTTCTACAAGAAAACAATATCTTGTTTAATTATAACTCTCTTTTGCATACTGCACTCAGACATATCTTTACCATTGAAAGTAAAATTATATTTCTAATAAAACATTCATGATATGTGAAGAGAAGTAATAATCAAAAAACTTCTATATTAAGGATTTATTTAATATAACATATTAAATGATAATATATATATTCTGATAAATATCCTAATGTTATAATAAAATATATAGTGAAATAAACATTTTAGTTAAATTTTCCAAATGCATTCAACTGTTAGTAATATCAAAGCAAACAAATGTTAGTAATATCACAGCAAACAGGTTAGTATATGCACAACGTTTTGAGAGGTATATTTCTCCCCTCTTCTTCAGGTGATGCTGGCCTGACCAGGACCCAGGTTCGAATCCCATGCTAGTACTGTCACTGGTCAGGACAGCAACACCTGAAGAAGAAGGGAGAGATATACCTCTTGAAACGTTGTGCATATACTAACCTGTTTGCTGTGATATTACTAACATTTGTTTGCTGTGATATTACTAACAGTTGGTGCATATACTAAAATGTTTGCTGTGATATTACTAACAGTTGAATGCATTTGGAATATTTAACTAAAATTAAACTTTTCTAAAGACATGAAATAAACATGTTTTAAAAATATAATTGTACTTCTTTAGGTCTTTGAAACAATCTTTATAACACAAACAGAATCTAACTCAGGAAAATTATGTTCAAATTCCATATAAAATGTAAAATGATATTCATTTTATTTGTCCAATCTAAGAAAATTATGCTATTTTATAAAAAAGTTGAAGAATATGTTAATTGGTTTTATGATTTTGCTATCATATTTTTAGAATTTTAATCTTTTACGTGCATTTTAAATGAAATTTTTCTAATGACATTGGATTAGGATAGAGTAATCCAAGTCTAATTTCTATTTACATAACAACTTCATATACAATGGATTTAGTTGCTGTAGTTATGCCACTGGGATAAAATATTTTATTTTTTAAAAAGCAACAAATGCACATGGAAGATATAGCAATGTGAACTCTGTAAAAAGTAGAAGAATATAAATGACTTAATTGTAATTTGAGATGTAAAACTTAGCTTAATTCAAATTGAAATATAAAACTGAGTAATGCTACAAGAGAATGGATAGAATGGGAATGTAGAAAAATTAAAATAACTACAAAGAAACTATAATAAAAAGATGTTTGATTTCATTTATAGTAAAATAAAATAGTTTTTGCAGTGGATTAGTGCAATCTCAGAAATGCAATTATGATGAAAGATAAAAATGGTATATTTTTATGAAAGGAAGTAAGTGCATTGAGAAAATGGAAAGAACATATGAAGAACAGTTTTCTTCAATGTATTCTAGAATTGTCTACTGTTTACTTGATTAATCAATGGACATCAAGGTTGACTATATTTCTTGATTTTGATTTTGTAAGGGAAGATTAAGATTCAAAGCTGAAAGTAATGCACTTATACATCTAGCAAATACATTTGAATCCTCTATATTACTGAAATTAAAAAAAAAGATTTCAAACCTGGGATAACTCACATTCATAGATATATAGATCTGGCTCCATTTTAGTGTCTAAATATATATTTTTGAGACCATCTGACATCCATTGATTACTCAAATTTATACAAGATGATTCTAAAAGGGAGAAAATAATTGTTTTTGGAAGGTATATAAGAAACATATATAAAATCATGTGAGATTGTTGTAGAATAGATCAATGATCTATATGATGTAAATAATAACTCTTTGTCCAATTTAATTGAAAAAAAGAGTCAAGAAGATAGGAAGTTATAAAGCATTAACAGAGATGAAAGCTTCTACAGTACAGGAGATTGATGAGATTTTCTTGAAAGTTTTGAAATCTATAAAAGCAAAATGTATGAATTGTCTGATATTTATAATATAATTCATAACTTGGGTAGATAACTAGATTTCCCTTTAACCATCATGTTTCCACTAGAAAAGGCTAATTTCAGTCAATTATAGGAAACAGATTAATCTTCTGAGCATCTAAAGTATCCCCTTTGGTTTTGAATACATAGATGTAAATAGATTAGTTATGTTTTTATATGATCAATTCATAATTTAAAAAAATGAAAAAGATATATAATTAAAATGAAGAGAATCTTTTCTAAAATGTGCAGAGGAAAGCAGATTAATATAAGTTTTATTGATCTTGAAAAGTCATTTTCTAGAATGAAATATATTGTTTTAATAAATATATGGTAGATTGGGAAAAAAATCACTTATTTAAGAAATTTGTTAATAAATTATAATATATTTTTGATGTTAGTTAGATTTTTTTTAAAAAAAAAAAATGATGTAAGGTAAAAATGCTTTCCATGATTGTTTGTTTAATATATATTTGGAAGCTATTACATTATTATGTTATGTTATTTCAATATGGATAAAATTAACTTTGAGAGTAAAATAATTAATTGTGTCGGCTTTCATCATAATATGGCAATACTTGCAAATAGTGATGGTGACAAGAATAAAATGTAGTACAAGATTGACAAAGTTTATAAAAAGTATGGATGAAAATAAATGCTAATTAATCTAAATAAAAACAGGTTGGAAAAAAAAGATCAAAAGTAGGTATTGGACAGGGAATTAGAGAGCAAGATTGGGTTCATAAATAGTTGGAAAGTTCAATAATTACATAATCAAATAGCTTTTTGCTTGGAAATAAAGTCATGATCCATAGATTTTGAGTTTCCAAATCTGCCATTATACCACTATAGTGCACTACATAAGATAGTTCAATAGGTAGAAATGATAATAGCAATTAAAAATTAGGTTGAGAAGTACACTGGTTAAACAAACTTTTAATAATCAAAAAAGTAAGTCATATATAATGTGACATTACTTTTATAAGCTTGTATTTACAAAAATGTAATACAGAGAGCATACCAATAGCTCAAACAAGCTCTTAATTGATAAGTGCGTTATGAGAAAATATTTAAAATCTCAATCCAGAACATTCCCATCTCCAGATCAACTGGTTTTGAGCTTATGGCACACTTATCAATTAAGAGCTTGTTTGAGTTATTGGTATACTCTCTATATTATAAACTTTTAATAAGGATGGAAAAATTATCTTGTTTAAGACATGTTAAATGTTTTCTTTGAAACATTACTTTATATGGAGCAAAAACACGGACAATTAAAAAAGTAGAACAAAAAATTGAAAACTTGCAAAATGTGGATTTAGAAAGGAATGAAGTATATGCTGCAAGATTTCAGAAAAGTAAAAAAATTAAAACCATAATTAAATGCTTCTATTCATTTTATACAATGGGAATACAATATTTTATTACTCCACCATTTCCAAAAATAATTGTAATTTTGACTACCGAATAATTTTCATTTACCACTGTTTAAAAAGTAAAAAAAAAGGAAGATATAAAGTAATATTTTTTGAAAAAATTATAGAGAAATACTGAATTGATCTGGTGATTAGTTATAAAGAAATATAAACGTGGTGTAGAAAGAAACAAGAAAAACTGAACAAAAAAAAATACTTGAATATATTCTACTTGTAAACCATACACATAGTATTATGCACAGATATAATCTGCTACATAATCAAGGTTATTTGAATGGTCATATATTGAAAAACTAAAAAAGAGAACACATTAATTACCAGGCTTGTTAATTGTCAAAGGTGAGAGATAGAGTGTTTTTCCATTTTTGTTTTAATTTTAGCCAAGAATAGCTATATATTTACATATTAACCAATATTAAATAACTAAACATCACATGATCACCATCTCATGCTAGCACATAACTGTTAGTAAACAGGCAAAATCTCTCCATATAGTAGTGCTTTAGATCCTAAGATCTAAGTGCAGTGCTCCTCACTGATGAAGGCCACAAGTCAGAAACTAGTCTGGGGATATTGGATGAGTAGGCACTAGATAGAGATTTTATGCACAAGCCTTCTGGCATCCATTGATTACTCTGGTTAGCACAAGGTGGCACTACTATATAGAGAGTTTTCACTTGTTTGCTAACAATATTAAATAATTAGCTAAGTTAGCAAGTTAGCTATAGTTTATATATCTAAAATAAATTTTTAAAGTCTAATAAAAATTAAAATAAATTTTAATTCATTCTAAGATTTAAATTCTAGATCATAAGTAAAATTGTCGGTAAAAATACTATCAGCGCGAAATGGCTAATTATATATATATTAAACCATAAATGTCTATAGTGACTGGTTTTCATAGATAAATCACTAATAGTTCTTGTTATCTTGACAACAGATTGTTGGAAGTAAAATAAATGAATAAATAAATCTAAATAAACAATAAATTAAATGGTTAGTACGGTAAATTAAATGATTATATAAATAAAACGAAACTGTAATAATGGTATGAATAATTATTGACATTAAATTGCATAAAGAGAAAAGATCTTTACACTATTAATTTTGGAGCTTGCTATTATCATAGTGTGTCTCATTTGGTGGATAAATTACAATAAATATTGGGATTTGTTAAATCTATTTTTCAGATTGTAAAAGTATTAAATTCTGTAAAACAATTAATGATAAAGTCTTCACTATATATAAATATATGTGTGATATAGAGGATTTGAACACAGATTTTCAAGCTCCCTTCAGCTATCCACTCTATCTCATACAACTGATACATATGACCACACACATGTGAAAAAGATATGATCTCACATGAGTGTGGTTATATGTATCAGTTATATGAGATAGAGTAGATAGCTGAAGGGAGCTTGAAAATCTGTTGTTCAACCCCCCTATTTTTTTATTTAAAATCCAAATATACGAACTATGCTTGTATTGTAAAAATATTAGATATATGTGTGTATAAACATAGGATTCATTTTATTCTTAATTTTTTGTTACAATGCTTTTAATTCATATTTTGGATGAATGCAATTTACTCCTTTGTTTACATATCATCATTATCATTATCAACCATTATCAATCCATTGCAGGATGAAGGTCTCTCCAAGTTCAATCCATCTTTTCTGATTTTTAGTTTCTCTTCTCCATATCACCCCTGCACACTTTCTTAATTCATCCATCCATATCACATATGGTCTCTTTCTGAGTCTTTTACAATCTCTTGGAATCCAGTTTAAAATTTCAATTGTCCATCCATTATCATCTCCTCTAGCAATATGTCCAGCCCAATTCCACTTCAGTCTTTTAATTTTTCAAGGAGATCAGTAACACCTGTTTGTTCTCTTACCCATACATTCCATTTTCGATCTCTTCTTGTTACTCCCAACATGCACCTCTCCATACTTCTTTGAGTGGTTTGAAGTCTCTGTATTGCTCTTCTATTAAGTGTCCAAGTCTCAGATCCATAAGTAAGAACTGGCAAAACACATTTATTAAAAACCTTCCTTTTCAAACACATAGGCATATTTCCTTTTAGTATCAAGTTATTTCTATCAAAAGCACTCCAACCAAGTTTAATTCTATGATTAATTTCATCCATTATATTTCCATCTGTATTAATAATCTGACCAAGGTATTTGTAACTGTTAACTTCTTCTAACTCATCATAATCAATCTTTATTTTCATATTTTGAGAAAATCTATTAAACATTACTTTCGTTTTTTAACATTTATCTTTAGTCCTACTTTCCTACTTTCATCTGATAACTCCTGCAACATTTCCTGTAGCTCTAAAATATTATTTGCAAAAACATCATCTGCAAAATCTAAATGACTTAAATAATCTCCATTTACTTTCACTCCTTTAGCTTTCCATTTTAATCCACAAAATACTTCTTGCAGCACTGCTGTAAAATGTTTTGGAGATATGGAGTCACCTTGTCTTACACCCTTCTTAATGTTGACTTTTCTACTATCATTATGTAATATAATTGTTGCTGTTGCATTTTTATAAATATTCTTTAAAATATGACAATATCCTGGATCTATACCTGATCCAATGCTTTAATCACTGAAGAAATGTTTATAGTATCAAATGCCTTTTCATAATCTACAAATCCTAAGCATAATGGCAACTCATATTCATTTGCTCTTTCTATAACTTCTCTCAATACCTGGATATGATCTACTGTATTAAAACCACTTTTAAATCCAGCTTGTTTTCTTGGTTGATGGAAGTCCAGTGTTCTCTGTAGACGAGTTGTAATTATCTTAGTAAAAATTTTGTTTAAAACTGATAAAAGACTGATAGGTCTGTAATTTCTAATATCTTCTTTATTACTTTTTTAAATATTAATATTAATACTGCATTCTTCCAATCAACTGGTATATCTTTATCATTTAGACATTTAGAATAGAACTTTGCTAAAAAAAGATTCTATTTCTTCATCTGCTTCTTTTAATATATTAATTATAATTCCATCATTACCTAGAGCCTTCCCTTTCTTCATAAATTTAATTGGATGTCTCACTTCCTCATTCAAAATTCTCTGCAATTCAGAAGATATAATAGGTATAGGAGGTACTTGTTCTTTATTACTATATAATTTTTGATAGAAGTCTTTTACACATTTCATGATGTCATCTCTCTTTTTAGTAATAATGGCATCTTTTTTTTATTGCAGATATAAATTTCCTATCAATACCAAAATGTTGTTTTACACTCTTTAGACTTTTATTCTCTTCTACAGCTTTCCTTGCTAGTTCACAATTGTACTTTCTTATATCATTTTCAACTCTTTTCCACACCATTTTACAAAATTTGAGATATTCATTCCTTTTTAATGCATCATTTTTATATATCTTCATATTCCTTCTTTTCTTCATAAATTCTCTAGTCTCAGTAGACATATGTGTATATATTTAAAAAAAGATGTATTAGAGTTTGTTATTCATTCCAATCAGTTGGTTTATATTACTGATAGTATAAGCAAAATGGTGGAAGGTAGTAAACAAGGGATGAGGCCTGATACAAGAGATGCATGAAAACTGTGCAGAATTAAGAATACATTTTTGTTGTTATGAATATTAATTAATTTATGAATTTTAATTAATGCAACTTGATTCATTTTTTCTACAAATGTATATACTTAACCTAGATATAATCAATGGGGACCTGAAGCCAGATTTTCAAGTTCCCTACAGTTATCCACTCCATCCCATAAGTGATACACATGATCACATACATGTAAAAAAGATAGTCTCTAATATATGAATATAAACAATCATTTCTTGAAATGTGATTTGACAGTTAGGACTTCTTATACTGGGTTTACACAATCTGTTTTTCACATCATATTGCTAGATGGTGTGAAAATGGAACAGTTTGCTTTGCTATTATTATTCATTCCTATATATCTATCTATATATATTGTGGTGATTATTTAGTATATCTAAAATAGTAGTAATAAACATAATTTCAAATTTTTTTATGAGGTTTATTATAAAAATATAACTTTAAATTTACCATATCAAAAAAATTTTAAAAAAAATCCAAAATGTCTCCCCTGTATTTTTATAGCATTTGAAATTCTTGTTATAATTTTGGAAAAATCGTGGTTTTCTATTTAGTTTTAAAACAGCACAAAATAACTTTAAAGAGAGAAAAAATTAGACACTACACTAATAAAGTACATAATATTGTATACATGTGAATAAATTAGTTAAAACAAGATCAATAAAGCAATATTGTATACTTATGATTAAATTAATTAAAATAAAATTAGTAAAGCTACATTTGTATCAGAGTACACATTATGGTAAAACTGTTTACAATAGTGACATAAACTTTTAATACAGTAATTAAATGAGAATGTGGACATATATTTAAATACAAAGCAATGCTATTTTAAAATATTTAGGTAAAGTTATTTTAAATTTGATATAAAATTTATTTTAATATCTGTAATATAAATGTTTGTTGTAACATTGTAATTTGTATATTTAATTTGATTAAAGTATAATATTTTATTTAAATGTTTTAAAATGTTATATACATACCTCTCAATTGTCCTAATAAATAAACAAAATATCTGAAAAATACTCATCAAATAAAATGCATTTTCAAAAAATGAAATTTAAAGATGTTTTGAAATGGAAAATTATAAGATATTTCACCAATGCTAATACATCAAATAGTTTAAAGCAAATATTTAAAAAATTGTACACACCTGTATTTTAAAAATTAATAGAATTACTCTTTGTAAACAATTTTCTTAGAAATGCTAGCAAATATTGCTTCTCAGGAAATTACTAATTATCCACTCTACACCTATACAAATGAAGAAAAATAACTTGTTGTAATGTTCTTTAAAGTTTACCATACAAACAGATTGATTAAAAAAATTAAATTTTGTCATCATTTTTTGTTCTACCCAATCTAATTCTTCTCAATTCTCAGTGATTTTATAATTAAAGTACCAAAGGTTTTCAATCATTTTTTTTAAAAAAAACATTGTAAAAGATTTCACCAAGATAAAAGTAATTGGACATTTTAAAAACTTTAAGTGAAATTTAGATTATAAAGGATATTTGCTTTTTTATATTATCATATATAGTTGCTTTATTGAAATAAAAGTTGTCACAAGAGGAAAGCTCAAGTAAAAAAATGTTCTACGGGTAATGTAATTTAAATTATATATAATATTATAATTTCAATGTTATGACTTAGTATATGCACAGTTTGTTTTGATGAGATTGTTAATTAATATTAATTATTATTGATCCATAACTTAAATATAATATTTTAGTTTTATTAGCCACTAAAGTTGTCTGTGCTGTTAATATTAGAGGCCCTATGGTATGTAAAGAGTAAGTGTAAATGATTGTATAGTTTGAATATTTTATAAGAATTACTTCTTCTTTATAAATATAGGTAAGTTAAAACTGTATGATTTAGATAATCAATTATATTTGTGCAATAACACTGACATATAAATAATATTATTGTTAGTAGAAGAAAGCTTCTATCAAAATGTGACAAAGTCTTTTATTGCTAACTGTCAGTTTAAATAAGTATCTTGTGCAATAAAAATTATTTTAAATGAATTTAAAAATGCATTTGATGTTCTAACTTATATTCATAAAAATGATTTGACTGTTTTATGCCCATATTTGAGCATATCATTAAAAATATCACTAATTCTTCCTACAAGTGTAGCTAGTCGAGAGAAATCATTTTTGAAATTAAAAATTATAAAAAAATTGCTGGTAAATTTGTCAGTGATATCTATAGAGAATGAAGTATGCGATACTCTTTAAGTGTTTATGAATCTAAATTTAGTTTTGTAAAAACTCAGAAAGTAAGTTTATAATTATTTTTTTATTGTTATTTTTAAGAAAACATTAAAATGTATATAAAATCATGTAGAATTTGTTTTATTTTTGGAAAGAGACACCGATTATTGTTTTGCATAAGGGCAACATATAAACACAAAAAAATCTATTAAGCTAAATGATTGGTTATTATTTATAATCTCTAATAGTAATAGTAAAAACAATGTAAAATCAAATTGTTTTTGTTAAATCATATCCTAATATTAAATGATTAAACTAGCATGTGATTCATATATGCAAAGAAAACATTACTTATATTTAATATTTATATCTTTTTGTGTATTGTTTTTAAGTCTATTACAAGTGAAATAATGTTCCAGTCCTTATCATAACTCATGATTCAATAACTAAATGTTAATATATTTATTATAGATATTTAAAATAAATCTCTATGTACAATAATTTATATGCAGTTTTTCACCTCTATTATAGTTAGTGATGACTGTTTAGTTGTAATTAGTATCACTAATGCTTAGGATTAAATGCTAAGACTCTTTTTTGAATCCTGACAATTTAAGACTATGATGTTAGCCTTATATACAGATATGATGCTGACAGGAATTAGAAGCTTCCTGTTCCATGCTTGAATATGTCTCACTGCATTTCTATTAAATAATGGCAACATAATTATTACCATTATATATATATATATATATATATATATATATATATATATATATATATATATATATATATATATATGATATAATATATGATGATATATATATATATATATATATATATCATCAACCATTATCAATCCACTGCAGGATGAAGGTCTCTCCAAGTTTAATCCATCTTCTCCGATCTTTAGCTTCTCTTTTCCACAACACCCCTGCACATTTTCTTATTTCATCCATCCATCTCACATGTGGTCTTATTCTGGGCCTTTTATAATCTCTTGGAATCCAGTTTAAAATTTCAATTGTCCATCTATTATCATTTCTTCTAGCAATATGTCCAGCCCAACTCCATTTCAATCTTTTAATTTTTTCAATAAGGTCAGTAACACCTGTTTGTTGTCTTACCCATACATTGCATTTTCGATCTCTTCTTGTTACTCCCAACATACATCTCTCCATACTCCTTTGAGTGGTCTGAAGTCTCTGTATTACTCTTCTATTAAGTGTCCAAGTCTCAGATCCATAAGTAAGAACTGGTAAAACACATTTGTTAAAAACCATTCTTTTCAAACACATAGGCATATTTCCTTTTAGTATCAAGTTATTTCTACCAAAAGCACTCCAACCAAGTTTAATTCTATGATTAATTTCCTCCATTATGTTTTCATCTGTATTAATAATTTGACCAAGGTATTTGTAACTGTTAACTTCTTCTAATTCTTCATAATCAATCTTTATTTTCATATTGTGAGCAAATCGATTAAACATTACTTAGTCTTTTTAACATTTATCTTTAGTCCTACTTTTCTACTTTCATCTTCTAACTCCTGCAACATTTCCTGCAACTCTGAAGCATTATTTGCAAAAACAACTACATCATCTGCAAAATCTAAATGACTTAAATACTCTCCATTTACTTTCATTCCTTTAGTTTCCCATTTTAATCCACAAAATACTTCTTGCAACACTGCTGTAAAAAGTTTTGGAGATATGGAGTCACCTTGTCTTACACCTTTCTCAATGTTGATTTTTCTAGTATCATTATGTAATCTAATTGTTTCTGTTGCATTTTTATAAATATTCTTTAAAATATGACAATATCCTGGATCTATACCTTGATGATCCAATGCTTTAATCACTGAAGAAATGTGTATAGAATCGAATGCCTTTTCATAATCTACAAATCCAAAACATAATGACAACTCATATTCATTTGTCCTTTCTATGACTTCTTTCAATACCTGGATATGATCTATTGTACTAAAACCACTTTTAAATCCAGCTTGTTCTCTTGGTTGGTGGAAATCCAAAGTTCTCTGTAGACGAGTTGTAATTATCTTGGTAAAAATTTTATATAAAACTGATAAAAGGCTAATAGGTCTGTAATTTCTAATATCTTCTTTATCACCTTTTTTAAATATTAATATTATTACTGCATTCTTCCAATCTTCTGGTACATTTTTATCATTTAGACATTTGGTATATAACTTTGCTAAAATTGTTTCTATTTCTTCACCTACTTCTTTTAATATATCAATTATAATTCCATCATTTTCTGGAGCCTTTCCTTTCTTCATACATTTAATTGCATGTCTCACTTCTTCATTTAAAATTCTGGGCAATTCAAAAGACGTAATAGATATAGGAGGTACTTGTTCCTTATTACTATATAATTCTTGATAAAAATCTTCTACCAATTTCATGATGTCATCTCTCTTTTTGGTAATAATTCCATCTTTTTTTCTTATTGCAGATATAAATTTCCTACCAATACCAAAATGTTGTTTAACATTCTTGAGACTTTTATTTTCTTCTACAGCTTTCCTTGCTATTTCACAGTTATACTTTCTTATATCATTTTCAACTCTTTTCCGTACCATTTTACAAAATTTGAGATATTCAATTCTTTTTAAGACATCATTTTTGTATATCTTCATATTCCTTTTTTTCTTCATAAATTCTCTAGTCTCAGTAGACATTTTATTAGTCAATTGCTGCTTTTTTCTACCAGCTATCTTTGTTGCAGTTTTTAAAAGTGTATCAGTTATTTTCATATTAATTTCATTCAAATCTGAATCATGTTCAAAATCTCCTAACACTTGAAACCTATTTGCAAGTTCTAATTTAAATTCATTAGAATGTTTCTGAAGATTAGGAATATCAACTGTAAATATTGTTTTTCTTAATAATTTTTGTCTCTCTAGTTTTACATTAACACGTAACTTACACCTTACTAATCGATGATCACTTCCTGTGTTAAATTTATTAAGAACATTACAATCTTGAAATATGTATTTCCTATTAGTCAAAATATAATCCAATTATGTTGTACCTTCATTTGGATGCTTCCATGTCCATTTCCTTTTAACATTTTTATCAAAAAATGAATTCATAATATAAAGTTTTTCTTTTTCTGCAAACTCCACAAGTCTATGTCCTCTCTCATTTCTATTACCATAACTAAAATTACCTACAGCAATTTCATCTTTCATTTGTCTACCAATTCTAGCATTAAAGTCTCCCATAACAATCTTAAAATGTTGTTTACTCTGATCAAAAGCATTTTGTATATCCATATAAAAATCTTCTACTACTTCATCACTATGAGAACTTGTTGGGGCATAAACCTGAATTATCTGCATTTGGTATCTGCTATTAAGTTGTATAACTAATCTTGCAACTCTGTCCGATACACCATCAATCTCCACAATATTGTTCTTCCACTTTTTATTTATAATGAATCCTACTCCACTTGTATTTCCAATATGTGTGCCTTTATAATAGAGTATATGTCCACTTTTTAAATCAATTGTTTCTTCACCTTTTCTTCTAACTTCACAAAGTCCAATAATGTCCCATTTAATATAAGACAATTCTTCTTCTAATTCTTGCAATCTTCCTTCACTTGAAAGTGATCTGCAGTTGTAAGTACCTAAATAAAAAGTCGTCATCAAATGGCAGCCTGGGTCCGCAATCAGGGGATTCTTAGCACCCTCTGCCTTCAGCCACCAACTGCTGCCTTGGTTGGTGACTTTACAGCCTCCTGGGAATAAGGGCCATGCTTTATTTTTGTCTGTCATAATGGTATATATGTATTGGAAAAATATTTATTATTTACACAAACATTCATTCTGCCTTATCAGGCACTGAGAAGAAAGACCATGGTGTTTCTTGATCTTAAACTCAGAGGTAAAAAGCCAATAAACTCACCACGCTGGATAATGCATGTTGGTGAGCAGCCCATCCATGTTTGTATACTATATGAATAATGACATAGTAATAACAGCTGCAACGACAAGAACGTATGGAGTGGACATTAGGAATTTGCCCTGCTCGGTTCCTTTAAGGCCTCCAAGAGGAATCAAAGGGTCTGCTTTCAGTTAATAGCAAACTCCTTTCTGCAGCCATATATATATATATATAATTGAAATAATAAATTTAACGGTTTACAAACTATTATAAACAATCCTTAAATCTGCAGAAATACTTTCAGTTAATTTCTTAAACCTGCCTCCACTGTGATTAAATTCAGGTTTAAGAAATTAACCAAAAGTTAAGGATTTTTTATAATAGTTTGTAAACCGTTAAATTTATTATTTCAATTATAATTACAATTACAATTTTGTTTTAAGTAATGGACATTTTATATATATATATATTGTACCAGATCAATCCGCCAAAAAACTTACTTACATGTATATATGTTTCGGCTGGTTTCAAACTTCTCCATAATAATTTATAATCTTATTTAATTATAAATGTTACGTGAACGAACCGGCACATTCGAGCAAAATGGGAGATATTATTGATAGCTTTAACTATCAACAATGGCCCACCTTGGCTGCTAGATTCAAATCCCTACTATCCAAACACTTTATTTGTTTTGGGGTAAACCCCAGAGGCTCCAGCTAGTCTCAGACTAACGTATTTGGTCAGTAGGCTCCTAATCCAGTGCTCGAAATGATCTCAAAAACTAGACCAGTCTAATTTTAAAAGATAATAAAATATAGGAAAAGAATTGGTAAAAAGAGATTGATAAAAAGAATTGACCGACAAATAAAGTATAAGTTTAAAGACCATTTATTTTAATTAACGTTTACTAATTTTAAACATTTTATAAATCTAAGATAACACATGCACATTTTACTTTAACACAATATAATATGTCTTATGAGAAAGCAAAATAATATTTGACATTGATAAATTATCTAACATTCACAAATACGCACATCAATAGTTTATTTTATGCATGATTATAAAGTTCAAATTACTTGTCTCTGTAGGATTTACAAATTACAGTGGTGGCTACTATATATAAATGAGAATAATAAAATGTTTTACCTAGGATTTTTGAAACATGGATATTTTTTGTTGTTAGCTGCTTCTTCTGGAGTATATCTAATCGGTTAGATTTGATGTTTCTTGAGGGGATTTGATGCTAATCTGTTGGTTTTATTCTTGGGGACAGTTGAACATTGACGGAGGATTTCTGAGCTGTTATTTAGACATTATTTCACAGGCAGGTTTTGATGATCTTGTTGGACTAAAAGGCTGAAGTAAGAGCGTATATTCCCAAAAGCTGCTCAGCACTGCATTTCTGTTTCTGGGTACATAATATGAATTGCACTGTTATCTCTGGTGAAACAAGACTGACACTAGACAAACTGAAAACTGAACGTCCGATAAAAATGTGGTTATTTATATCTGCAATGTGTTTTTCTTTTCGATATCCTGCGGCAATATCTGTTGTTGAAATTCCATTGATAATCCTTTGACAATGTGTTTTGGAAGATTGTGTAATTAATAATAGCCATACAAAACGTGTTGTTTTATATTTTTAATTAATAGCTCACCGCTGTGTTTTTAAATACTTTTCATTTCAATATTTATTTTCATGTCTTTTTCAATATGATTTTAACACGCATTTATTATATATCTTATTAACAAGCTTACATTTATTTTTATTTACCATCGCACATATATATGCATTTATTCTAATAAACTGGAATGAAAAGAGATTTATATGTTAACTTCTAATTTATAATAATAACACTCTTTAACTTTTATGGACTCTTAGTTTTATCTTTTTTAACCAAAACTTCCCCTCCCCCCTTTTAATCAATTATTTTCTAACTTTTATTTCAAACTCTAATGATAGAAAACTATTTGACTCTTGTCTTTTTGAAAACAAACTGTTATAAACTCTTCAACATTTAAATACGTTTTTCTTTTATGAAAGATTGTTTAAATAATTTTTTTTAGATAAGTTAGTATGTGCCAATTTCAATATTCGTACATTGCACCCCCCCTTCATTTGAGAGTAAAATGTGTCGTTTTTGACTATTTTATCTCTGACAACTTTAATTCTTAATTCTAATTATTATTATTTTTTTAAGTTTGCTTTTTTAATATCTTTCACTTTTCATACTAAGGGCAATCTTCAATTATGCTTTACTTCTTTCTATGCTGAAGACACTGCTTACAATGTTCGAAGTCCTGGATAGTGACCACCAGACAAACTAATTTTGTGGCACGGGGATTTTTTGGAAATGAGGCGGATGCAGATTTGCTGACTTATACCGACTTACACTATGGAAAACGAAGCTTCGGTTGCTGATTCTCTTGATTGGACTTTGACTAAGAAAAGGTCGCGGCCAATGGCAGGAATTATCAACTGTCCATTTTCAACTTACGCTTTGGTAAAGGAGGTACGATATGGGGATTCTCCCCTGAAGAAGTGACTTGCAGCTCATGCTGGATTTGCCCAGTGTGCATTTTAAAAGAGGAATGATCCCTGCCAATCCGTTATGGGTACTAAGATTTATCCAGTCAACAGCTTTAAACGTAACCTTATCTAAAACTTATTTCAATACTACCCTCATTCCCTTAATTTCAAACCCTTATACACTCTTAATACAACTTAGATTGACTTTCATTTATATTATTTTGAACCTTTTAATATTTTTTTTTAAATATGCATGAACATTACTTTAACATATTTATTTATATTACAATATTATTTATAACCCTTATAAACATTATTTAAAATATTTATTTAATCTTACATACTATTCTAAACTATCATGGACATCAGTTTACATATTTATTTATATTCCAATATTTTTTTTTCTAAACTACTACTTTAACTTCCTTATCGAACGTGCGTATATATAGAAAACTATTTTATTTTATTGCTCTTCATTATTATACCGATATTTGACTTGACTTAATTACTTTAAACCAGTTATTTACTTTCTTTTATTAGCTTGCGTGTACTCAGAAAACTATTTTACTTTCTTATGATTCTTTATTATGCAAATATCTATTTGACTAACTTGATTTTATTCTAGAAATTCCGTTATCTTTTTTATTTATTTAATCCTACAGGCTTTCCTTTTAAAACATTAATTTGACCCATTTATTTATGAACATTTTTCTTAATTAATATGTGCGTGGAGAAAAAAAAATCTTTTATTTTACGAAGCCTCTGTTATTATTATTACTTAAACAAATCCTGAATTTAACTTTACTTTAAATTTATCATCATTCATTTATTTTTAATTTATAATTTTAGTTTTAAATAGAAGTTTAAGATTTAAATTTATCAAATTATTGATGTTAGAATAATCATATTCATGCTCATTGTCCATTTCTGGTCCTTTTTGTTTATTTCCTTTACTATTCTGCCCGTTTACTAACTTTTAAACTATGTCAGGTGGTTCCTTCTTTCTTTCTACTAACTCCCTAACATAAATTATACTCCATATTCCCACATTTCTCCCTCGATTAAAATTTATTATTGCTTTATCTCTTTCTCATTCTGTTCTATTTTCTGCCTTGTAAATTAGAAAACCTTTAAGCTTCACAGACCTCTTTATTACTTCAATCTGGGAATATTTTTTTCTACGCTTTCTTTTTTTAACACTATTTTTAAATCTACGAACACGAATGTTTACTTTAAACCTTTTATTTTTAATTCTTTGTAAAAACTCTTTTACACTATCTTCTACCTTGAACTTATGTCCCTCTTCTATTTCTTGATCTACATTTGTTTCTACTTTCTCTGTAGCAATGCTATCTGATTTTAATTTAATTTCTATTTCCAAACTACTATATTTACCACTATCTGATTCTACTATCTCTTTCATGACTTCAACTTCCTTATTTTCTTTGACAAAATCTACTCCTACAATCTTTTGATTTGTCTCTATCTTTCCTCTAATTTCACATCTTATTTCCCTTACTTTTGCTCTGAGTACTTTAATTTCTGTTTTAAGTTCTAGCTGACCTTGTTTAAATTTCTGATACAATTCTTCTTTGAGGTCTTGCTGATTTTGCTCAAATTTCTAACGCAATTCTTCTTTAAACTCTTGCATCATATTCATCATCATTTTCATCATTATTCGTGTCTCAGATACTTCTTCTTTCCGTTTTACCTCCATTTTTTCAACAATATTTTTTTTGACTAAATTAAATATGAGCTGTTTATTTATTTATTTTTCTAAAATGGAAATATACGCTGACTCCCACCCCTTTTGTCCATTTTCCTCTACCCAATCTTAATGCTTTCGCTCCACCCAAAACACCCACCTGTCTCTGATTTAACAGAATGATTTATTTTAACTAACGTAAATAGCATAAATCTCTCTTCATTTAAAGAAAAAAAAAAGGTTTCGGTCAATTCTCTTTTTATTTTTAAATTAATACCACTTTAAATATGTAATTTAGATTTTCTTTAAGATTTTTATTTTTAAACAAGAAACAAAATATTTAATTAACTGTCATTTTTGACAGGTTTGGCCCCAAACGTTAGGAGACATTTGTACCAGATTGATCTGCAGAAGAACTTACTTACATGTATATATGTTTTGGCTGGTTTCAAACTTCTCCATAATACATTTATAATCTTATTTAATTATAAATGTTATGTGAACAAACTGGCATGTTCAAGCAAAATGGGAGATATTATTGATAGCTTTAACTATCAACAATGGCCCACCTTGGCTGCTAGATTCAAATCCCTACTATCCAAACACTTTATTTGTTTCGGGGTAAACCCCAGGGGTGACAGCTAGTCTCAGACTAACGTATTTGGTCAGTAGGCTCCTAATCCAGTGCTCGAAATGATCCCAAAAACTAGACCAGTCTAATTTTAAAAGATAATAAAATATAGGAAAAGAATTGGTAAAAAGAGATTGATAAAAAGAATTGACCGACAAATAAAGTATAAGTTTAAAGACCATTTATTTTAATTAACATTTACTAATTTTAAACATTTTATAAATCTAAGATAACACACGTACATTTTAATTTAACACAATATAATATGTCTTTTGAGAAAGCAAAATAATATTTGACATTGATAAATTATCTAACATTCACAAACATGCACATCAATAGTTCATTTTATGCATGCTTATAGAGTTCAAATTACTTGTCTCTGTAGGATTTACGAATTACTGCGGTGGCTATTATATATAAATGAGAATAATAAAATGTTTTACCTAGGATTTTTGGAATGAGCATGTTGCTTGTTGTTAGCTGCTTCTGATGGAGTATATCTAACCAGTTAGATTTGATGTTTCTTGAGGAGATTTGATGCTAATCTGTTGGTTTTATTCTTGGGGGACAGTTGAACATTGATGGAGGATTTCTGAGCTGTTATTTAGACATTATTTCATGGGCAGGTTTTGATGATCTTGTTGGACTAAAAGGATGAAGTAAAAGCGTATATTCCCAAAAGCTGCTCAGTACTGCATTTCTGTTTCTGGATACATAATATGAATTGCACTGTTATCTCTGGTGAAACAAGACTGACACTAGACAAACTGAAAACTGAACGTCCGATAAAAATCTGGCTATTTATATCTGCACAGTGTTTTTCTTTTCGATATCCTGCGGCAATATCTGTGTCGATGATCCTTTGACAACGTGTTTTGGAAGATTGTTTAATTAATAATAGCCATGCAAAACATGTTTTATATTTTTAATTAATAGCTCATCACTTGGTTTTTAAATACATTTCATTTCAATATTTATTTTCATGTGTTTTTCAATATGATTTTAACACGCATTTATTATATATCTTATTAACAAGCTTACATTTATTTTTATTTACCATCGCACATATATACGCATTTATTCTAATAAACTGGAATGAAAATATATTTATATTTTAACTTTTAATTTATAATAATAACACTTTAACTTTTATGAACTCTTAGTTTTATCTTTTTTAACCAAAACTCCCCCTCCCCCCTTTTAATCAATTATTTTCTAACTTTTATTTCAAACTCTAATGATAGAAAACTATTTGACTTTTATCTTTTCGAAAACAAACTGTAGTAAACTCTTCAACATTTAAATACATTAAGATTATTTTAATAATTTTTTTAGATAAATTAGTATGTGACAATTTCAATATTGGTACAATATATATATTCTTTCCTTAGTAAAAACAACTGGATTCACTGACCTTGCTCTCAATTTTGTCCATTTATGTTACTAGTTATTTGTTTACTTTCATTGTTATTTCATTGGGCAACTGTATTCTATATTCTTAAATAGTACTGTAGTTTGAAAAAGCCCATCATTTGTGGGCAAGCTTAAGATGAGTTAAGATAAATTCACAGCATTCCTTTCCTTTGATAAAAGTTCACTTTGGTGTACATAGTTATTAAAATAGATTGGTAAATCTTTCAGTCACATTCCTGCTACATCTTTCAGTTTGATTTCATCATCAGATCTGATTTCTCTATTGGATTTGGTTTTTCTATTGACTCTAGTAAACTTTTCAGAATTGCATGGTAGTTCATAGCCTAGCTTTAACTTATCTTTGTACCTGTAGAATGCTGTTCATATATGGTTTGGACAATTACTGTCTACAGGCCTTTATATTTATAACTGTTGCTGGAGCACATTTGTGATCTCAGTAAACATACAGCATAGTACTCCGATATCTATTTACATTTCAAAAATTTAATTTTTGATTTTAAGACCTTACTGGTTAGACCTAAGGAATGACAGGTTTGTCATAAGAAGACTGTTTCAAAGCAGTTCAACTGGTTATGCCTGTGACTGTTCTAAGGGTAGTATGTTGTTATTTTGGCTACGTGAGTGATTTAAGTATTGATTGTAGTTTTTAAAAGCTTTTTTTTGTCTCTTAAACCTATATCTCAGCCTAACTATTATTCTCAGGATAAAATAATAAAATTCTGCAATGATAATTAATTATTGATTTTACTTTCTATTTAACAATGTGTGAATAGACTGCTCTAGGTACATCCACAGTTTTATCATCAAACAAATCTGGTATCCTTTTTTAAATTTAGTTTTATTAGTTTGTTCACTTTAGACATAATGTAGTCTAAGTAAATGAACCAGTCATAGCCTCATAGATTACTGTGTGCATCAGCCAACACAATAAAAGCCAAATTGGGTATTATAATGTTCATTCTTGCTTTATACTAGAGTGGAATTTGGTTGACTTGCTAATTGGTAATCACTTTACTTATTTTTTTATTAATTATAACCCAATCATTTTTTGATACAATGGGTATGTAGATTTAATATTCAGCTCCATTGTTGTTGAAGCATCATTAATTTTAATTTAAGGATTGAGGTCTGAATCACGGCTACTCACATTATTTATACAAGTATTGATGTTAGTGGATTTTAATTTGCCCTTCAAATTTTTCACAATACAAACTCCCATTTTTACGAACCATCTGAGTTAATCTTTATTCAGCATGCACAATATCTACATTTATATACATATTGTAATAATTGAAAGGTTGCTAGTCTTTCACATGTGCCTATAGTTGTACCTATGGCATACATCTGTGATCATAAGGGTTTATTCTGGCAGTTTTTAATATTTTTATTTGAGGGTCCCTTAATTTTGTTTTGATCAATTGGATATTCATTTGATTCAGTTTTCTTAACAACAATTTTAATACTGGGATTAATTTTCTATTAATGGAGCCACCTGTTTCAGCTAAGATCACCTGAAAGACTGCAGATTCAAAAATTATTTTCAGGTACTACATTGCCAGCTTTATTCTAAAGCTATGATCTTTTATTTTACAAATGAAATAGTCTTTCAGTGTTTTTTTCATAGTTTACTGCTAGCTTCTGAGTTTTGCAGCAAAATTTCTAGCCTTTTTGTCCTCTCTGCAAATATAGAGTTAAATTTGTACCCATGAGTTTTGGACAGACATAAACTATCAGGAGAAAATATTGCTGTATCAAAATTTAATTCAGAAGGATGTGTAGGATTTGATTAAGATAGTAAAATTTCATAAATCTGAAAACCTTAATTATTTATAAATGTTACTAATTTAACTCCAATTTTTTGATTTGGTTTATTGTAAGAAAGAAAAAAAACAGTCAACACATGTTGGTTAATTTTTTTAATTTCCAGGTTCAAACTCTTTCAGAAAATCAATTTTTGTCATTTTGATTTTTCTTTTTTGCTTAAAGGGGGGGGGTCAATTTTTTAAACAAAAGATGATAAAGAATTAATCAACCCATGAGGATAGATTCTTTTAATTGCATCAATTCTGTTCGGTTTAAATCTATTACATTTAGAATAATGCTCTGGTCATTTAATAACTTGATAACTAAATGTTAATATAATTATTACTGATAAAATAATGAGATATATAAATAAAGGGAGTAAATCACTCTCCCTCAGGCTATGAATTTAAAGCACTCTAAATGTTGGAAAAATGATACAATAATTCTTGGTAGCTCTGATATTTATAAGCATAAAAGATTTTGCACAAGACAAGTGCCAACTTGATCCCAACTCTACAAACTATGCTAAATTAATTAATAAATGAATTCATCTTTTCTTGGTAGCTCTGATGCTTATAAACATCAAAGCTACCAAGAATCAATGTATTCATTTGGATTTATTCTATTCTTGATTCTTTGTTCAACATTTAGAGTGCATTTACGTCATAGCCTGAGGGAGAATGATTTATTCCGTTTGTTTACATATGCATTGAGCTATGTTTAATTTAAAGTTTAAATAAAAAGATATATACAAATATTTGTCTTCACTATGGTTGGTGAATTGCAAATTCTTCAGGCTACAAATGTCTTCCCTTGTAAAAAAAGTATAATGATGTCTGCATGAAAAAAACTTTCTGCTGTAGGCTGCAACGTGCCTCACTTCTTTCAATTAAATATTAGACAGCATGGATTATTATATAATATTTGATATTATCTTAAATAGCTTTTCAGTATATATATATATAAAACTGATTAACCTATCTCTCCAATTAAATTATTTATGCCACTGGCTATTTACTTACTATCATTGTCATTAGATTGATCACCATATTATATATTCAACTAGATCTTGATAATATTGTAGATTGGACAAGTTTATTATTTGCGAATAAATTTACAATGATTTCACAACATTATTTAAGATTTTATATTAACATTATTTTATAAATTTTCTCAACTTTTTTTTATTAAAAATGTGTCAAAATCAAACATTTATATATTGGTTTATATATTTTAAAAAATACATACATAGACAGACAGACAGACAGACAGATAGATAGATAGATAGATAGATAGATAGATAGATAGATAGATAGATAGATAGATAGATAGATAGATAGATAGATAGATAGATGGATAGATGGATAGATGGATAGATGGATAGATGGATAGATAGATAGATAGATAGATAGATAGATAGATAGATAGATAGATAGATAGATAGATAGATAGATAGATAGATAGATAATTGGATGAATGAATGGATGGATGAATAATTGCTTTGTTGCCGAATAAAAGTATAAATGACATAGTAAATGATATGATTCAGTAAATAACTGATCTTTCATTAAATCAAATGCAAAGACATTAAAGAGGTACAATTAAGAAAAGTCAGATAAATAGAAGACAACATCACAAGAGGTCAATCTAATAGAAAATGAAGCCAGTTTATGTTATATATGGATGAAGTTTGTTTTATATATTAATAGCATAGCCTTTTTTTCTTCAGTATCATTACCTTTTTTGCCTTTGGAATTTGTACTAGAGGGTGGCAAAAAATACCAATTATGGTTCTAAATATTATTTTTCAATTATTCTTGATAATTAATTTTTCTATGCACCATTGTTAAAGATAAAAAGAGAAATTTAGGATGGAAAAATAAAATCTATATTAATAAATACAAATTTAACAAGAAATACTAATGATATCATTCAATTATATGATATCTTTAGAAAGCTTTCCAAATAAACTTTTAAAAGTACTTCATACTTTATTAATGAAAGAACATTTTATCCAGACTGATATTGTAATTTTAAAAGTTAGTAATTAAGTGAATGGTATCTTTAACATTGTTTTTTTTTTTAATTATTTAAAACATTTAATATTTTGCTTAATAAAAATGCATTTTAGCCAAAATGATATTTTGGATTAAATTAATATGCAAATGATATATTGTACTGGTCAAAACATGTTTATCCATCTAACATGAGCTGGAACTCAATGAAACGTACATCAAACCCAGTCAAGCCTAAGATTTAGGTCAGAGACCAACCTGGATTCAAACCCATTCCACAAGCACCAAATCAAACATCTAATGAATAACATAATAGTGATGGCATATGAGAATTTATTTCTAAGTCCATCCTACTAGCAGAGTGGAGGAAACAATGAGATATTTTATCGCATCAATATTTGGCTAAACTTAACTACAATAGACATATGCATGGTTGTATGTGTGAAAGTGGAGAAAAGGGAATTCGAACGACTCAAATAGGTTTACACAATAAATATTAGTTTAATATAATGGATTAATTATATACATTAGTATGTGCATGAATGAGCAAGTGGTCTACCAAATGGTAGATAATTACATAGTGAAATTCATGCTGATGATTCTCAAATGCTCTTTTATTAATTGAATAGTATATCTATACATTAACATGCATCTTTGGTGGATACAGTATTAAGATGCCAATCAATTATTAAAAAGATTCTGTAAGATTGCTATTAACATTTTGGTTTATGGTTCTCAAATGTGGTGATGAACATTATTTCTGGGAGCATTCCGAGATTCATATATATATATAAGAAAACTATTTTCGCACCATTGAGGATGTGAAAATAAATGAAATACATTTGAAAGAAGCTATGACAAAATATTTAGTGAAAAATTTCTTAAATCAACACTTAGAAGACAAACCGCTTGATTTTCCCCCAAGGCATATACTTTTAAATACAGAAATAATAAATTACGACAGTAGGATTGTATAATGAGATTGAAATAACATTATTAATTAATAAAATTAGTAATACTCAGCATTTACATATATTTTGAGCAGAGTGCAAATTTAATATTATAACATCAAAACTAGGTCATGAAGCAAAAGAAATAATAATATGAAGAAGTGGCGGTATTGACATAATGTGAAGAAACAACAGGAAAAAGCCATGCTTCTGGACAAAAAATGAAGTCTAAGACCTCTTCTTAGGGCAGTGCTTAGAGAAATGTGGTGAGGCATGATGTGGACATCACCAATGTGCAGAGGCCTGTTATATGAAGAAGGTCCTGGGAAACTCAACTATCTGCAGGGCAGAACATGAAGAGAAAATCCATGGATTCGATCTTGTCACAACCCCCATATTAGAAGCATGTATAATAAATTCATGAAAATGAGCTGAAGGTCAGTAATGCAGTACAAATAAATGTCACCAATGACATGGAATAGGATTTACTGCTTTAAAAATAAATGACCCCTTGTTTTAATGCTATAACTTATACAAATAATACACTATGCCACTATAATATATACATATAAAAGATTATAAATAGTAAAAGAAACATTAAAATTTACCCCATTTCCTTTTCTGCTATTTAAAAATAATTCAATCCCACCTTCATGTATTTTATAATAACTAGAATATTTAAATATTTGATATTTTATGAGTATGGAAAATAAAAAAAATTAACAGTTGTATAGAAATCAACTAATAGGTCACCTTTTCAGAATTTAAATAAATAACATTTTAAAAGATTTCAATGCGTTAATTAGCTTGAGCGATGGATTTATCCCATATAGAATTACTTCATTATATTTGGTGTTGAACAAATATTTTTAGTACTAAAGGCACAAAATAAAATGTTGACTCATAAAAACCATTTGGTGTGTGTACTAATTAATAATACATTATGATTTGAGGGGATGTTAATAACCTTAATTCATGGAAGTTTAACTAAAAGGAGGAAAGGAAAGATTTTGAGAAATTCAGCTCATCAGATTGCTTGAGATTGGCATATTAATAAAAAAAACATACATATAAAATCAAGTAATAAATATATATAAATAATTGATTGCACCAAAGTTATAGAATGTTAGAGCATATGAGGTAGGATTAGATTTTTTTTAAAAATCATTTGAGAGCAATTTACCTTTACATATTAGAAATAGATAAAATTAAACAATACATTAGGAGAAATCTTGATAGCTGAATTTGAGATTAATTAGATTAGATTTACTTTCAGGTGGCATGAAAATCATTACCTTGCACAATTTTAAGAGTCCACTTTGACAGTCCAGCTCATGCATCACATCTAGGGATCCATGCAAGTTCTTAGGTGACAGCAAGGTTCTACTCAATATTCCAAAGTTTTCAGGTCAGACTTTTACTTCATTCTTAGGGCTGCAGGATGATATGGCAGGGAAGATGACCCCCATGGGTTGGAAAGATGATGGGCTTTCTATTCAATCATCATTTTTAAATTTCAAACCAGCATTGATTCTATTAACTGCACAGTTCTCTCAATAGTAGCTAATTCTTGGTGTTCTAAAATCAGGCCATTTTATATCCTGCTCAGGTATTTATGGAATGCTTTTAATTTCTTATTTCTAGCTCAAAATCTAATCCCTAATCTAACAAAATCATACATTTCTTTGTACATTGTTCTGGGAGATGCAATGGTCAGATAATGTTTCAAAAATATATTCAAATCTATTTCCAGATTGAAAATAGATTTGACAAAAATGTTTATAATGAAAGTAAAATCTATTAATTCTTATTTCCCATTTTATTTTCAGTAAAACTTTAATTAAAAATTCCTTCCCAATATTAAAACAATATTGTGTTTCCAATCCTTTAATTATTTTTGGACAATTAATGGTTGCATCTTCCATCTTGGATTTTACAAAATATACAGTTTGTTTAAAAAAATTTTTTAAAGAAAATGTTTTATAAACAAATGTATAATAAAATATTTATAAAACTAATATTTTATTAGTATATTTGCTCCTGTAATATATATCTCTGAGCCATACCTATGTGTTTTAATAAAAATAATTAAAAATTGATAGTAAAAAAATATTGAAAAGGTACAATTTATAATTTTTAGGCACACCTCTCAGAAATATATATGAAATATACATACACGACTAAAGGAACAGGATGGGACATAAGGTTTAAACATAGGTTAGTACTTAGTAAGTGGATAGAACCATAAAGCTCAATCTTAAGCTATACATGTTATTGGTTATAATTTTGTAAACTAATGATTTTGCTAAAGTAGGATATAAAAAAGATAATTAGAAATATTTTTGGGAATAAAAATATAAATAGTAGAAATAAGTATCATAGGAGTAAATATAAAGATTGTATGTGAATGTTCATTACACATTGGAAGTATATAAAAAGTTAGCAAGAGAATTGCCAGACAGTGCAAGAATAGCTTGGGGAACTAGTAGGTCTTTGGATAGATGGCTATTAGAAAAATAAATATTAATAGTAAGGTAGGAGTGGTTTATGAAATTGAATGTAAAAATTGTAATAAGGTATATATAGGACAGATAGGAAGAATGATAAGTGATAGAGAGAAAGAGCATGATAGAGCAATTAATAAAAAAGATATTAGGTCATGGCCATATATACATTATTTAGATATTGGTCATAAAATGGAATGTTAGAAAAGTATTCAAGTTATAAAATATGTTAAAGATTATCATAACAGAATATATTATGAAACTTTGTATATTCAGAAAAATTTAGATAGATGTGTAAATATAGTTAAAAATCTAAAAAAAATAGGTGGCAAATTGGAAAATTTAAAAATTATTGTAAAATTATAAATAGGAATTTTATAAAGATAAAAAAAAGTGAGGGAGGGGTAATATTTTAAAGAATATTAAAAAAAATACATGAATATGTATTTGTATGGTTTTAAAGTTTGTTCTGCAATTTTTTTCATTTTGTTTATTTATTTATAGGTTTATATATATAATGTTAATAATATTGTTTAAGGTGAATAATATCAAATAGGTGGAGTGAGTGTAATTAATTGATCATGTGGTGTATAAAACTATATCTTGATAAGTTCTCAATAAGAGATCCAAGCTGGTTTGATAATTATAATTATACTTAGTTATATGTTTCAATCTTATTTAGATTGATTATTATATTAACTATTGACTTCATTCTTCATATTTGTTTTTTATTTTTTTAGGTATCAAATAAACAATGGTTTCTTTCTTTGATTCAAATGCTGAAATGTTTACGACCCAAATTATTCTTTTTTCGAATTTATCTTTGCATTGTCTTTGGTTCAATATTTTATTATTTATTTTCTTATGGATATATTTACAGTATAGGAAAATTTCATAAGCAATTGCAGGATTCCTCGTAAGTATAAATTATTTAGAAAAATATTTTTTACACTTATTTAATAATTTTAATATATATATGATAAACAAAACAAGTTATAAATTTTGTAACTTACTTTTGGCTTGCATTTTATGATCACTAGATGGAGCTTTACCAATAGCTCCTAACAAGCTTGTTTACATTCTATCTCTCTCAGTGTTTATGTAAACATCTTGTTAGGAGCTATTGGTGAAGCTCCATCTAGTGATCATATATATATAGAGTGTAATTTATCTTTTGCAAGTAAATGTTGAGTTTAAATTGATATAAACTAATAAATAATACACATTTCCTTTTGTTTTTCTGTACTAAGCCCTAATTGTGATTGAATAAACAATTATTTTTTGGCTCTTTAATGCACAATAAGTAAAATAATTTTATTATAAAATATTTTTATATATATTATTTTTTAACTTTTTAGTATTCACACAATAAATTAAAGTATTTATTATAAAATATTACATATAATATTTTTAACTCTTTATATTTAGATATTTTTGTAGTTATTCCTATTTAAATTTGAGAATGAAAACTATGTCACATTCTGTTGAACATATTCACCCTTCAATAAGTTGATATTTTTTTATTATTAGTCCTGGTGGAAATTTTTGGCAATGTTCAATATTTGATTTTAATATTAAACCTTTATAATATATTAAAATGCAGTCAATTGGATTGGATTTGTTAGAATTATAAGTTTACAAATGAAAATCATTCTTAAAAATTATATTTGAACTTTGCAAATATTGAAAAAATAAAGAGTATGTAATGAGAACAAATACCTTTTCCCTCATTCAACAATGTAAAAATAATAATAAATATTTAATAAACTACACAAAAAAGCTATATATTTTTTGCTATTTCAAAATTTTTTCAAAAAATATATTGCAAATACTCTTGAAACTGTATTAAAAGAATTAAATCCATCAAATACAAGGTGGTTGGATTGAATTACTTAGACTTTGCTACTCATGGGACCTTTTTAGATTTTTTAAAAGTAATAAATCAATATTACATTAATTCTGTTTTCTAGTATCAAATTAGTGCATATATTGAAAAAATAACATTAAAGACTGTATAAAAGAGATCAAAAGCAGAAAGACTACCATCACCATCTACAAACTAATAATTTAATATACTAAGCCTTATATTAATACAGTTAAAGAAAATTTGCAATGCATTAAAAATTGATTCAAATATTATTTTGTTTATTGAGAAAGCATTTATAAAAAAGAAACTTTTACAATCAAGAGAAAATAAAATTTCCTTCATATTACAATCCATTAAACTATATTTGTTTTTAATTTCCATTTTAATTGATTATTATCACTTTTTAATATAACTTTTTTTTTAAAAAAGTAAATGTGGTTTAAAAGTATACCAATTTTTTATGTGCATCACTAAAAACTTACAAAACTGATATCAACATGTTTGAAATTTGGTCTCCCAATACCCTTAGATTATATAAACCACTTGTCAAACATGAAATATTTTATTATTATATTGCATTATTATCAATTTCTAACACATGTACAAAATTAGGAAAAAATCCATTTGAGAAAAGTATGTTAAATTTCAATTACAAAATTTATCCTAAACAAATAAAAAAATAAACAAACAGAGTTTCTAACTTAAATAAAAGCATTTAAAAATTATTGAATTTATAAAATCATCACTCATAAATGACTCTTAAATATAAAATAACATAATATTGTATATATATAAAAGCCAAACCATTTATAGAAGTCAATCAAAAGTCCTTTTTTTCATTTGCCAAATGTGTTGACTGGGAAGTGAACCTGGGTAAGCTGCTTGGAAGGCAGCTATGCTAACCACTAGGCCACCAATGTTTGACAAGTCAATCAATAAGTTAATCAAAAGTTCTTAAGCAGTATTTTATACAAATAAACAGGGTTTTTTGTCATGTAACACAGTGTAACAGTACTCCAGCACCTTTTTAAATGTATTTTTAATGTTTCAAACATAATTTGAACAAATAAAAAATATGGTGTTTTATGAATCAAACGAAATATGGATTGATTTGAAATTGGTACTCTCATGTAGTAAGAAGTGGATTTATCCATGTCCTCATTAGTCATTTGTGGTCAAGACTGATTTCAGTGATGCACATGCAGCCAGTAACATCTAATGTTTGTGATTGAATGCACCTGCATACAATGTATGGAATATTTAATTTCTTTATTTTTATGTAAATTTGACATCATTATTTTTATTTTATTTACTTTTAATGTAAAAGTTTACCCCAAGTTTAAAAATGAAAAACAATTTCAATTACTTCTCGACCATCAGTCTCACTAATAAAAAGTTCCAAACAATGACAGAAATTATGGAAATATTGGTGCAAGTTGATGTTCCTGAATCATGATCAAAAAAGTGATTTTTGCTTTAGATTTGATATGTCTAAAATAAAAAAATTATGATAAATTTTGTTTAATTTTTTTATTTTCTTCATACCATTGGAGAAGCTGCTTTAAATTTCATTTAAATTATATTTGAATATAAGTTTCTTTAGTAAAAAAACTTGTCAAGAAGTGAGTTCCGGCATCTTTCTTTATTTTAAAACGCCCTGCAAATAAGTAATGTAAACATGTGCATAGTTTATAAATTAAATTTGAACAAATTTTTTATTTTAAATGTACTGCGCAATAACCTTTGAATGTATCTACTATTTCTTCCATATAACACACACAATGTGGCACCTATGAAGCAAAAAATTCACGTCATACTTAAATCTACTAAAACATTTTTTTTTTCTGTTACAAAATTAAACATATTTGATTATACAAATTAAACTGTTATTCAGCTTTCTTTGAGCTGCCATGACAAAAAGCAGACCCGTGCAATGTTTCTATGTGAGGATGAGCTTTTTTAAGTAGATTTTTTAAAAGAAATAGTAACTTATTTGCAGATACAGTTTTATTGCTTTACAATTACTATAAATCAAATCAAGAATGATTCTTTTGGTCAAACATTTTCTTTATTTTGAATTGAAAATGCATGAACACACACACACACACACGCAAACCCTTCAAGAAAATAAAACATAATTTTTTGCATTATATGTATTTTATTTTGTTTACTCAAATATGATTCGATTAATTTGCACTAAAGGAAATGAAGTTACGTGATAAAATGTTATTTATTTTTTGATTTTCACAAAAATGTAAATCATGCTGGCTTGGTGTCCTGTGTTTTCACACCAGTTATGCACTCATCAGACCAGCTCTAATAACTGGCAAGATTTCTTTTCTATGGTCCTGTCTGTTAGAATAGTACACTTATAGATATTAGCATAGACAGAGGGATAGCATGAAAATCTTATGGAAAATGTTTGGTTTAATTTGTTTCATGAAAAAGCGAAAAATAATTACAAAGTTAATTTATGCATATTTAATGGGTAAAAGAAAGCAATTAATTATTGCTAATATTATTTAGAACTCTAAGAAAGATTTCAGAGATTGGCAAGTTGTAAATAATTTTGCTAACAGTTTTTTTTTGAACTTATAATCATTGGTGGTTGTTAAGATCAGGTGAAATTTATTCTCCTGGAGACATGATAATATTCATGTGCTAATGATCTTAAAGATGTTCTTTCATGATGGAAAAAATGACACGAGGGCTTATGACCCTGCTGAATTTGTATTCAGCCAAATATTTCTTTTGTTTTCTTTATCAGGACATAAAATTAAACAAGCAAAGAAAGAATGATCAACTTTTAAAAAGTTAACTTATTTTATAACTTCATTAGAAATATCTAGGTAGCACTGATTATATATATATATGTGTGGGAGATGATAATCTGGACAAACTGATGAGTGCTGGTTTAGTGCAAAATATGTATATTGAAGTTCATTTATTTTTTTCACATGTGTAGTCATGAGGATCAGTGGTATGAGATAGAGTGAATAGCTAAAGGGATCTTGAAAGTCTGTGTTTAAATTCCCTATAATTATATATAAACTCCTTGTATTCAAGTATTAGTTATAATAATAGAACTTTTTAGATAAATCTAAAAATAAATTTTAGTGAATGCATTTCCTGGCCTAAATGTGCTTTTATTAATGTTTATAATGCTGTGGAATTTTTTATTTTATTTAGAATACCGAATTTTAATAATATGCAAATTTGTAGGAATCTCTTTTAAATACTTTGTTTATATTTTGTCCTACTATATTTAAGTAGAATAATAAATAAAACCCCACAAAACTTAATTTTATTTCTGAATCATTGTTAAAAAAATGTACAATTATCACATCAGTTTCAATAATTTACTTATAGTCATTCTCAGGGATAACCCATAATTTTAAATAAAAAGAAGTAAATGCAAAATTATGGTGTTTTCTCTTCAAAATGACTATATGTAATTGGATAGTTGAAAATTGGAATAATTGTCTATATTTTTAGTTAATTCAAATTTTTGCAAAAATTTGACTGAATTTGCATAATTAATTAAATAATTTCTTTATTTAAATCACCCAATTCAGAAGTGTTGTAACTTTATTCAAATCACCAAGTATACTAGTAAATAAGATGTTAAAATCATCATAGATGATAGCCAGTCAGTGTACTGCAAAAGATGTAACAATAGTTTAGGTTAAAAAATCAACTAGAAGAGTTATTTTTCATGTTAAATGGAGCAGTGAAAGGTGAAAGTGAAAATTCAATGTTACCATGTCACATAAAAAGCTAAAAATACCCAGGAGATCTTATCAGAATTGAAAATTTTTGAGGCAGATATGATTATGGAAATAGCTGCAATTGTGTGAATTATGCATCAAAGTTTAGTCCAAATGTGAGAATGGTTAAAAATGGTTGTTAATGATAAAAAACTAGTATAAACTTTAAATGTTATTATGGACAGATCAAACAGAGCACACCATGAATAATGTCAATAATAGTAATCACATCTATTATAAATTGAAAAATGAAATGAAAGTTGAGTCCTTCAGTGATTGTTGTAATGATTGACTTTAATTGCAAAGCTTTATTCCTGTATCATATAGTAGCAAAGTTATGTGTTCATGTAAAAAGTTCTGTTGTATGATAAGTTACAATTTTATCTAAGCACTGACAATTATCAAGCTTTTACTTAATAGTATTTCACTTTACAACAATTAATTCAAATATTTGAAAGTAAAGCAATGATTTTATAATGTATATTTCTAGACTTATGGAGGCTTTCGGCAATAGATTACAACTCCACTGTTGAAGTTACTACTTTGTTCTTGGTAATATCATTCTGACTCCATCACTTTCACTTTATAGAGCTGTAACAATCTATGTCTAGGACATATTACTATAGTATTAATAAATCAATAGTAGATAGGTAAAACATGGCATCACCTCTAGAAAAGTGATGCCTGTCTATCAATTTAGAAGACTGAGTCATAATCCACATATATTTATTGCTTTTATAGTCAGTGCCCTTTTTCTAATAATAATTAAATATCAATTTTTGACCAATATTTTATGTTTAACTGACTACCTGAAAGAAATAACATTAAGCCTACTTTTGATTTGAAAAAAAAGTTTTACCTGGTCTAAATTGGAAATCCAGATTTTCATCAATAACCCCCCCCCCCCCAGTTACATGCAGTCTATATGTCTAAAAGAAACATGACATCTATTTAATAATAATATCTTTTTTATATAACATTTTCATATTTGCAATAGTCTTCACAACTTTCCCCCCTTAAATTAAAACAATTGAGCATTTATTTATTCAGCTGATCATTGGATATATAACTGCTGCTTCCAAATTCTGAGCTATGTTAATATTTCCTTGACATTATCACATCTTTGTTTCATGTAAGCATGTGTGGAAGCAACTCTTAAATAAAATCATTGTAGTTTTAAGAAGTTAAGACTTTTTTTGTCATTAGCATGACAATAGTACAAAGATATTGGCACAGATAAAATGGTGTCCTTTATTTGTCATGGAAGCAATTTTTAAACAAATCCTCCCAGTAATACAGTATAAAGTTATGCTGGTAGTGGCAAGACTTATGTGAATATATTTGTTGAAGTTTATACAGCATATTTTTTCATATAATAAATAATAATAAATGGTATTTGTGTATTATCCTGTCTACCAAGCTTAGTAGCTATTTTATTTTGAATTATACAGTTTCAGGGGCATAAATAAATATTTAAAATAAAATGGCTGACAAGAATCACTCATATTAATATTTACATTCTTTTTTTTTAAAAAAAAATTCTGCAAAAATTAATTATAATATTTTCACTTTATTATTATTATTTATTTGTATTAAGTCAATTTATTGATATAAAAATAAAAAAAATATAAGAAACATGAAATGTCATATTGTGCCCCTTAATGCAGACTTTTCAAGAGGACAGGATCCTGTACTTTTGGAAATACTATATTGTATGTTATTCTGTCAAAGAAAAATCCCAAACTTTCACCATTGTGCCAAAATAGTAGTGACAAAAATAAAGACATCAAATAAATACAAACTTGGACAATGTTCAGAGCTTATTAACATTTATACATTCTAACATAAATACAAATAAAAAATTGAAATAAACCTTCTGAATGGAATTTATAATCAAATTTTTTAATTTGTTTAAACTTAACAACTAACACATATGCAGTAAATTTATTGAAAAAAACCAAAAAATATTTATAGGGCCCCTGAAATTGTATAATAAAATAATGGCTGCCAAGTTTGGTAGACAGAATAATACAGAAATATCTAAGTTAATATTATTTAACATAGGACATAAAATTTATCATCGGCATTCAACTATTACTATAAACATTTTTATTAATTGTCAGTCATGTAAAACTAATATTTCAAATTGATTTTTGCCTTATATTGTATATATTTTTATAACAATATATAGATTTAAAACCATAGTAATTTTGAAATAAGCAAATCTGTTGATAAATGTTATATAATTATTTATTGAGAAAACTATTTGGATATTTGAGTTTTATCAACAAAGAAACAGCAAAGAAAACAGGAAGTCTTAAACCCTAAATGTTAAATTTGATTTAAAATCTGGTATTTAGCATACAATTGTGACACAGGATCTAGATTGTTCAAATGTAATAAAATAAATATATTTTGTTGGCTATGCCTTATTTTAAAATGAATATATATATATATAACTTACTTGGTTTTAATAATTTGAATAATTTGTTTAAAGCTCATTAAAAAACTTAGTTAAATTATCTAAAAATAATGTTTTAAAAGATTTGTTTCAGATCATATTTTGATTACCAATAAAAAACTGAATTGCTTCTCCTCTTTATATAATTTTACTGCATGGTTCTGAAAAAAAGTGTATGTGCTAATCATTACTTTACAAGATCCTTTGGTTAAACAGGGCATGGTCTTATATTACTAACTAATTTTACATAATCAATTATCAGGCAACTTATTCAAATTTAGTACTCTGAATTATATTAATTCACATACTGCTCTTCTTAGGAATAAGGTGAATTTTGCTTACACCGCTTCTGCTTACCCAAACAAAGGTCAATCCAATAGTAACAAATGTCTAGGAGCAATATATATGCATATTTACACTTAAATGCTGTAACAGTATCTGGGTTCGAATATGGGTTTAATTGCCAGTGATTGCGAATTAAATATGATCGATGCAGTAAAATTTACAAATAGTCATTCGAACACTGTTACACAAGAGTATGAATGAGTACGTTAATCAATTAAAGGTATGAATGTATATAATATATTCGCTGTACGTGTTAATATAATGGGTGAAATTTACAAATATATTTATATGTGAGAAAGTAGAAAAGCGATTATATGTAGAGTTGCGCTATTTTTTTATTATTTATTTGTGTTTTAAATAGATATTTCGTTTATTAATATCGTAAGATAGATTTAAATGCCGGTGATAACACGTGTTTCTTAAGCAAAACCCATTAAACATATAAGGCTGTAAAATAATCAATAGAATGGAAAGTTGTGCAGCGGGCAGTTTCAGTTAATGACTGTCCACTGGAATTCTTAGAACTGGTCAAGAGTATTTTTAAAACAATGAAAGTTAAAAGCATTCCTGAGATCGGGTCATCGGTGTAGGAATAAAAAAGAAAAGTAAGGTTAAAGAGCACTAAAGAATAGAACTATATTTGTTCTCAGTGATTTTAGTGGTGATTTTAAAATTAGAAAAAGCAGTGAAGTGATAGAGAGAAGCAGAGAAAGACATAAACTGATCAACCTAATTATTAATTAAGAAAAATTATTCATAATGTACTCTGTCTACACGCAGGGGTAAAAATAATCATCTAGGTTCATCAGACCACTCAATGGACAGCTATTGTGGAAGCTGCCTGAACTCTATTTATGAATTTGCCGTCTAGTCAACCAAGCGTAATGGCCACGGAACTCTAACAACCAGAGCCTCTCACAATCAAGCCAAACTCATCTACTTAAATTCTAATTGGGATTGTTTTGGTCAATATCTTTCAGAGCTTATCATCATCATTTGGACCAGTGACTTTTCGTTAAAATCAACATCTTCTCTATGCTGTAAGCTTACAGATTATTAGCCTCAGCCACATGAACATTCACTCTTAAGAGGTAACTTTGATCTTTTCTTAATCTGCCTTAAATGAACATTTAATAATGGCTAAAGAAACATGTATTATTTCAATTTAAATAAAGTAATTGATAATTTATTAAATTGTTTAAAAAAATACAACTCTGACATGTAATCTCACTCTTTCATTAATATGTGTATTATATATATATATATATATATATATATATATATATATATGTAGCGGAATGAATGAATTGTATGTTTAAGATATTAATATATGTGTGCGCGTGCTAATAAATCTTAGAGTTAATTACAACTTATATATATTATTTACATTCTGGGTTTCTGTTGACTGATGGGCTATTGTAATAGGATTGGATTTAGATAGAAATTATATTTAGAGATATAAGTCGTCTCTTGGTGAGATCATCCATAGCTTTGTTCTCCCGATAAACGTTGTTTTCCCAGACCCTCGAGATTGAGCTAGTTCGGATAAAATACCCAAAGAGTGTCCATTGGAACTTTTGTTTGCACTTTCTAGACATATAATTCTTATTAATGGATAAGATTGGCGCTTGAGAGAGGCTTCGGCCTTTACTCATAAATATATGTGCTCGAAGCTTAGGGTAATAACTACTTATACACACTAAATTCTTTGAACAAGATTGTGGGTAGAATGTTAAAAATGGCTTCCCAGTGTGTGGTATGGTATTCAAATACCACATAGTGCTTAAAATGATGGACCAATGAATGAGGCTGCGAATAGTGGAAAACGGGCAATAAAATGGTGTCCTAATATAATTTAAAAAAGGGTTTCCCAACGAAAGTTGGAGAACGATATTTTTTTTTAAAAAAATATATATATATAAAAAGGAGAAAACAGAAAGAGTTTGGATATATATTTGGAAATGTGGTTAAATGCTGATATGTTTTGCGATGTGTAGATAGACTGGTAGAAAACTTTTCAAATAATCAGAAGGGAAAATAACATTGATGGTCGGTGATGTCTGTTCCATGAAGCATATATAGAGTTACATAGTTCATAAATTGGGGTTTAAGAATTTACCAATATTTAGGATATTATAAAACAAAATCCATAAAGGTAGAAATGAAGGGAGGAAGGCCTATCAGGTGGGTCATGCAGAGTGCCATTGAAGCCGGGGTGATGAACCTGGCATGTTTTAACCTTAATAATGATATATAAAAAATGAAGTCAGAAAATAAGCAGAAAATGGAACAGCAGAAGGCGAGGGAGAAGAAACTAAGTGTGATGGAGAAAATTTTAGAAAAATTAGAAAGCATAGAACATCGAATACAAAAAATGGACGAGAGTTTCGAAATGAGATTCCAGAATTTAGAACAGAGACTAGGGATGGAAAATGAAAGTAGTCTAGGGAAAAAGAAATATGAGGAAAATGAAGGTGAAAGTATGGAAAAGGCTGAGAAGTCGAACAATAAAGAAGTAGAAGGGAGTTTAGATGAACGAGAGAGGAGTGTAAAACAGAAGCGGAAGGCCGGCAAAGCAGAACTACTTAATGCACTGGACATGAGCACATATGACCATAGCGTGCTGTTGGAATGAGGAAAGGAAGTCCAAGATCAGCAAAGTGCTAAGGTTGGGATGGAAGGACAATCTGATGGGGATGGAATGTATAGAAAAAGAGGTGATGATAGTTATGGGCAGAGATGGCAGTATGAGCCAGAAGCTTGGAATCCACCGGACAAACCAAATGACAGTCAAGTAAAGGGGTCATACAATGATCGGTCACTCAAGCTCTTTGCAAACCCAGAGAAAGATAAAGAATAGAAAAGAGGTGTTTAAGAAGCCATTCACATACACAGAGGGTATTTGAAGGCTATTGCACCAGGGGGGTATGTAACAGTAGCTGGGTTCGAATACGGGTTTAATTGCCAGTGGTTGCGAATTAAATATGGTCGATGCGGTAAAATTTACAAATAGTCATTCGAATCCTGTTACACAAGAGTATGAATGAGTATGTTAATCAATTAAATGTATGAATTTATATATATTCCCTGTATGTGTTAATATAATGGGTGAAATTTTCTAATATATTTATATGTGAGAAAGTAGAAAAGCGATTATATGTAGAGTTGCGTTATTTTTTTATTATTTATTTGTGTTTTAAATAAATATTTCGTTTATTAATATCGTAGGATAGATTTAAATGCTGGTGATAACACGTGTTTCTTAAGCAAAACCCATTAAACATATAAGGCTGTAAAATAATCAATAGAATGGAAAGTTGTGCCATGGGTGGTTTCACTTAATGACTGTCCACTGGAATTCTTAGAACTGGTCAAGAGTGTTTTTAGAACAATGAAAGTTAAAAGCATTCCTGAGATCGGATCATCGGCATAGGAATAGAAAAGAAAAGTAAGGTTAAAGAGCACTAGAGAATAAAACTATATTTGTACTCAGTGATTTTAGTGGAGATTTTAAAATTAGAAAAAGCAGTGAAGTGATAGAGAGAAGCAGAGAAAGACGTATAAACCGATCAACCTAATTATTAATTAAGAAAAATTATTCATAATGTACTCCGTCTACATGCGGAGGGAAAAATAATCATCTAGGTTCATCAGACCGCTCAATGGACAGCTATTGTGAAACCCGCCTGAACTCTATTTATGGATTTGCTGTTTAGTCAACCAAGCATAATGGCCACGGAACTATAACAACCAGAGCCTCTCACAATCAAGCCAAACTCATCTACTTAAATTCTAATTGGGATTGTTTTGGTCAGAATCTTTCAGAGCTTATCATCATCATTTGGACCAGTGACTTTTCGTTAAAATCAACATCTTCTCTATGCTGTAAGCTTACAGATTATTAGCCTCAGCCACATGAACATTCGCTCTTAAGAGGTAACTTTGATCTTTTCTTAATCTGCCTTAAATGAACATTTAATAATGGCTAAAGAAACATGTATTATTTCAATTTAAATAAAGTAATTGATAATTTATTAAATTGTTTAAAAAAATACAATTATGACATGTAATCTCACTCTTTCTTTAATATGTGTATTAATTATATATATATATGTAGCGGAATGAATGAATTGTATGTTTAAGATATTAATATATGTGTGCGCATGCTAATAAATCTTAGAGATAATTACAACTTATATATATTATTTACATTCTGGGTTTCTATTGACTGATGGGCTATTGTAATAGGATTGGATTTAGAGAGAAATTATATTTAGAGATATAAGTCGTCTCTTAGTGAGATCATCCATAGCTTTGTTCTCCCGATAAACGTTGTTTTCCCAGATCCTCGAGATTGAGCTAGTTCAGATAAAATACCCAAAGAGTGTCCATTGGAACTTTTGTTTGTGCTTTTGAGACATATAATTCTTATTAATGGATAAGATTGGTGCTTGAGAGGGGCTTCAGCCTTTGCTCATAAATATACGTGCTCGAAGCTTAGGGTAATAACTACTTATACACACTAAATTCTGTAAACAAGATTGTGGGTAGAATGTTAAAAATGGCTGCCTCGTGTGTGGTATGGTATTCAAATACCACGTAGTGCTTAAAATCCATATACTGTATATATATACATCTTCATTACAAAACTATTATTTAAATTATTAAAAAAAAAATCATACTTATTTTTTGTTCTCAAAATAATAAACTTCATATTGTTTTCTATTATTAAAGCTCTGTGTGGTTTAATGCAGTAATAAACTGGCAGACTGTGGGTTTATTACCTACTGATTACAGGCCAGGTCTGTCACTTTTAGTGCCAGAACTACTTATGAACTTCATAATAATGAAACCATTTAATTAGTTTTCTTTAGAAAATGTTGTAGTTCAAATTTTTCATTGATAAAAAAAAATGAAAAAATTATTGATTTGTTAACATATGGAACTAAAACATTATGATAAAAACACATGATTAATTTACAAAATAAATGTCTGCAATTTCAAAATGAAAAGATAAAACTTATCAAATCTTTATGATGAATTTGATTAAAATTGATTTTAACTGCTTTTAATTCAATATATAGTGAAGGTCCACTATGCTGGAAAGATTATAAAATTATAACTCCTTTGCAAATTTACAGCTTAGCACTGCTTTCAACCACACTGGTCATATTCATATTTCTCATTTTTACATATCCATCTTAGTGCAGTGAAAATGACTGGCCTAGCCGAAAGCAGTGTTAAGCTGTAAATGTGTAATGGAATTATAATTTTATAATCTTTCTGGCATAGTGTTTATTGTCTATAGAATTATAAATGAATAAGGGGCTTTTACTGAACTTAAGTCTTCCAAGTATTTGGATCAAATCTTGTGATTTTTAATTTGTCTGCAGAAATAAATTTCTTCACATTTTGTACACGTGTTCAGTTTTGATGACATTGCAATATGAAAGAGTCATTTTTCAGAATTTTCCAGCAGAACTATGTTGGAAGGTCACATATCTCAGACCACATTTGAATCAGTTCAATCAGTTTTTTAGTCATAGTCAATAGATAGTGTTATATTTTTAAACAAAAAAACTTTCATTTAATCTGAGGAAAAAAAGTTAGGAACATTTACAGTTAAATGAAATAGAAGAAAAGGAATAATGAAATCAATTTTCTTTTGGATTGTTTATGTAAAAACTGCTTTTTTAAAAATGCTGCCTTAATAAAAACAAAAATCTTGCAGCTGAATTGTAACCTATTTTTAATGAATTGACTTTTTAAAAATTTTGTAATGTGTTCAATATAGATAACAATGCAGGAATTCAGAGTTATAATGAAAGGACTTTATTTATATTTTGCACACATGTTCAGTTTAGATATCAATGCAAATATTTCAATTTAACATAATAGTTTAGGCAGGTCATATTTGAAACTGCTTTCAAATTGGTATGATAAGCTTTTGGTCTTGCACAATAGATGCCACTATCTTTTTTAAGAAAACACTTTCATTTAATTTGCGGAAGAAATTTGAAGCATTTTTTACAGTCAATTAAAATAGAAAGAAAAAAAAAGAAATCTTAATTTCTCTTTGGTTTGTTTTTGCAAAATTTGTTTTTTAAATTTCTACCTTCATAAAAAGAAAAATCTTGTTAACCAATTTTAAATGATTTTGTGTATATTTTATTCACCATAACTTCTTCCTTCAGTTTATTGGGTCAAATCTTATAACTGATTTTTAACCGTCTTCAAAATTTCTTCAGATTTTGTATATGTGTATTTTTGAAACAAAATATGCAAATACAATAAATAAATAATATACATAATATTTTTTAAAGAAATGCTTTGATTTAATTTGAAAATCAATTCAATAAGAAGCAAAAAAAAAATAAAAATATTTTTTTTTGTGGATCACAATTTTGGTTGCTATAAGTAATTTTAAATGAAAACATGGGGTGTCCACAAATTAATTATTTCAAGTTATAATAAAAATATTTGGTTTGATCACAAACTGATATTGCTTGAAGTAATTAATTTATAGACATCCGTCACTTTTATTTAGTCACATTCAATAATCAAAATTATTGTCCAAGAAAATTATTTATTTGCTTTTAAATGCATTAATCTTCAAATTAGGTAACAAAAGCATTTAAATATATATATAATTGTTTATTGTTGCTGTTGTAGTTATATGTTATTATTAAATGTATGCTATTTCCTTACAATCTAATGATAGGTTTTAATCACAACAGGCAGACATTTATCTTTACTGATTGCACTCTTAATAAAACTTATTTATTTTAACTTTTCAATACTTCCAACTACATTATAATATAGATTACGTTCTTAAGCTGCATATATTTTACTATCAGATAATTTTTGTGCGTATTTACTTGAAGGAATATAAAATCAAATTCGATTTTATTTGACCGGAAGTTATTTTTTAAAAAGCCACATGAAATTAATTAATTGCAAACCGCTTTTGAGTGGGGTAACTTGTATAACGCGTGTGTAAATTACTTTTTGCTGAGTGATTAATGCAATATATATATATACTGAAAGAGAGCAGAAAAACAAATATTTATTCCTGTAAACTCTTTAAATGTATACATTAAATATTCGCCATTAAAAAAACACAACAGTATATTATTTATTTATAATAAATTTAGAAATTAAGTAAGCAAAGAAGATCCCCCCTCCCCAATCCATACACACACACTTAGTAAAGGCCACATCATGATATAATCTCTTTTTTAAGACTCTGCTCATCAACATCTTTTAAACTAACCATGCATATAAACCTGGGATTTTTAAAAAACTCTTTAAGCGAACAGTCTTTTTTTTATTTATTTAATAAGATTTAATTTTTTTAATATTGCCGAACTTTGTGCTAAAGAGAGTTATCTACGGACTCAATTTTTCATAATGATTTTCCATATTTTTTTTACATTTTATTTACGTTTGCATATAAAGTTCTTCATTCGAAGGCACTCTTGGGCAACTAGATAACATTGTGGCAGTTAGCTCCTTAATCATAATCTATTCTATTAATACGAAAGAGGAAAATGTGTTAAAGCATTAGCTTTATCATCAAAAAGACATTCACAGAATAAATATTTATAGTTTCGTTTTTATCTAACTTTTAATATTGTTTACAGTTTTATCAATTTTATTTTTTTGCTTTGCAAAAACTGATTTTGCACTTTCTTAGAGTTAATTAGAATTTAGACATTTTCCTAAAAACTGAAATGATCTTCAGGATAGACATGGTGTTACCTGCAAGAAACCAATAAATAATGTTCAACTAAGATACGTCCTTCTATCTTATAAAAATTAAATACTGCCTAACGCTATATTAGTATTAATAAAATTAAATTTCATATAATATTACAAACTAACCAACAAAACTAAACTTTATTAAAATTCTTCCACAACGATGGTTTCATCCATTAACAAATAGACCTTTTCAAATGAAATTCAACTAAACATACCACCTATATATACCAAACAAAATACCCTTCCCATCATTTACTTCCAAACCTAATTTTCTTTAACATCATTGGATTTGAAGTGAATGACGGGAAGGATATTTTGTTTTGTATATATAGGTGGCATGTTTAGATGAATTTCACTTGAAAAGGTCTATTTGTTAAAAGATGAAACCAGGTTTTTAATAAAGTTTTTTTTTTTTTTGGTTAGTCTTGTAATGTCATATGAATTTTAATTCTATTTCTATCTTATAATGTAAAATGCTATCTTCACTTTGCTTTAAAGCTATTTTCATAAGCTTGGGTAATCAGTAGAGATCTGATGGTACAGGGCTATAAAATTCTCATCAGCAGACTAACTAACTTCTGCCTTTGTCTATGAAAATCAAAATTCTAAGCTGAAATTAATTTTCTTATGTATGAAACTGTCAGCTATCTTTTATTTCATTATACTATTCCAGCTTATAACCAGAATTTTAAAAAAATCCTAAAGTTTCAAATTCATGTTAACCCACAAATGACTCTAGACATGAAAATTCCTTTATAGCACTGAACCACATATTGTACATTGATTTCTCAAGCTTACAGTAGATGGCTCTGAAATAGAGTAAAGATAGCTGTTTCTTAAAAGCACATGAATAAGAATATGAGCTGTCATGTAATGTCATTGTTAGTGTTAAACTTCCTAGTCAATGGGTAGAAGGGGCCTACAATTGGCATAGCATTTAAGTCTTAAAAATAAATAGACTCTGATCTTGTTTAAAATATATACAGCTGTGCAAGTGATTTAGTTTAAATGTGGAACCTTAGGTTTTTTATATTTTATATTATTAGCTTAAATACTATAAAAAGAAAAGATAACTGCTAGATGCATAAGGCCATTAGTCCCAGCTTTAAATCCTAGTCTTTACTGACAAATGAAAAGAAATCAGAAAGGATCAATTTAAGAGGTAGTGATTTTTTTATAGAGTACTATTCCTTCTAATTTCAAGCTTACAAAAAATAATTCTATAGTGTGATGAGAATAGTTATTGTAAAAGTATACGAGTAGTAATCTTATGATTGGTTAATACACTTTTCTTCTTTTTCCTCCTTTTCTTATGTATTGATTTCTATATTTACATATACCATTTCCAACCTTCTTATACACTTAATAATACTATTTTTTACAACAAGACTTTACTCTTACAGTTTCACCTGTCCTGCAATCATCATAAGAGTCATAATTTCCAAATATATAATATACAATTAATACATTGTATACCCATATTTATATATATAATCAAAATATACATCTTAACCTGACCATTATAAATAATTATTTTCCATTTTATTATTCTACTCTTAACTAATTTTATTTTTTTATTTATACTATTTTATTACTAAATTATTCTAAATCTATTTCTTATAATTTTAAAACTTTAATCTTTAAACTCTACTATTTAACCTATGATATTATTATTTTCTTTTTACTTATGTTTTCATAATTACTTCTAAATTTTTTTAATTTTTATTATATATTTTTAGCTATTAACTTTTTTACATTATAAATTATCTTTTTTTATTACCTTATACTTACATCTTTATACGTCTATTTTCAAAAACCAACTGAAAAATTTTCAAAAATTCTTACACTTGTTTAACAATTTCCTCTATCATCATTTTCTTCAACTTTATCTTTTAAACCTTTTTATATTCAAACTTTTATTAATAATAATAACTATAATTATTCATAAAATTATTGTCTTTACTCCAAAATCCCTATTAAGATTTGGTTTTATATTTTTAATCAATATTGCATCTTTAATTTTCCTATCCCTTCTATTATTTGTATAATTAATTAACAATTTTATAAATAATTATAATAATAATAATAATTATTATTATTATTAATGGTTAGAATATAAAAAGGTTTAAAAAAAAGTTGAAGAAAATGATGATAGATGGGGTTGTTAAGCAAGTATAATAATTTTTGAAAATTTGTCAGCTGGTTTTTGGAAATAGTATTATAAAGATGTAAGCATTTAGTAATGTTATAAAAAAAGGTAATTTATAATGTAAAAAAGTTAATAGTTAAAAATATATAACAAAAATGTAAAAGAAAATATAAGTAAAAAGATAACAAAATGATAGGTTAAATTAAAGTTTTAAAATTATAATAAATAGATTTAGAATAATTTAATAATACAGATTTTAAACTTCTCCCTCGATAATTTAATGTACAAATTAAAAAAAAAGCGTATGCAACACTTGAACGAGAAGCTATACCGATTCCAAAAATTATTATGCACTAAACGCTTTTAAGGCCATTTGCCTCATATTCATTACCGCTATGAATATGAGGCAAATGGCCTTGAAAGCGCTTAGTGCACAATAATTTTTGGAATCGGTATAGCTTCTTGTTCAAGTGTTGCATACATTTTTTTTTTTTAATTTGTATAATTTAATAATAAAATAATATAAATAAAGAAAATAAAATTAGTTAAGAGTAGAATAATAAAATGGAAAATGATTATTTACAATGGTCAGGTTAAGATGCATGTTTTGATTATGTATATAAATATGTGTATAAAATGTATTAATTATATGATTATATATTTGGATATTGTAACTCTGATGATGACTGCAGAATAGTTAAAACTGTACGAGTAAAGTTTTGGTGTAAAAACAATATTGTCAAGGGTATAAGAAGGTTGTAAATAGTATCATATGATAGATTACATGATATTGTTATTGTTTCTAATAGAAACAATCTTTTTAATGCTTTCCTTCATTTTTTTCTTTTTATTTGCCATTTTTAGACATACTAATTAAAATGGAATTTAGTCATCTTGATTCTTTTAACAGAATTCTGATTACAAATTGTATTATTTTGCAAAAACTCTTGTCCAAAAAAAGCAGTATTAGCAGAGACAATTTATCAGAATGGAAAATTTTAATTGTAATCCTATAAATAGTACAATCAATAATAATCAATCACTTGAAAATTGAATTTAAGAAAGGAGTTTAAGCATTTTCTTGTAAATTTAGATAGCTGTATTGAGGGTTTTCATTACCTACCATGAAAGTGAAAAGATCTAGAAATGGCCTATCTTGCTTTACCTGGATAAGTTACCATATCTAGTGAATTTCTGAATAAAAGGTAAAAAATATATATAAAACCAACAATAAAAAATAGTGTTTGAGTAGAACAAAAAAATGATTTTTATTTTTAAAATATATGTGCAAGAATATAAAAACTAAGCTCAGCATGAATTTTTCAAAATTTGAATATAGAACAGAAATTGTCAGCTTTAAGCTACTTTTAAGGAAACTTAGATTTCCAGATGAATGTTTAATAAACCAGATAGACATTCTAAGGTTTATTTTGGAAGAAGAAATCATCATTGAATAAAAGCTAACTTATGGCATTATGCTTATGTAAAATCTAAATTGTTATCTTTTATTAATGCAATTGCTAATGTATTAATAAAAGATAAATGATATTAAAAAGTATTATGTGCATTAATATCTGTTTCCATGTGATAAGCATTTTTGGTCCTATATTAAATTCAGAAAGTTCAGATGGAAAAAAAATCTAATGTTATTGCATCAATATCAAAAAAAGGCTGAATATTTTTTTTCTTGGAGATTTTAATGCACACTTTTAGAAATAGTAAACTTTGAACCAAAATTACAATAAAATAGTAATATAAGACTTGTGAAATCTTATGATCTATTTTATAATTTTCAAGCTTCACAAACATTTTGATTAGGCAAAAAAAAAAAATCAGTTTTTAGCACTAAAACACATCCATATGCAAAATAATGAGTTTATATGCCTTATATTATAGTTAATAGTTGGAATGTAAAACTTTAATATTTCACAAACTGCAGATTGCTGGATCACTTAAAAATTAGCAAGCTACAATTTTAAAAATTTGCATAAAAACAATCTATCCCCAACTACATTGGTAAAAAATTTGATATTTACTTTTTAGAAGCAATTTTACTCATGCTATATTTTGATAATAACTAAATTTTAGAATTGCTCACTTGAATTTTTAGATTTGTCATAAGTGACAATATCTGTTTGGTGTAAATGAAATGTGAAGTGTCAAAATCCCCATACAGTAAACTGATAAGAAGGTTTAATAATTGAAAAGTGGATCAAAACTGTAAAGAAGATATTGGCATTCAATGATCATAATCACTTTATGTATTTTTTTTTTATATACAGAAACTAAAATATGAATCTAAAAGACAATATTAATTTCATATTAAATCCACAAGTTACATTTTTAATATAGAGGGAATATGTGGCCATCTTTTGAATAGTATGCAAGAATTCAAGTAATGGTTTCTAATAATATTATAATGATCGGGGAGATTGGGGACTTAACGTAATCTGCACTACAGGGTGCCACTAGGCATTTGAACCTAGAAAATTTATATAGTAGGCAGATATGTAAGTCAAAAAAAACAAAACATTATTTTATACTGGTTGATTCTGATCGTTAGCCCATTGTCACTATCTCAGTGGAGATGCAGAGATAATAATATATATCTTTAATTTATATCTTAAATATAAAAAAATAAAAGCCACTGCCATAATTAACACACAAACAATATTTATTTACGCACATATATAATCATTTAAACTTGAGGAATAACATTTATTATTTTTAGATTTTAATATTAACATTTAATTTAAATTATTATTTTAAAATTTAAGATTGTCGAGTATGAATAAACTACATAGATTTGCATTTGAAAAGAAAATATTCTGTCCTTGATTTAACCTTAGGCCATAAAGTTCGCAGTCAAACCAACACCAATCTATCTGATATATTGATGTATTCAATGCAACATGAAATACGACAACACAAACCATACCATCAGGAATGTACATCTGAACAGCATGGTTAAAGAGAAGAAATTGTCTCTCACCCAGATAGGAATACTACATCTATCTGACGAGAAGAGCAATAAAAAAACTCAATAGGAAGGGACTGCGGTCCTTTTTGCCGACTTACAATCCCATCCATAGGCAAAAAGAGGGTGGGGCGTATATATGCAATCCTGCCCATAGTGGATCTCATGCTACATCTACTAATTACATCAATACATCTAATCCATTGACCCAATTTAACTACAAAACAAATAACCTAAGATTACCCTCCCTTAAACTATATATAACTTTACAAATCTATATAGCCATTCACGCCCGACTTAAATTTAACATATATATATGTCCGCACAGATGAATTTTATAAAATTTGTTTTATAATGTTGAGTATAGATCAGCTGCATAGATTCCATGGTTAAAAACATTTCAAAATAAACATAACCAATCAAAATACAAAGTCATTGATAACGTCAATTGCAGAGGAAATACAAGAAACCCAAGGGTATTCATCATAAGATGCTGCATTGACATTGATGACTTATATATTCTAATCGAATATGAAAACCACAACATAATTAACTGCTAATGAATCCATGCAACATCCATACCCAACTTAAATTTCATGCATTTAAATAATTTATACAAATAAATATTAATAGAAAAAAAAATGGAAATGATTTTTTTTTTAGCAAACTCAAATATATATAATTTAAACATTAATTATCAATTTGAAAATTAAATAAGAGTTCATTTTTAAATTTTAGATTAGCTGAATCTTTAAAAAAAATTGACGAAAGTTCTTAATTACTTTTTTTTTTGTTTAATTTGTAAAGTTCATAGCTCACGGTAGAAGAGTCCAGGTTCCTGTTTTTTAATTCTCATGACATCTCCATTGGAAGACCGATCTGGTGTTCTGGAGGTGGCATTAGCTGGTTCCATTCCGGTATTACAGTCACTTCATTTTTTTTTAAATAGAGAGTGTGATATGTGCATCCTATCGCACCTCTCAAACACAAAAAAGCTGGAAACTGTCCTTAATTTCAATATTTTCCTTTTATATCATCCACACAGATCCAATGAGCAAATGTTACTACTTCATCATTTTCATTAGGGTCCGAGCTGAGGCTTGGTGCTTCCATTGGTCAAGCTAATTTCTTTATTTTCTTATCTATCTTTCATCAGACTTTTTAATTATACAAGAACCCAAGGGCTAACTTGCTTTTCAATTAATTTATAAAACAATCATTTCCATTTACAAAAATATTTCATCTTTAAATCTTGTACTTTTTTATAACAAAGTACGTTCGAATACTTTTATTTATTAAAAAAAAATATTTTTAAAGTTTTGCATCTGTGCGAATATATACGTTTAACAACTCTTTAATTTTTTTTTTTAGCTTTTAGATTTTTAATAAATTTATTTTTATTTGCGAACTTAGTTTTTATTTTAAATTAATGTAATGACATATTTATATATCGTTACAATATATTAACCTTACTTAATCATGTTAGACAAAAATATTCAGCTTGACGATGATAAAATAACTTAAAATGGAAATGATACCGTTTTTAGTTAGGTATTAGCAGACTTTTTAAAATATGATATTGATATCTTAATTTTAAAAATATTGGAATTTTTTTTTTTTTAAAAAAAATAGTTTCATTAAATTGGGCATTCTGATCATAAAGATGTGTCTATTATATTAATTTATTAAAATAAGCAGGATATAATAATTACTATGAAATATAACATTTAACTCTTATCCACTAATAGCAGAAATATTTTCAAGAATTTTGTTGAACAGGCTACTTCCAGATGTAGATAAATACTTATCAGAGACTCAATGTGGTTTAAATCATCAATAAGTGCTCAATTCATGGTTTACATTGCAAAAAGTACCCAGCACAAAGATGCAATTTATCATAATGCCTTAATTAATTTGTATGAGGCATTTTACTCAATTAATCACTAAACAATAATATATTTAATCCAATTTGGCTTTCTACCTTTTTGACAGTATTCATTGGAATAGTTTATAAGCAGCCTTGATAATAGTATAAGAAAAAAACTTCATCTTTTTGGTTTCTGGATTGACCATAAAACTTATACTATTATTTGACAATTCAAAAGGTGATCTACAATATACATTTCATATTCTGAATGAAATTGATAAAAATTCTGATTTAGTAATTACTAATCAAAAACTCAAGTAATTATTATTCAATGATAGAAAAAATAATCGTAGAAAATTTTGGCTTTAAATAGATCTCAGTTTCAAAAGGTTAGTTATTTTTAATAATTTTATAGCTTCTAAGGCCATCATATTAATTCCATCGCTATTAAGTTAATGTTTTCAGAAATATTAATAAATATAAAATATTGATTGAACTTCATTGTTGAAAAGTTACTTAACTATTATTTTAATTAGAACGCTAGATATTAGTAATGATGTCATAATTTGTTTTTTCTGAAGTCTTTTACTAAATACATCTTATTCCGGTATCAATGGAAGATTTTAACTACAGTTAATTTGAATCAGATACCAACAATAGACAGATTATTTTCAAAACCATTTTAATTGCCAATTATTTTACGTACAAACATTTCTTTTTATTTAAAAAGGAAAAAAATTATATAAAATAGTTACGAAAATTGATACTAGATGACAGTAATGATTAACTGCATAAAAGCTATAGAGCTTTTATTTTAAAAGAAGTGTGCGGAAGTAGGAAAAAATATAACAGTTCTATTGAATTAGTACATATTTATAATATTTAAGAATTAAGGCAAAGTGTGAATAAAAAATTATGGAAGAGCAAGAACATAGGTAATTAGGCACTTTGTTAAATATAAAAATAAATTATGGGGGCAGCTATGGATTGGAAACGAAAATTAAAATATTGGTGGCAAAATATTTCTCGTATAGCAAATACAATATACAGAGAATAATGTAGAAATAGATGATAATACTTATTTTAACATTTAAAAATGAAGATTCTTGCATTGATCAGGAGGTTGAAGAATTTTTAGTTGGATGTCAAAACTAAATACAATAGTTGGTTGGTTTAATGAGATTATTCAAAGGAAAATGCAGTCATACAATTATGAAGAAAACGAAAATAGATGTAAAAGTTATTTAAAGAAAAAGAAGTACAGTTATGTAATGATGTTAAAAAAAATATTGTCTTTTATTACAATGTCAAAAAAGATTGCAAAATCTGTGCTTTATATGCAGTGCTTGTGTTAGGCTGTTCGTCACCCGATTGCTGCTGAGTTGACCCCCCCCCCCAATTCGCCCAACAAATTAACCTAGCTTATTTTTTTGTCATAATCATGTGGAAAGAATTTATGAGATAAATCTGCAAAGGCATTTGCATGGTCTTTGAATCTATTCTCATTTGTTTGAATTGTGACTTTTGAAATTGTATTTATATATTGAACTATTTCCACCCATCATCATTAAACCTTCAGAAAAACACAATGACTTTTGAAATGTCTCATTGTGTTCATTACAACATGTAGAAAAGATGGCACATCAAACATAACACCCAATTATGGCTCATTTGAACCTTTACCACCATCCAAAAGAATCAAATGGTTTCTTAATTGTCCAAATCGAGTCATGTTTTATAATTAGAACTAAAAATTATTTAATTTTTATTAAAATTTATTATTTTTTTAAATAAACTATTATGAAAACTTTCTAATTAATGAATTTAATATATTAAAATTCTATCAATTACGGAATCGGATAACAACAACGGTTTATTTGTAACTCAAAATATAATTTCCATTTTTTGTTTAATGCAAATAAAATAATTTTCAAATTACATTTCTTTTATTTTACTTAATTGCTTTTAAATGCCAGCTTTTAAAATTTTATCCTTCTTAATGAACAAACAGACCAGTATACTAGAGTAGAATAAATTATTCGCCCAGAACACATAAGAGTGCACACTGTTCGACAAGCACAAACATGTCACCACTGTAGTAAAACCTATTCAGTTTTCTTAAAATTCATTTAATTTTTAATGTTATTTATAGTCATAACTCTATACAAATCTCAACTGTTGCTGAACATAGCTATCTTCTTTTATGTCCAACTTTGCTTACTAGTTAAGTAAAGTTGTTTGTAAAACCACAGTCAATCATTTCTACACTTACAGTGATCTATATAGATGAAGCCTGATCATCAATGAACATTAGTAATATTGATATGTGTTTGGCAACCTGGTGGCATTTACTTTTTAGTGACACCTGTCTACATTGCAGACCATACAGATCTACTTATGCCCTGGCTCTCTTTATATAAAACTGAGAACTAGAGGGAAAAACATTTGTTTTTGAAGTGTAAGATGTTGAAAAAAGCTTAAGAATATAATGTATGAAAACTGAAACACACATTAAGATTGAGAGAAAGTGATAAACATTTTTTTTCACCTATCTTTATGTTAATGGGGAATAAAAAAGATGGAACATAATTAATAAAACATATTTTATTTGACTGGGTAATTTTCATTTTTTTATTTTAATCATTGTGGGTCAGAAAAGAGTAATTGAAGGAAAGAAGAAAATTTAGAATTGTATAATACAGTTTCAAAGAGTAATTTAAAAATTGGATTAATGAAAGTATTGGACTGAGGACTCAGAAAAATTCTTAGTTAAAATTCAAAAGATGTAATAAACTTATATTTAACTACTTTAATGAGGTTATTCGAGGGAAATTATAGATACACACATAGGAAGGATGGTTGTGATGAGAAATGCACTGAAAAAAAAAGTTACTTGAAAAATGATATGTATGTTGACAAATGATTGCCACAATGTTTCACATTCTGTACATTTTATGAACTTTGTTGTCTTCCATCAACTCAAAAAAGATTATTCTCCAGTTGTTTGTAAAAAAGACCTGACCATTTTTTTTATAAATTAATTTATCAAAGTGGTCTCTAAAAGGATATAAAATTAATGAAGAATGTGATATAAACTATAAAATTTCTGACACTGAAATATAATAGATTAATTGTAATAAAACTGTTCCTTACATGGAGAAAACATTAGAACTATAATCTTAATGCATATTTGATGCCGAGAACTTTTTTCAAAGACAGTTTAGTGTTCATTATTGAACAGGCTTTTCAGTATTGAAAATGCATTAAAGTAATATTTAATGCTCTTAATATATTCTCCAAGTAAGATGCAAAGCTATTAATGCATTCCACTTATTAATTTATTTAAGAACATGATGATAAATATAAATTTTTTTTTATTAGATCCAAATTCCAAAACTATAAATGATATTCCATTTTTGCTTTGCACTGAAATATATCTTTGAGATAATTATCTCTTGTTTACCATTTGATAGGCTTTACGATTAAAGAGAGAGTAAATGAAAAGACTGCTAAAAATTTAAGTCTATTTTTATTGATTTTTGATATGATATTCATTTCATGATTATAATAATATTAGTTGTTAATATCAGGTGACAAATATTCCTTACAGTAACATGTGTCTCAGTCATATCTGACAGTAAATATCCTGCTCTTTCTAAAGAATTTCAGTCTCATTGCTAGTCTTTCTATAATAATTTCTAGGTTTATTTGAAAAGTATTGCTACCAAATGCATCCAGCCTTTCACAAATATAATTACATATGGACAATGATTTGATAATAAAACATTCAATAACATATACACTTACAATCATAACTGAATGAACTTTTCAGATCTGCCAACAACATTGACAGTGAAGTCTTCTAAATATCTCTAGATTATATATTTGCTGTAACATGGTAACTTTGCTAATCTATTATATGCTTTTTCAAAAGTACACATTTGATCTGGACTAATGAGAAAAAAGTTTCTTAATGGATTCTGAGCTGATTTTAAGTTAAAAAAACAGCTTACGTTTGTTTATTAAATAGAATTGTGTTACTCAAACATGCCATTTGAAAACATTAATGTCATCTGACTTTTAATCAATCGATTCATCATCATCATCATTATTTTTAATTAGTATTGATCCAATTCAAGATTTAGATCTTTCCAAATTTAATCCAGTTTTTGTGATCCATAGGCTCTTTTCTTCATATCACAGTAACAATTTCTTTTATTTCATCTTTCCATCTTACATGTGATCACTTTTTAGATATTTTGCAATCTCTTGGAATTCAATTTCAGATTTTGATAGTCAATGTATTATCATCTCTTTGAGCAATCTGTTCAATCCAACTGCATATCAGTATCTTAATTCTTTCATTATGTCAATGATTTTTGTTTGATTTCTCACCTATGTATTTTGCATTTAATCATTTGTTGTTATTTACAATATATATATATATTGTACCGATATCTTATTTGTGCATATATAATTTTGTCTAAAAAATTATTAAAATAAAATTATCAGAAATAACATGAGGGTTAATAAATAAATAATAAACTATGGCAGTATAATAATTTTGTTAAAAATGATCAAAATAAAAACCTTTCTTTTAAAGAAAATAGCCAGAATAAAAGTCTAAAGAGTTATTTTTCTATGGTTAATACTTTGAAATAAAAGTTACAATTAATTAATTTAAAAATAATTCAAGGGAGAGAATTTGGCTTAGAAAAGGTTAAAATTGTAGCGGATTAAATGAATTTTTTACATTAAAAAAGGGTAGTTGATTTTCAAATAATTAAAAATATCTTTTTTTCATTTAAGTTAAAGAAAAAAAACAATCTTAAAAACTAAAACTTGATTGTAGAAATATATATGTGCATGAATGACGAGTTGATTTTAAGCACAGCAAAATATGTGCGTGTTGATAAAATGAAATGGGAAAGTTAAAAATAATTGTAACATATAATTTGCAATGGCTATGAATTAAACAAAATCCACAAGACAACAAGTTTGCAATGGCTACTAAATGAAAACATGTAATTAAAAGCATATCAGAGGAATACAAGTAAAAACAAGAAAGGAATTTTGACAACAAATATAGCTGGAGGACACCAAAATGACAACAGGTCATCATATAAATAGTCAAGTTCAGTTAATTAAGGAGTTCAGATAACAGTTCATTTCACTTCAGATTACAATCAGTTAATCAATCAGTCAATCTATTATGTATCCAGAACCAGAGACCATGCCATGCTGAGCACCTTTTAGGAACATACGACCTTGCTTCAGCCCTTAGTTTATTAAGATCAGCAATTTACCCGGTAAAGTGATGCCTTCCTAACAACTTGAAAAATTTCCAGGAATATTTAACTGTCTCCAAGAATAGTGCCACTGAATAATAAGCATTAAACCTCCTCAATAAAACATCGAATCCAGCTGGCTGGAAACATTTTCATGTAAAGTAACAACCAGCAAGAAATCCACATTCAAATCCTAGGTAACAAATGACATTTTTCTTATTTTCATTTTTAAGTAAAGTAGCCATTGCAATAATTTGAAACCTCTCAGAGTCAATTGATAATGAACTCTATACCATGCATTTGAAATGCCGTGTATGTGAATATTCTTTGTTGTATTATATTGATTTTCTGTGTATTTAAATGCCATGTATTATTTAATGCTTGTTATCTTATAGTTTATTATATGAATGCAGAGTGTGTGCATAGTCAGTATACATAATTATCATTGTCCAAATTAATTAAGCTCTTATAAAGTATTTAAAACAGAATAATAAATGTGTATTTAAAATAAATTACCATTAAGCTTAAATTTGTCCATCAATTCTTTACCACTACTTAAAGCAATAATTTGTTATTGTATTATAAGTGACTGAGCTAGTTATGGGATGTTTAGGCATTGAATTAGTCAGCCATCATTCAAAACATGTTGGTTCTTGTAGCTGACTGCCACTCAGAATTTACTCCAAAACAAAAAAGTGCTTTGAATGATAGGTGTTGAATTCAACAGTCAAAAAGATATCTGTTTCCTTCAAATGTGGTCAGTTAGATATATTTTACAGATATATCTGCTGGCTTGGATACAGGTGCTCTTTGAGTACTTTTTTCTCTGCCTAAGGGCCATGGTGAAGCAATACGTACATTGCATCAGTGAAGATCAAATATATTAAGAATAAATTATCTCATATTTTTGTATAGTTTACAAGTATATTTCATAATATTATTTTATTTAAAGAGTTAAAGTAGATAGATTTTGTTTACTTCCCCATAAATGGTCTTTCTCTCTTATAAATCCACCACCCGGTTCAATATATATATATATATATATATAACTGGTAAAACATATGATTAAAACCCTTTCATTTTCTTTTAACATTAAGTTATTTCTATTAAAATTATTCCATACAAGTTTATTCCTATGATTAATTTTTTTTATTATATTATATTTTGTAATTATTAATCTTTTAAATCATATGAATCTATTTTTCTCTTCTTAGTAAACCCACTGAAGATTTCCTTTAGTCTATTTTTAGCCTTATTTTTATTGAATAACTCTTGGAGCATATCTGAAAGCTCTGAAGCCTTATTTCTAAAAATTACCACATTATCTGTAAAATGAAGATGACTTAAATAATATCCAATATATTTTTATTCTTTTAGTTACCTATTTTATACCACAAAATATTTTTTGTGAAACAGCTGTAAAAGACATTGAAGATATGGAATCATTTGTTACATCCTTTATTAATATTAATCTTTTATGTGTTACCACATAAGCTTTAATAACTGCTGTTGTAATTTAATAAATATTCTTCAGAATATGACTATCCTCAGTCTATATCTTGATGGGCCAAAGCTTTAATTGAAGTGGAAATGTTATAGAATTTAATGCTTTTTTTATAATCTATAAATTCAAAGCATAATAACAACTCATGTTCACTGATCCTTTCTATAACTTCCCTCAAAACTTAGATGTGAGTCACTGGGCTAAAACCACCTTAGAAGTCAGTTATTTTTTGATTGACTTGAATCAAAGTTTACTGTTGATGAGTTATAAATTTTTTGGTAAAGACTTTGTAGAAAACTGATAGAAGATTGATAGATCTGTAATTTCTAATATCTTTGTTAATATTTTTTTTTGACGATCAATTTTATTACTGCATTTTTCCAATCACCTGATATACTTTTATCATTTAGGCATTTGGTATATAACCGTATCAACAATATTTCTATTTTTTTTACCTGTTTCTTTTAGGATGATAATCATAATTATATAATACCTGGAACTCTTTTTTTATATCATGGATTTAATTTCATATTTTATATCTTCTTTAAAACGTGTAATAATTCAGAAGATGTGTTAATTGTAATGGTTACTTTGTTTTTAGTTTTTTGTTTTGTTTTTTATTAATACATAATTGTTTGTAGGACTTTCCCACACAATTTATAATGTCATCTCTTTTTTAAATAACACATTTTTTTTTATTGTTTAAATAACTTTTTTTCCAATAACAAGATGTTATTGTACATTTTTAGGATTTTTATTCTCTATTACATCTTTCTTCACCAATTTAAATTTATATAATTTTAATATCATTATTAGCACTTTTTTGTATTATTTTACAAAATGAGAATTCAAATTTTTTTGATGAATCATTTTAAATATTTTTATATTTCTTCTTTTTTTCATAAATTATTTATTTATTTATTTATATACTAATTTACAATAAACTCTATGTGAAGAAAAATTCACATGTGGAATTAAATATATTTACAAATATATAAAACATATAAAATAATAAAATTAGCAATTAAAACAAAATAATAATAATAATCGAATTATCAACAGTTATCATTTAATAAATTAATAAACATATATATATAAATTAATAAATATATGTATAAAATGTATAAAAATTAGGATTTTACGTATAATAAACTATATATACAATCTTAGTCTTATAATTTAATTATATTCAGAATGTTTTAAATTTCAACAAAATTAATTTTATCTTAATCTTATTAATCATTTGATTTAAAGTGAAAGTTAAATGAATATTAATATATTTTTTCACAAAAGCTTTATTGATTTGGTTTAAATCTTTGAATTTACATGCTTATATCATGTGTTATACAAAGTTTAACATGATTTTTACTAGGTGTATGTTGGTTTATCTATGGAAACAGGGAGATTAAAAACACCCTGGACATTATCATCTCTGCTCCCCAGAGGGAGAGAATAAACCAGAGCTGGCACTAATCTCCTCATACTCACATTCTAGTGGCCACCTAAAAAAACTCTGGGAGATAGTCCTGGGAGGCCACTCAGCCCCCTCCCCCCAGGGAGTAGTGACATGTGAACTTCCAGTCTCAATCCATAGTAACTGTTGATTTATAAATTGTACTATAAGGCTTCAAACTACCATGGCCACCGTCATCTCCACCACTGAGAAAAGGAGGTCTGCATCGGTAATGATCCCACTACCACTCCTCCCAGCTCTGGTTGGTGGAGGGCTAGGACTCAAGCCATGGGAACCTTCCTACCACAAGACTACCAGCTCTAGACATCAAATATGAGAGAATAAGTGGTAGGTTGAATGGACAAATAATTTCACTGTGGCTGTCTCTAGATTTCCAATAGCTGGCATATGGTCTTCCCCTTCTTTCTCAAATCCAAGTCCTGAGTAGATATTCCAGTAATTTCTTGCTTGCATTATGTTCTATATACTGATCACTGCTCAGTTTTAGAAAGTGGTTGTTGACTTTCAAAGTATATTTCTTTTTGAATCAAGAGTCTTAGTATGTATCTTAGTAATTACATGTTTTTATTATGTGCATATATCCATCAATTCATACTTTATCAGGGCAGCTTTTGATATATATATTGTACCCTTACTTCTTGATATATAAAATAGTTTAAAATACAACTAGCTCAGTTACATTATTATGCTTAATTAAAATTTGCATATCTATCTTTAATATACTTTTATATTATCATATCTTAATTAAATTTATTATCAATCATCAAAATCAATATAGTTCTAGATTTTACTAATTAAATAAGTATTTATAAAATTATGAGACTGTGAAGTAAAGTTACAAAGTAATAAGCAGATTTACACTGAGTCAATATCTCCTAAAATACTGTCTCAATGGCATAAGAATACTACCACTACCTTATCATCTTACCACTACATCTATAGCATTCTTATGACTTTTAAATGAAATAAATTATCTTTAATAATACTAAAATAATTCCTAACTTTTAACTTAAAATATAATTAAATAATCTCAGGTTCTTCTAAGTTGTTTTAAAATAATAATAAATTATGTAAATAAGTATGATGTGGGATTTTATATCAAACTTAAATACACCTAACTTATTTTAATAATAATAATAAATAATACTAATCTTAAAGTGTAATTTAATCTCATCTATTTCTATGATATAATCAATCATTAAATGAATAAACAATCCTATGTATATCTTTTATTTCATATGGTATCTTCATTTTAAAATAGATCAAAATCTTATACTTAATAATCTGTGGCAATAAACAATATTGTATTCTTATAATGTGCATTATAATCATCTTATGACCATTGTAATATTTATGTTCATGTCAATCAATTCTTATAAAATAATGTTAAGCAAATATGGTATTCAATTCTAAGTAATAATAACAAATTCATTTTGTGCAAATATTATGTTTATTTCAAATCATCTGATGTCAAAATGCTGTGGTGAAAAATTAATGAAACTCGACACACTTTTAAAACAAATTAACAAATTTATTTACAATAACTTCAAATAAAATTTATTTACACTATTTACAGTTTAGAATTTATGACAACAAATAAAATAAAAATAGGAATACAAATATAAGAGGCTTACACTGTTATTAACTCATGTACTTAATAAGCAATTTTACATTCCTTCAAATGCTATATTAATAATATTACAGTGTGTTTTTCCAAAAACTTAGATTTTTTTAAAATAAATAGTAATGTACTTTAATTACTACAAATAACAATATATGTCAAGACTATTTATGTAGCATGTGTAAACAATAAAGCTCTACTAATTAAATAGCTACATTAATTAAGTATTACCATTTATAATGTATTATCATATATTTACTTTATTATTAGCATTGCTTAATAGCTTTTATAAAATTAATGTATCTTTGTAATGTAAAACAAATAATTGACTGTAATTATACTTTACTTAATGTAATTCCTGTTATATGTTTTATCAAATATGCATTACATATCTGTACTGTTCAAATACTATTATTTAAATTATTTATCAATTTCAAATTCATAAAGCATTACCTTAGATAAATTCTATGATTCTTTTCTATGTAAAAATCATTACTTTACTTTATGTGTTATTTAAATCCTTTCTGATAAATTCCTATCTATAAAACATATTCTAAACTTATCTAAAAATTTCCGGAAAACAAACATCAACTTCAAACAAAATATTCGTTATCCAAATTACCTATATTACATCGTTTATACTTAGTAAACTTTTCAATCTAAATATAAGCTTCTACCTAAACGTAACTTAACTTATTTAATAAAACAAAATACACAAAAATATAGACTTTTAAAATCCTTTTCTAAATTGCAAAAATAAAATAATTACTTAGATAAATAATAAACATCATTCTAATACTAAACATAAATAAAATATCAAAATTATTTACGAAAGAATCATATAATTATTTCTAAGCTTCTTACGTAATGTTGTATCATGTTGACATTATAAATCAAAACTTATGCATATTTTAATAAAGTTCGTTGCCAATATAATGTATGTGTTTTCATAAAATATCTATCCATTCATTCTACAACAACATAATATTCAGTTGATCTAAAGAAAAACATATTAAATTCATTAAAAATCATTATACAATATTTTTACCATAATAATAATAATGTCCAATCTGCTATCCAGTATTCTTCGGAATTTGCAGCTTCATAAAATAAAAATCATTCACATTTTCACTCATAAACATTCATTAGAATATTCCGTGTTATATTAATTATAAAAATAAATTTATGTAATTAATTATTATATTATTTTTAAGTTACTATTTAATAAATGTACCTAACCTATTTTTTAATAGTTTAATAATATTTTAAATTTTATGTTAAATAAATAAAATAAAAAAATTATATTACATATTCCAGCGTCGTCTTTTGTTCTACCATAAAAGTTCTAACAAATATCCTACGTATAAAGTCAATAGAACACTATTTCCTGTTCCGTTGTATCACGTGTTTCTTGAAAGTTTATAATAAAAAATGATAACGTTTATTTTTTAAAAAAAAAATAATAAGTTCCAACAAGAAAAACAAATAAAAAAAAAAAATAGTTTATAGGTTCTATCTGGATCCAGTTCTTCATAGAATATTATTCCAAAAATTACTATTTCTAAACTAATTTATAGTTTATAAATTATTTTCATTGAAATTATTTTAATCAACTTGGCTTGGCTTGGACGTCCATGTATTATTTACGCATTTAAACAATATATCTAGGTAAGAATTTATTTTTCCATCTATAACGGCCAGCGTTTAGATTACTTCAATAAAATAATTTTATTATATTACGATTTTTTTAAAATACTTATACTTATAATATATTTGCCCTTTTCAAATTATCAATATCTAGTCTTTTAAGCATAAAGACTTAACAAGGCAAGTATTTATTTAAAATTACTACTGCTTCTTATATCTTTCCTTAAGATACATATTTTACTTCTATAATTTGTCAAAATACTTTCTTTTACAGAAATATTTATATTTCTTTAAAATATCTATTAGTAATAGACAATAGTAATTTAACTTTTGAAAACTATTTATAGTCCAAAATACTACTTTTCTCCATCTTGTAGTTTTATGTACTAATCCAGCGTCTGTTATTTTTCTAGCATAAAGTTTCTGATATATTTCTCCGATATGTGAGGTTTCCATGATTATTTGTACGTAAATTGAGTTTCGATATTGAGAAGACGAATAGGGAATTATTAAGTTTCTACTGCATACTTATCATTTAAAAATTATAAAATTATATACAATAACACTCTTATGATTTTACAACTGATTTTTAAGAGCGTTTATAAATTTACTTGGCTATTTTCTCAATAGCACGATTACCTTAGAAATTTAATTACAGAGAGCCCCCTTCAACAATTGAATCCAGCTTATATACTGCCAGAAACTCCTTATCTGATTGGTACGTTTAAACAATCAAACTTTCTATCTTATTTACATATTTATCAACTCACTATTAAAAATAAAATAATGACTTATTTAATATTTAATATTATTACATTTTTTTAAAATAATTTTATCGTTTATTCAAATCTATCAAACATTTTTTTAAAATATTCTTTCTCACTTGATTTAAATCTTAACTTTTATAAGATCATTTAAAATAAACTAAATCTTTTTAAATACGTTATATTTTTAAGACAATATTTTTAAAAATCAGATCTAATATTTTACATTAATATCTTTATTTTTATCTCGTGATAACTCACGTATTATTTATAAATTTTATAACATGATTTTTTAAAATAATTACGCAACTTTATTAGACAACTTCCACGCATGTGTGTATAACATCTGTTCTTTATAACACAAGAACGCTTGCTGTCGTCTAAAAATAAACTAACAATTGCTTTTTTAAAATAAATATTTATTTTTACAAATAAATAAGATATTATATCAGATTTTAAAATAATTATTTGATATGATTAAAATCAAATATTAATCTCAATTTAAATACTTATAATTTAAAATATTTTTATTCACTTTTAACATATATTTTAAATTAAATAAATATCTTTGTCTAATTTTAACTTGTCTTTTAAATACTTTAGCTTTAAACATTTGTTATTAAATTTATTAATGCAGTATTATAATATAATCATCATCATCTTAAATATCTTCTCAATACCAACACAATTCACATACCAAATACTCATAGATTGCTTTAATTAAACTTATGGTAACATTACCACAAGCAAAGTTAACATCACACATTTTAAAATACTTCTTAAATTTAAAATTTTCTACTAGATTAGCACAAAACTTAAATGGTGACCCATACAAAAGGGCACAATATATATATATATATATATATATATATATATATATATTTACAGATCGGAGAATATATCTGTCTGTTTCAATATATATATATAGTGTGTTGTAAAGATCAAAATGTCAGATTTTATTTTGTTTATAAAATACAGTTGCATTAATCCATGAGATAATCAAGTGTTGTAAATATTCCCAATTACAATTGAGAATGATTAGTAAAGTCTAGAATTCAAATATGATTAATGTTTTACAGGCATAATATAGAATCTCCAATTTAGTATTGGTGAATGAAAACTAAAAAACCATCTGAATAAAACATTTGAACTATTCACTGTTAGTAAAATTTGGTAAAGTGAGCATCTTGGAGTAAATGACCTTAGTTTCAGCTGCACTAAGCAAAGTTTTTCTTTGTTAAATAAAATCTTTGATTTATAACATAGGCACTTAAATTATCATGAAAAATATTATTATTTCTTTTTTAATGAATGAGACAGTCAGCATTGGAAATGAACCCCACAGCACCTCCTCCCAGCCCCTATTCCTTTTAAAGCTGGGAGTTAGGTTCCTAGGGACCCTCCAACAAATAGACTCTCTCACTCAGACAGCAAAATTGATTAAAAACATATTTTTCTTTAAAATTAAAATCTCTATGGAAATCTTTAATAATTTCTATGGCTGCCATTTTATTTTCATAGCGTTTTGAAGAAAAGTTGTAATTATTCTTACTTGTGATCAACTGGTGACATTCTTTGTATCTGAAAAGATAACTAAGAAGCTATTCTTTTAAATAAGTCTACTTTCAGAGAGATTTAACTCTGTGAAGTAAGGAATTTGGAAATAAAACAGGGGGCCAGAAACAGAGTGAACTGGTTAGGCTCCCTCTAGTGGACTAATGAATGTTATAATTTCATACACTTTTTATAATAAAAACAAACAAGCAATAAATTACAATTGAAATATAGACAGTTATATTCAAATATTAAATTTATTTCAGTTACCAGTTGAATGAAGTTAACCATAAAATTAATTTTTTCTTGAATCTATTCAATGAAATATTGTACATATTTTTTGAATAATATTACACTAAAATATTGAAATTTATCTGACAAATATAAAATATTTGATATCTACTGTGGGTTTTGTTATAATGTGGCTAGTTAATTCAATTAAATGTAACTTTTTAGTTTTAACTTCTTTTTTAAGAAACAATTTATTGGAATGATATAGTTTGAAATAATGACATTAAATGTTGACTATAAATCATTTTTTGTCTAATAAAAAGTCTAATATATTATAGAAAAAGTCAAGACGATATTCCAATGATTTAATAAAAATAATCCTTAAAAAATAATCTGTAAAGTCTTTAAAAACCTTAAATTATATAAATCTATACTTCTCCAAAGTGAATTGTTATTCTTCTTCTTATTGGTATCAATTAAGTTTGAACCATATTTAAAGATTGTTAATGTTTTAACATTATTAGCAAGTTCTAATTTAAATTTCACAGGAGTATTTTTTGAAGATTAAAAATATCATTTATTTAATACTCTCTTTTTCATTACTTTTCATCTATCTAATTTTGCACTACCACATATCTTAAATGATTAATTCCAGTGCTGAATCTTAAAAGTTTTACAATGGATGTATAATTTCTGGTTGTCAGATTATAATTCAGTTCTGATGTATCTTTATTTGAATGTTTCTATATCCATTTTTTTAACTAAAAATTTCACAAGTCTGTGTTCTCCCATTTCTGTCATCAAAACCAAATTATCACTATATTTTATGACTATTTAAAATGTTTGGTCTAACTAATTGTATTTTGTACATTTATTTAAAAATTCTCTACTTTCTCATTAGAATAAGAACATGTTGGAGTATAACTCTAAATCTGCATATGATATCTGACTTTAAGTTGAATAATTATGTTGTTTTTTAACATTTTATTTATAATAAATACTATTATCCTTGAGTTTTCAATATCAATATTATAGAGATAAATTATATACACACATTTCAATTCAATTGTCTTTTCACCTTCTTTTCTAACTTCAATTATATCCTATTTAATATTAGGATGTTCTTTTTCCAATAAATGTAGTTTTCCTTCATTTGAAAGTTATCTGCAATTGTAGTTCTTAAATAAAAGATTATTATCGTATTTCAACAGCTTAGGTCTGCCGTGAAGAGATTTTTATCATTCTCCCTTTTGTCTGCCTGTCTTGGCTGATGAATTTACAGCCATCTGGAAATAAGAGCCATAATGCCTGTCATGATTGTAAATGTCTAAAAAAAATCATACACACATTTATCCTGTCTTCAAAAAAAAACTCACTTGAAGTTTCACATAAGAATTATTTGGCAACTGAGAAGAAAGACTGGGTTGTATTTTGGTTTTAAACTTAGACGTGAAAACAAATCAATAAATTCACTACCTTAGCTATTGCATGTAGCACATATATATATGCTTACCATATAGTTTCTACTTCAGTAATATATAAGGGAACATTTGAAATTTTTTGTTCTTTGTTACTTTAAAGGCTTAATGCCTGTATATATGTATTGGAGAATTAAAATTTAATTTTTATTTTATCCATTAAATAGGACCATTGTTGTCGAATTTGCTACTTGAAAAGTTAAATATTTCGTGATGTTTTTGATTGACTAACTTTATACATCTATGTATTGATGAAGTTAAATGTAATATTAAATGACAGATATTATTTCCTAAATCATTTTTTGTGTAATGCATAATGCACATTATTTTTAATTGTAAGTTAATCAAACTTAATTGTAAGTTAATCAAACTGCATTATAAAATTGAATGTTTATTAGTGCACGATACTTATTATGGTGCAGTGGACTGAAAATACATTAGACAATAATAATACATGTAATTGAAGATTACATTTTATTTAATAAATGCATTTATATTAACTTTATTACATTTAAAAATAATGAACCATCCTAATTATGTATGTATGAAATTAAAATATGCTTAAAGTTATACTGGAATTGAATATAAAAAATAGCATGCCACTTAACGTTAAATTTTTTAGCAGTGCTACCTGTGTACTACAAAGTTTCAAATTGAACTTTGAACTTTTTCACAATTGGGCCTGCTGAAGAATTTTAATGGTAGATGATGTGGTATTTGATATATATATTCTTCTTATCCTGCTGAATTGCATGCTACATCACTTCTTATTTGGTTGGGATAATTTTATATGTTGAATAGCTTATATATTTTTGAATGAACATATAATATATAGGGTATATGAGCACAGACTTTTATACAACCCACCACTCTCCAGTCTATCTAATAACACTGAAACACTCAAGCACATATATGCTGAAAAGATAAATAATCACCAATATACGTATTTCATGCTAAACTAGCAATTATCAGTTGATCCAGATTATCATCTCCCACACATATATACTACAAATGCTCAGATATATATATATTAAGATGGACAATCTTCTTACTTTAATGGACAGGCTCCAATCTACTACACACTCCAACTTTTCAACCATCCATCCAATTGAAAATCTGATGATGGAATGCTCGAAGACCACCCTAAGGCTGAGATTCTTGTCGCACCCATGTTGACCTAAGGTCAATCTGAACCCCACATGTAAAGGATGTAATCCATTAAATACATATTCAAGGATGGGCAGACATCTTTACAATGTAATAACTGAAACACAGGCTTATTATATATACACCTGTGTCTATATATGTAATATATAGGATATATGAGCACAGACTTTCACACAACCTGCCACTCTCCAGTCTATCTAATAACACTGAAACACTCAAGCACATATATGCTGAAAAAATAAATAATCACCAATATACATATTTCATGCTAAACCAGCAATCATCAGTGGGGTTAGATTGACCTTAGGTCAACATGGGTGTGACAAGAATCTCGGCCTCAGGGTGGCCTTTGAGCATTCTATCAGCCGATTTTCAATTCGATGGACAGTTGAAGAGTTGGAGTGCTTAGTAGATTGGAGCCTGTCCATTAAAATATGAAGATAGTCCATCTTAATATATATCTAAGCACTTATAGCATACATGTGTGGGAGATGATAATCTGGATCAACTGATGATTGCTGGTTTAGCATGAAATACGTATATTGGTGATTATTTATCTTTTCAGCATATATATGCTTGAGTGTTTCAGTGTTAATAGATAGACTGGAGATTGGTGGGTTGTGTGAAAGTCTGTGTTCATATACCCTATAAATTACATATATAGACACAGGTGTATATATAGTAAGCCTGTGTTTCAGTTATTACATTGTAGAGATGTCTGCCCATCCTTACATATTTATTTAATGGATTATGTCCTGTACGTGTGGGGTTCAGATTGCCCTTAGATCAACATGGGTGTGACAAGAATCTCGGCCACAGGGTGGCTTTCGAGCAGCTCCATCATCAGATTTTCAATTGGATGGACGGTTGAAGAGTTGGAGTGTGTAGTAGATTGGAGCCTGTCCATTAAAGTATGAAGATTGTCCATCTTATTATATATCTGAGCAATTATAGTATATATGTGTGGGAGATGATAATCTGGACCAATTGATAATTGCTGGTTTAGCATGAAATACGTATATTGGTGATTATTTATCTTTTCAGCATATATGTGCTTGAGTGTTTTAATGTTATTAGATAGACTGGAGAGTGGTGGGTTGTGTGAAAGTCTGTGCTCATATACCTTATATATTACATATATAGACACAGGTGTATATATAATAAGCCTGTGTTTCAGTTAATGTACATATAAATAATGCGTGTATATATATATATTTAAATTTTATCTACATATTAAATGTTTATCTCACATATGTTTCGGAAATCATATTTCCCTTTTAGTATTACCCATCAGTTCTTTCTTTTTTTTTTTTTAATAGATGTTTAAAATAATTCTTTTACTTGTGGAAATGTGTTCCATCTTCACATGCTCTCTCATATATAAATACATACGGTTTTACATACATAGACATGTGCACATTTTTGCTAACAGAGTTTAAAGAAAACATTTATTTTTGCATAGCCGTATTGAAAAAGCTTTTGCATATGACTGATAAAAATATATTTTTCTTTAAGAATTTGTATGCATGTGCGAGTTTTTTTAAAAAAAAAACTTTTTTTTTTTTTTTTGGCAGATTCAATTTTTTCCTTTTTTTTTTTACTCTTTAATCTATGAGAGCAGGTGCTATTGGAAAATCTAATTTTCTTAAAAGAGTAAATTCAAAACTACTCCCTTAAGTGATGGGCACATATTCTAAAAATGACAGGTATTTGACACATTGAATTATAACATTTAAGTAAAAACTCCCATAAAAACAAACAAAGAGAACGACTTATTTTTTTTATAGATGAATAAAAATAAATCATTAATGTATAAAGCAGTACTTTTTAAAAGTAAATATTTGTTTTTATATTTACTTTACACATGATTAAGTTTCCTACAGATAGTCTATATGAAAGCAGAACTGAAATACCCAATACTTTGTTCTGCTTGAACTGATTCTCTTGAATTAAATAACTGACTGTAGTCATTCTATTACATGAGTGCTCCAAATATCATATATTCTTATAATGAATAATATTTCTGTAATATCTTCACACCATTCTCACACAAGGTAGAAATTAGTTTCTATCCACTTTTAACATCTTGTGGAGGAAGGTAATAATAAACATGTAACCAAAGACATAGGAAAAAGATCTATGATCTCCAAGATGTACATTTCGTGTTTATCCAGTACTCATCAGTTGGCACAGATCACAATCTTATCATTGTTTAGTATGTATATATATATATAGCAAATTACTACAGTTTATTTGAAAAGTGTCAAATAAATGCAGCTCTTGCAACATTGTCACAAATCACCTATCAAAAGTATAATAAGAATTATTAGTCATTTGTTAGACGAGATTATACAATAAGAAATAATATGTCTGTAATTTTCACTTCACTACGTCACACGATAGGGGGACTGGTTTCTATTCACTTTTAATACATTGTGGAGGGATATAATAGTAAACATATGACCAAGATATGTAAAAAAGTTTTATGATCCCCAAGATAAATATTTTGTGCTAAATCAGCATTTATCAGTTGGTTCTAACCACAATCTCTTACACATATTTTTATCACTGTTCAGTATATATATATATATATAGCAAATTACTAGTTTATTTGTAAATACTTTTAAGACAGGCTTTAACCTGTATCAAATGTGCCTTGAAATTTTTATAATAGTCAAGCAATATCTTTATTTTGCTTGTAGGGGGACCTCTCAAACCACGACACTGGATAGTGACTTTTATAAAGATAAGAGCAGCTGTCTTATCTTTAATTAAACTTTCCACTTATATAGGCTAATCTGAAGCATCTTGATTTGGGAAGATTTACTAATGCATGTGAAAAAAATCGCATATTTATAATTAATAAATAATTACAACTGTGCATTAGTTTATATATTTCCAAAATAAAGATCATAATATTAACTTATAAATCACAAGATTTCATGAATGTTAATTTGTATAGGAAATAGTGGACTTAAACAGTGGAGAGAACAACAGCTTCACGTTCCTAAATCAAGATGCTTCAGATTGGCCTATATAAGTGGAAAGTTAGATTAAAGATAAGACACCATGCTTATCTTTATAAAAGTCGTTATCTTGTGTCGTGGTTTGAGAGTTTCCTCTATCGGCAAAATAAAGATATTGCTTGACTATTATAAAAATTTCAAGGCACATTTGATACAGGTTAAAGCTTGTCTTAAAAGTATTTACATATATTTCTAGTATACTTAATAAATAATTACAACTTTGCAGTTTATATGATAAGTATCAAATGTGCAGCCCTCACAACTTTGACACGAATCTCTTAATGAAAGTATAATAATAATAATAATAATAATAATAATAATAATAATAATAATAATAATAATAATAATAATAATAATAATAATAATAATAATAATAATTAATAATAATAATAATAATAATAATAATAATAATAATAATAATAATTGTATTAATCATTTTCCAGACTAGAGATTATCCAATAATAAATAATATTTTTGTAGCATAATTTTTTTCTACACCACTGTTACAAGTGAATTGTATGAGAATGATGTAGTGTAAATTACACTTCAGATATATTATTCAATATTTGATAATCTCTAGCAAATGACTAATAAAAAATATTATCATATGTTCTTCTTAATGTTTAATAACTATTACTAAAATGACAACCATTATCATATGTTCTTCTTAATGTTTAATAACTATTACTAAAATGACAACCATTTTATATTATAACATTGACTTAACCAAAAATGAAATGTTGCAAAAATGAAGTTTGTATATATTTTTGTGCTAATTGCCTGTACATAATACTCTTTGGTGAAACCATTCACTTCCTACTAAAACAGCCAAAAATAAGCTAATTGATAAGCTTTTTTTTTTTTTTACAGAAAGAATAAAAAAATATTAAAATCTAATAATATTGCAAATACGAAAATAGTATTTTTAGTAAAAAATGATCGAAAAATAAATATTTTCAATGAGTGTGATTGATGCAAATATTCCTTGAAAAAATTTATTAGCAATTATCACAAATAAATGTTATAATGACAAAGTAAAAAGCATGATAAGTATGTTTTAAAATCTACAAATTAAACATGATAGAAAAGTAAAATTTTCTACAAGTAACATCAATGCAAAAACATTCTGGAAAAAAATAAATTAATATTTAATGTTATTGATTAAGATATACTGCAATTCTAAACAGATGGTAATCAATCGATACACATGTGCTATACTATCATATAAAACCAAAGTTGTTTGTTAAATATGAAGAAACTCTCGATCCAAGCCAGATGGTAGAGTATCATCATATTCAACAAAACAAAATTGATTTAATATGACAGTACAACGCATGTGCAGCTGTTGATTACCATCTGTTTAAAATTAAATTAGTAATTGTTATTATCTTTAAGTTCACATAGCTTTGCCTTTTAAAAACCATTTGCCATTAAACACTAATAAATTTTTTCACTGAATGTTTCTCTTGATTCCATCTATTGAAAATATGTTTTTATATCATTGTTTGTTTACTAAGGGTATGTTTGCCCTCATCAATAATTTCTTTTAAATCACTTCACTAAAGATATTAATTTTGGGCTTACTTTTAAATACATTATTTTATGTTTTTTTTATAGTTTTTGAAGCTAATTATTTTTCTTTTTCTTGTCACTTTGATGTGAAAATAGTGGTTTCCTCAATAGTTACTTTATACATATAACTATTATCAATAATTTTCTAGATGTTTTTATTTTTGCTTGAAAAACACTATTTTTATTATAATGATATGTACATTTATCATGAGTTCATTACAGTAAATTAAAAGTACTTTACAATGAATATCTCCAACCTAAGTTTTACTAGGATTCAATTTGGCTGCCATTATTGGTAAGCTCTTTCATATTAAAAGTGTTTTATTTCCATATTGTTTTATAAGTATTGGTTAATAATAATTGTGATAACCAGGTTTTTTAATATTGCTTTGAACATTTTATGTCATATCATGGAATGCTTTTTATTAATGCATTAAACTTTTGTTAAAAAAAATAAACCTATGCAGAATAATGTGGAATATTTAGTGCAGATATTAAGACTATTCATTATACAAATGGTTCTGTTTTATAGATTATCAAATATTTTTTAATAGTAAATCTTCATATGGTTTATTGCTTAAAAGTTCACAAAGAATTGTGAGTACCAGAAGGAATGGAACAGATTTGTGATTCATGGACCTACTCCTGTACTCATTTTAGTTGATTACAATCTGCTGACATAGATTTGAATGCTGTATCTCTATCAAGTTTCCTTTAACTAGGATTTTACGTATTGATTTAATTTGAAATGGTTATATAGAAATATTCTGGTGATATGGAAGTATGCTTCAAGTTGAACAGAGTATTTAGATATTATTGACATTAATGCAATTTTTGATTGGACTTCAAAATAATTTGCACTGGTAGCCCTTACTATCTCCAAAATTTTTATACTTAACCTTTTAATGGACACGTCATAATACTAGTACTAAAGAATACAGATATCTAAATAATATTCTTAAAATAAAGCCAGCTTCCTATTGAAATGCCACCCAGTGTAAGACTGAGTATCCAGTGATTACCAGATGTATGTAAAATAATATCTTTACTATTAAAATTTTAAAAAGATTAAAATAATGTTCAATATATTTTTTCAGAAAAATAAAATAAAAATAGATGTATCAAGAATTAGACAGTATTTAAAGCTAATATTATATGACAACATAATGGATAAAATTAATCATATAATGTTAAATGGGGTGTTTTTGTTAACTTTAAAATGTATGCTTGTAAATAATAGATGTATTTTGCAACTTCTTACTTATACATCTGAGAGTTGGACACTTAACACTAAAGCAATAGCAGAGACTTCAGTTTAATGAATAAAATATGATGAGATGTATATTAGAAGTAATAAGAAAAATGAAAAGTGATGTATCATTGGTGTTATTAAACAAATTAAGAGAGGAAATAAAGCTGGACTCAGCATATTTCTGGACGATATGATTATAGATGGATAGTTAAAGTTTTAAACTGGTTTTCAAGTGATAATAAAAAAATTAAAAGAGATCACATGCAAAGTAGATGATTTAAATTACAAATTTTGTTGGTGTTGTGTGGAGAAGAGATACAGTGAATCAGAGAAATTATATTAAACTTGGAGATGCCTTCACTATGCAATGAAACAATAAGGGTTAAAAAGATGATATTTATATCCCCACATATTTTTCTTTATAAATAAGGCTTAGGATTCAAAGTTGAAAAAATGCAAACTTGTATCAGCAATCACCTTAATCAAACTAAAAGCTTGAAATTCAAAGCAGTTTAAATTTTAAACCCAAGCCAAATTGTTTGCAGTTATATAGATATGAATCTATTTCAGAAACTAAAAATTTAAATATTTACTTGTTATAAAAAACTGAAAATATTTACTGGACTGGATTTATATTTATGTAACCAATTAAGCAGATTGAATTAAGTACAAAATAGCTTGTAAGTAAAATGGAGTTCAAAATATTTGCTGGATAGTTGTTTGCATTCCTACCAATTGTGAGTCTCTTACATTAATGATAAAGACAAAGATCAAAAACAAGTCCAAGAACAGGAATGCTTAAGAATAGGGATTTTATTTGCACCTGATAATTATTGATTAGCAAGTTTACACAAGTTGGTATTAAAGTGGAGAACTGATGTTATATGATTTAAATTGGAAGTTTGGAGGTTGGTTGTTTTATCATTAATATCCTTTTTATTTACATATTTATAATTATATTTCCATGTTGCCTACAAACAATGATAATATATATGGAGAAATTTAAAATGAATGAATTGTGGATTGTACTTTAAAATCATAACAGAATATAACAATAGTAGTAAAAACGCAATATGGTTTTAAAGTAAAGGTAATTTTAAACTAAAGATAAATCAGGAATTTGCCTTTAAAAATAATATATGCTCCACCTCTTCTTTACCAGTTGTAAAGACTGTATTATATTATATTCATTTTGTTGTTTAAACCAATCGTTCCCAAACTTAATATGCCCATGGACACCTTCTTATAGCAAAAACTTGGTTATGAAATTCCAAGTGAAATAACTCAACATAACTGCATAATAAAAAATTACAAAATTAACTTTGCTGTCTTGAATGGTAAATGGGTATGTAAAAATAAAAAATATATAAAATATTTTGATGTTTAAAATAGTTTTATTGAAATAACTTTTATTTTAAATTGCAAAAACATATTTTTTTTTCAATGAGATGGGTGAACCTGATGAGATGATATGAGATTATTTATGTTCAGCTCTATGTGAGTAACATTCGTAAGTCTCCATGAGCACCAATTTCCAGTTTGTTTCTTTTTTTCATGATGAGGCTCTAACTGCACTAAATCCATGTACTACTAAATAGGAAGATGGGGAAGCAATCAGCAGCTTCTTTCTGTACAGTAAACCATAATGCAGGATCTAAAACTGGTTACTGTTTTTGTAACCAGAATTTATGGTATCCTTGTTCAAACATTGGTTTTAACTCCTCATTTGTGGATAATTCAATAAGTTGCTCCTGTATTAGTATGAATTCATCTGAGTTTGTGGGTCTACTTGCAAAAAAATTCAACACTCAATTGGGGATAAACAAATGAAGAATGTCTTCAAATATTTGGCTGAGTTCAGAATGAAGAGCCATTAAATGCTGATAATAAGCAAGCAAATCTTCATCTCATTTTTGCAATATTGAAACATTTGGAAACTGACAGCATTCTCTTTTCCCCAAGTTTTGTTTATATAGCATAAGTTTTGTGACAAATGAAGGTATTATATTTTTAGTTTTGATTAAATTTAATAGATCACCTTGTAACTTCAAATTGGTTTTGTTAAATTTGGCAAATAATTCAGTCATATAAGTTGTCATTTTTTGAATTAATTAATTAAATTGAGATATAAATTATTGTCTTTACTTTCCAGGAATTCTAATACTAAATCAAAGAGTGCATAAAATTGATCCAAACATGCACTTTTAGATAACCAATAAACTTCTGTGTTAAGTAGTTAATGATTATAATTTTCATCATTTTTATACAAAGTTGAGCAAATAATCTATCATTTAAGTCATTTCTTTTGATTTTATTAACTACTCTCATGACATAATCTAGTGAGCCATGCAAGCATTCAATAAGATTTTTGGAGACTAAATGTTGCCGATGAATGACACAATGTACAAATAGTATCTGGTACAATTTGTTTTAAGTATACCAGAAGGCCTCAGTGTTATCCTATCATTGCCAGAGCACAGTTTTTATATCAAAAAATCTTTTTGATTTATTAAATATTGTTTCACCTTTCATAGCAGTTTCAAAACATTTAGGAAACAACAATTCCTGGGCATTTTTTTCTTCTTTTACATACCTCACATAGGCTAAAAGTAAAGCTTTGTTTGTCAAGCTATATAGAAAATTTATATGTTTTAAGTACTCACATAAAGAATTTTCTACATACTGGACTATTTTGTCAATCCTTTGTACTATATTGTTCAGCAGAATTTCTTATAATATCAAATGATAATTTATGCAGCACAGTGCATATTACCTGACTTACAGCTGGTAAAATAAGTTCTTCACCAATAGTGTGTGACTTTCTGGACTTTTCAATCAGTACAGAAATGTTATAAGAAGCATGCAGTCCATTGTCATCTCACTCAGATGTTGTCACTAAGAATTGTTGCAATGACAGTGCTTTCAAATATCTTTCTTTGGCTGTTTTTAAAAAAAGTTAAATCTTTATCTTTTTGCCACTATGGTCTTTTGTCAAATGTTCCTTTAGCTTAGAAAGTTTCATTGATTTGTTTCACAAAGTTTCATTCCATAGAAGGCACATAGGTAAAATACTATTTTCTGATAATGAAATGAAACCATATTTTAAATATTCAACACTATATTGTCTTCCTTTTATCTTCATCTTATTCTTACCGTTATCTAGAAAAGGGGCACAAATTTAAAATATAAGAAATTAAACAAAAAATTTCTTTGCAAAAAAACACTATTAATATTTTGTTTTATTTTGAAAATGAAATGCCACAACATAACGCTTGCATCAATTAATTATTTTAAATATAATGATAAAATTTCAAATAAGTTTCACAAATTGTATGGATATACATTTATTACTAATTTTATTATTTATTTTTCGAGAAAAATAAATAATTTAATTATTATCAAACAAATTCATAAATAGCAAAATATAATATTAATAAATATTATATAATAAAATTAATGCATTAATTAATCAACATAAGTATAACTTTGCTTAAATAAATTTAATATACATGAATATATCAATTGTATTTAAAATACTTATAGATGGTAATCTGACCAACTGATGACTGCTGGTTTAGCACGAAACACAAATATTGGTGATTATTTATCTTTTCAATGTATTAGATGAGTCAGCAATATGAAATGACATGGAGAGTTGAGGGTCATATGAAAGTCTAAGTTTGAATCCCTTATATATTAAAATACTTAGGTAACATATGCTATCTTCATACCAATACAAAAAAATGATACTGCTTTTTGGTCAAAACTATAAAATTTCTTGCATGCACTTTACATCATGCATAAAACAGAAGTAAATTGTTGATTAGTGGCTGTTTTTTGTGTACCATATTTAGACAAGTTATTGCATGTAGCAGTGAGATTCTATTACTGTTTGAACTTGTATAGATATATAAATAGATGTCCATGGTTGGCCCAACTCTTACCATCCAATGCTTGTCATTTCTTGTATTTTATGTACCTATCTATATTTATATTTTACTCAGGACATAAAAATGGCTACCAATTTATTTATTGCTATTTATCTTAACTTTCATAATAATGAAAAAAAGTCAATTTTTTTTTACTTTATATTAAATCTTTCTCTCACCCCCCAAAAATTGTCCATGCATCCTCAAATTTATTTTTGTATGCCATGAACTTCCTTAGCATTTGCAAGGACTCCTGAAGGTTTATAGGAATGACTTTGGGAACCACTGATTTAAGAAGACAACATTTTGATACTTATCTGACAAATTAATTTTTATACAATCTTTACTCTTTAGATAATAACAAACAATATATTTCTTTCCAATACTTGATAAAATTAGCTAGTTTGGCTGCAGACAGACTACCTAAAGCTGTAATTTTGGAAATGTAAACAGAAAATGAACAGAAAAAAAAGAAATCATTATGCTTCTGTTTTCATGTAATTATTATAAAATTTTATGTATGTAAGATTTAGACTGCCTTAGATTAAGATAATAAAAAAATAACCAAACAGATTGCTGCTTGAATATAGTTCAAACAATAAAAGTGATGAAGTAAAACAATGATCCATACACTTTAGTTTTCATCACTCTATCACTGCCTTAAATCATGCAATGTGGAATATGACAGAAAATGTAAAACAAAGCCCCAAATATAATAGATATGATATTGAATTAACCCTATTTACAATGATATAAGTAATAATCAATAAACTTTACAAGTGCAGTGATTGGATTGTAATTATATAGAATGTAATCATCTCTCCTCTTTAACACCATTAAGCATTGATGCTAAAACTGTAAATATACTCTTGACTCTGCCACAAAATAGAGATTTTGAAAAAATAAGAAAGAGCATCTTAATTTCAAACTAAAATGCCTTTATATGAGCCAACCTCAAATGTAGAATTGAGAGTGTGAATATATTAATAATTCTCTTTAAATTTATTTCCTTTTTTTGGTTGATTATTACACAATTTAACTTATAATATTAACACAAAGTAAATTATAATATTTCAGAAGTGCTAATAATATTATTAAAAAAGAAAATGAAATTAAAGTGAATGATTTATATATTTACACTCTCAATTCTAGACACTTAAGATTGGCACATATAACTGCATTTGGGTTTGAAAATAAAATGGACATTCTTATTTTTTCAAAATCTCTATCTTGTGTCTGGGACAAGAATATTATTGCAGTTTTAACACCACTGTTTAACAGTGGTAGTAAAGAAAGATGATTACATTCCATATAATGACATAAGTAATAAATTAATGACAATATTAATATCATATTTTCAGTAAAAAGAATGAAAATACTAAATATAATATGAATGTATTTTCAATACTGAGCCTCTTTAAATATGATATTTATAATGCTTAAATATTTAAAACATGAAATTGTACATTTAAGCCTGTATGTTCCAAAAAGTGTTCAGCGGAACACTCTTAGACTTTCTGTTCAACAATAAATCTGTTATTAAAGAATCCAGCCTCTTTAATTGTGTTTTCTTTTATTATGTTTATTGCAAAATATCTGCACTCTTTTAGCATAAAAAACCATTGCCTTTTTTTAAGAATGTTTAGCCCCCAAAATGCACAAGCTCTATTTTTTATTTTCAGTGTTATGTTACTGCCATTATTTTAGCATATTTCTGTGATGGAGTTGATAAAAATTATTTATAGATTCAGAGACAATAATAGCTTAGAAATGTTGTTACAGTAGAATTTGATTATTTTGCATCATTTGAATGTCTTAATTTTGATTTTTATTTCTTTCAGCCCCAATTTTGTTTAACATTTAACATAATTTTACTTACACAAATTGAAATGAATATTCCTAAAAATGTTAATAGAAAAATCATAAGTAATATTTTTTAAAGTACAAAGTTGAATGGGATGCAATAGTTTTGTTTGACTAAGTGGTAGAACTATCTAGTCTTGAAATTAGTGTGGAATCTTAAAGCAAATACTAATTTAGACAATTTATTAAATGCTTTCACTGCACATCATCACCATAAGCAATTATTCAGCAAATTAGCCTCTGTTTGAAATAAGAAACTTTGAATTATATTTACTATGTTTTTGATAATAGAATCTGTGTTAACAGGAAACATAATACTGTACCCAAAGGAAATATTTAAAGAAAGATTGTTGGATAAAAAGACAAGATCCTTATTATAATTATTTTAAAAATATAGCTTAATTAATAAGCAATCATTTATTTCAAAAAAATTAGAAATGGGAGAAATTAATTATATCAGTGACTAATTTGAAGTTTGTTTTTAATTGCTTAGCATTAGTTAAATTTAACTAAATTTTTTATTTACTTAAGTTGTCTGTTTCAGTTTTGTTTTAAATTGATTATTATTAATTTTATATATAAAAGGTAACATTATGGACAAATTTTAACATAGCAATTTGATCATTTAAAATATTTATAATTCTTTTCATATCATAACATCATGAACTCTTTTTTCTTTTAACTGCATAGGGATTAAAGAAAAATTTGGCATCTAATTGTAATTGTTACAGTAATATCACGATAAATAATTTTGAATCTATTTCCATGAATACCGATTTCAGTATTTCAGATTGTTATTGACTCCAATGTATATATTTTATTTATAGAATATTGTTGAATTTATCATTTCTCACGAATGGGCTTGTTCAAACCACAGAGCTCTTTAGATAGGATATCAACATAAATAAGTTGCTCCTTCACAATATATATATATATATATATATATATATAATTATGACAGACAAAAATAAAGCATGGCCCTTATTCCCAGGAGGCTGTAAAGTCACCAACAAAAGGCAGCAGTTGATGGCCAAAGGCGGAGGGTGCTAAGAATCCCCTGATTGCGGACCCAGGCTGCCATTTGATGACGATTTTTTATTTAGGTACTTACAACTGCAGATCACTTTCAAGTGAAGGAAGATTGCAAGAATTAGAAGAACCCTCTTATATTAAATGGGACATTATTGGACTTTGTGAAGTTAGAAGAAAAGGTGAAGAGACAATTGATTTAAAAAGTGGACATATACTCTATTATAAAGGCACAAATATTGGAAATACAAGTGGAGTAGAATTCATTATAAATAAAAAGTGGAAGATCAATATTGTGGAGATTGATGGTGTATCGGACAGAGTGGCAAGATTAGTTATACAACTTAATAGCAGATACCAAATGCAAATAATTCAGGTTTATGCCCCAACAAGTTCTCATAGTGATGAAGTAGTAGAAGATTTTTATGTGGATGTACAAAAGGCTTTTGACCAGAGTAAACACCATTTTAAAATTGTTATGGGAGACTTTAATGCTAGAATTGGTAAAAAAAAAAAAAGAAAGATGAAAGTGCTGTGGGTAATTTTGGTTATGGTAATAGAAATGAGAGAGGACATAGACTTGTGGAGTTTGCAGAAAAAAAACAACTTTATATTATGAATTCTTTTTTTGAAAAAAATGTTAAAAGGAAATGGACATGGAAGCATCCAGATGAAGGTACAGCAGAATTGGATTATATTTTGACTAACAGGAAATACATATTTCAAGATTGTAATGTTCTTAATAAATTTAACACAGGAAGTGATAACCGATTAGTAAGGTGTAAGATGCATGTTAATGTAAAACTAGAAAGACAAAAATTATTAAGAAAAACAATATTTACAGTTGATATTCCTTATCTTCAGAAACATTTTAATAAATTTAAAATATACTTACAAATTGCTTTCAAGTATTAGTAGATTTTGAACATGATTCAGATTTGAATGAAATTAATATGAAAATAACTGATACACTTTTGAAAACTGCAACAAAGATATCTGGTAGAAAAAAGCAGCAATTGACCAATAAAATTTCTACTGAGACTAGAGAATTTATGAAGAAAAGAAAGAATATGAAGATATACAAAAATGATGCATTAAAAAGAATTGAATATCTCGAATTTTGTAAAATGATGCGGAAAAGAGTTGAAAATGATATAAGAAAGTATAACTGTGAACTAGCAAGGAAAGCTGTAGAAGAAAATAATAGTCTTAAGAATGTAAAACAACATTTTGGTATTGGTAGAAAATTTATATCTGCAATAAGAAAAAAAGATGGAATTATTACTAAAAAGAGAGATGACATCATGAAATTGATAGAAGATTTTTATCAAGAATTATATAGTAATAAAGAACAAGTACCTCCTATATCTATTACATCTTCCAAATTGCCCAGAATTTTAAATGAAGAAGTGAGACATGCAATTAAATGTATGAAGAAAGGAAAGGCTCCAGGTAATGATGGAATTATAATTGATATATTAAAAGAAGCAGGTGAAGAAATAGAAAAGATTTAGCAAAGTTATATATCAAATGTCTAAATGATAAAGATGTACTGGATGATTGGAAGAATGCAGTAATAATATTAATATTTTAAAAAGGTGATAAAGAAGATATTAAAAATTACAGACCTATCAGCCTTTTATCAGTTTTATATAAAATTTTTACCAAGATAATTACTATTCATCTACAGAGAACATTGGATTTCCATCAACCAAGAGAACAAGATGGATTTAAAAGTGGTTTTAGTACAGTAGATCATATCCAGGTATTGAGAGAAGTTATAGAAAGGGCAAATAAATATGAGTTGTCATTATGTTTTGGATTTGTAGATTATGAAAAGGTACTTGATTCTATAAACATTTATTCAGTGATTAAAGCATTAGATCATCAAGGTATAGATCCAGAATATTGTCATATTTTAAAGAATATTTATAAAAATGCAACAGCAACAATTAGATTACATAATGACACTGGGAATGTCAACATTGAGAAAGGTCTAAGACAAGGTGACTCCATATCTCCAAAACTTTTTACAGCAGTGCTGCAAGAAGTATTTTGTGGATTAAAATGGGAAACTAAAGGAGTGAAAGTAAATGGTGATTATTTAAGTCATTTAGATTTCGCAGATGATGTAGTTGTTTTTGCAAATAATGCTTAAGATCTGCAGGAAATGGTGCAGAAATTATCAGATGAAAATAGGAAAGTAGGACTAAAGATAAATGTTAAAAAGACTAAAGTAACGTTTAATCGATTTGCTCAAAATATGAAAATAAAGATTGATTACGATGAATTAGAAGAAGTTAACAGTTACAAATACCTTGGTCAGATTATTAATACAGATGGAAACATAATGGAGAAAATTAATCATAGAATTAAACTTGGTTGGAGTGCTTTTGGTAGAAATAACTTGATACTAAAAGGAAGTATGCCTATGTGTTTGAAAAGGAAGGTTTTTAACAATTGGGTTTTACCAGTTCTTACTTATGGATCTGAGACTTGGACACTTAATAGAAGAGCAATTCAGAGACTTCAGACCACTCAAAGAAGTATGGAGAGATGTATGTTGGGAGTAACAAGAAGAGATCATAAATGCAATGTATGGGTAGGAGAACAAACAGGTGTTACTGACCTCATTGAAAAAATTAAAAGATTGAAGTGGAGTTGGACTGGACATATCGTTAGAAGAGATGATAATAGATGGACAATTGAAATTTTAGACTGGATTCCAAGAGATTGTAAAAGACCCAGAAAGAGACCATATGTGAGATTGATGGATGAAATAAGAAAGTGTTCAGGGGTGATGTGGAGAAGAGAAGTTAAAGATCGGAGAAGATGGATTAAACTTGGAGAGACCTTCATCCTGCAGTGGATTGATAATGGTTGATAATGATATATATATATATATATATATATATATATATATATATATATATATATATATATATATATATATATATATATATATATATATATATATATATATATATATATATTGTAACGGAATGAAGATGTTTGTAACAATAAATAATAATAAATTGATAAAAAAATGATCCATTATTAACATATATGTTTATCCAATCTGTTATTTGTAACAGTAAGTAAACATTGTCACAGTATAGATAAATAGATGAGTAATGAAATGATAGTTGCCACAATTCAATAACCAAATATAACATTATAGCCCGATTGCAACTATCCCAAACATTAATTTTGTCACATTAGTAATGAAATAAATAAGTTATCTCATTTCTCCATATAAAATTACAACAATGACAATTAAAACTATCATCATTAAAGATTTAATAATATCTAAATATTGGGGAAGTCATTTGAACAATAAAACATACTGGCCATTGTCATCAAATAAAAGAATATTAAATATAGCAACTGAATAAAATTACCCACTTTGAGATTCCTGGAGTGCATTATGCTTATCTCCCATGCTAGGTTCTTTTGACAAAGAATCCTTCCTATTCTTCTTTCCAACCATGTAAGACCATTCATGGTCACATGCACACACTGGTGCTATTCATGACAACTTATAAAATATATATTATATAAAGTTAATATTAGGAAGTTGGAAAGGGATTATATCACTCTTTATTCAGTTTAGCTAAGTATATGTGTTTTCCCACGAGCGCCACTAGATTGTTTAAATCTAGATAAATATCTGTTTAGAGTGTACTGAGTTCAAACTCATTCGGTACATTTTTATCACACATGACTTGGATGACTAATGAAAAAATGACATTCTTACATTTTATCTATATCGATAAAATTACAAGATCCCAATATTACCAAAATTTATATTATAGATCAGAGACTCTTATAGACATTACTAGCTCATTTTAGGTATATTGATGAACAGACAAGTATCATCTTATTAATGGCTTCTAAACAAGCATCGTGAAAACCATTATTAATATTGATGGCCATTTAACTAGATTATTTATCACAACATAAAGGTGATAATGATGATGATAATAATGATGAATGATAATAATAGTGATATCATAATAATAATGATAATAATAGTGATGATGATACTAATAATAATAATGATGATACTAGCCATAGCTTATTAATAAACTCACAACAATAAATTTATCTTTATAAACTTATAGGCATCTATTAAAAATTATCCTATTTCAAACGGGGATTTAAATATTACATTTACTAGCATTTATATAAGTTTATAGTTATTTACTAAAATACTTTTATAGTTAAGATTAGGATTTAATAATACTAGTGATGATGATTGATCATCATGAATCTATTTGCATAATATTTAACTTTCCATAAACTCCTATTTATTAAAATATATTAATTCTGTTAAACGTTAGATTGAGTGATTATAATTTATTAATGATGATGATGGCAATCATAACTCTTATATAGTATTATTCGAAACATTTTAACCAATAACACGATATCCATCTTTGATGAGGATGATCAAAACTCATGGACACAACACAATTTTAGCTTTCTATTGTTGAACTATAATTACTAAAATTTGGTTATTATCAAGCCTCATCCTTGAATATTTAAAGATAAATCAACATTCCAGTTTACTTAACATTTTGCGAGCGCTTAATATTTGCAAGTGATTGCTCAATATTTAGAATGCCGATGATACTTAATATCTACGAGCAATGATGATGAATTAAAATGATAGAATCAAGACAAGAAAAACACAACAATATTTTTTTTAATAAGAACTCGGAAAACCAATTAAGATATATATAATTATATTTTATTAATACTATTACTCTTTCTTTCTTTCTTTAAAATCAAATCAATAATTAAATAAATGGCTTATTATTACATTAATTCAATTCAATACAAAAATTAATATAAAAATTTATATAAGCACAAGCAAATAAACTTAATATATAGGTTTGTCATTTTTGAATATTGAAAATAAGCTGGCTTAAAAAAAATACATTTTATGGAATGCTTACTTAAGTCTTTCCTAACTTATATCATAAAATAAATTTCATATGTATCCTGTGTGTTTTATTTCACTTCCATTCATATGTAAGCCTTGCTTTATAATTTCTCATATTTAAACTATTTATATATAACCTATTCCTTGACATGTTTGTATAAGCAGTTACACATGCACACATTCGGTAATGTTAACATATATGTTTAAAATGTATACCCACAAATTACATATATAAAAATATTTTTGCAACCTTTTAGCAAAAGAAAATAAATACATGATATTAATTTTAATATGCAACAAGATAAAATAAAAAAAAAACATTATAAATGCATATATTTATAGGTTGCTCATTATCATTAACAACTGAAGAACAATTAAAAAAAAACCTTTCAACATTACAATATATAATATAAAAAAAAATAATAAAAAAAATAATGAAAAATTTAAGTGTAAAGATTTAAACTATGTTTGTGCTATGTTGTGTGATATTGCAAATAACTATAGATAAACAAGTCTTTAATGTTTCTGTATCAAAAGAAAAATTGCTTTGACCAGTAAATTAAGGTTTACTTTTAATAAGTAAGAATAAAAATCTGTTAAAGAAAGTTCATAGTTACCCGATCACTTTCACTTCTTATAAATGTCCTGAGTTTGAATTTTCAGACTGCTTGTCTTTGCTCCATAAAAAGAAAGTTATTGCAGATACTGTTAAGATAAACATGAATTAATTGACTTGCTTGTTTCTTTAATTCTAAAATTATTTATTGTTGATTGGCTTCCTTCTACCATTTTAAAAAGAGCTATTATAAATACTTTTTAATAAGTATGTACTGGTGGATTTGCTTGTCTCTCCCATTTTTAAAAAAATAATCGCTGTAGACACTTTAGATGACTGAGGTAAACTTTAACAAAAATTTGATTCATGGCTTCAAACTTGGCTATATATGGATTTTATACATTTTCTCTTCCTCTTCCTTCCTCTTCTCCATTCATCCAAAAGTAATGAACCTTTAATAGACCAGGAGCCAGAAAAGAAGAATTTGATATAGTTTGTGTGGTTGGCTTCAAACTCTTTCATTTTGTTGGTTATTATTTGACTGGTATATGAGTCCATAGACAGATCAGCGATTTTAACTCATTCTGTATTAATCGGGAAGCAGAAAAAAAATGGTTTAGCAATGCAGAGTCATGGTATTATACTCAGAAAAATATGTTAATCTCATTTCATAGACTTGTCAATAACCTCTTATAAATTCAATTTTGTTCCATTTTCCTTCTTTTTCCAATATTAATATTGTTGGGAATTACTTGTATATCCGCACATCTTCGTCTATTTTGACTTTATACAAGAGTCTTTTCCTTCTTTTCCCTTTTTCAATTTTTAAAGAGTAAAAAAAAAATCAAATCGCCCACTTTCCCTTTTTCCTTTTTTTTTCAACATTAATAACGAGGAAAAAATTGAGTGAGAGTTACATCTCTCTGTCTGTCTCTCTAAAATAATAATACTGAGTTACATCTCTCTCCAATAATAATGACTGCCTGACTTTTAAACATTTTATTCATTTATATTGCCAATCTTTGGTCAAAGAAACTGACCACCTGCATATCTTATCTTGAGATAAAAGATAAAAAATCAGAGTTTGACACGTTGATGTTCTATCGCAATTTTACAAGAAAATTAATAATCACCTTTATTTCCTCAAAGCACCTCTCTCTTTTTAAAAAAAAAATCTTAGATACAGATAAAAACAATACAACAAAGCTGGCAATCTATAGCCATTACAAATAGGTGTAAAAGCATTTTTGTGTTTATACAGACGTTCTTATTCTTTCACACTCTTTTGCACGTGTACATTTTCAAATCCCAATCTCTTATCTAGATCACTTTATTTGACACTTTTTTTCTGATCTGCTTTATTTTAACCAAAAATAAAACTAAATAACTGAATATATTAATTATTTAATAAGAAAAATAACATATTAAAATATCATTTCTTACAACATTATATCCATTCACCACTTATTAATTTATCAACTATATATTACACATACAATATACGTACACATAAATCTATATATATAAAAGAAAATTTTTTTTAAGTAATATATCTGTGTGTTTGAAATGAGTCATAGACATACAATATATATATATATATATTATAACCTACACTCCCAACAACGCTCATATACATTACATGAGCGAAATGCCCAGGCGCCAGTTCTATTAATGAATAGAACAATATACTAACATATCTTATACAAATTATTACTAAGACTCTTTATCTAAGTCTACATTCAGCTCAGCACAGTGAGAGGCTATAGGAAGTTCATAAGATATATGATTATAAGTAAATGAAAGAAGAAATATGATAAAAAAAATTAAATATAATGTAACTCCTTTTTGTTAATTAATTGCATGATAAAGAATCACAATGTTTATTTGTACAGTCTATTAAAATATTTTTTCAAATTAATTTCTTCCTTCATCCAAGTATAATATATATCAGCTTGCTATAATTATATTAATAAACAGTTCTTTGACTTGGCATATCATAATCTAAACATCTACCTTAATGCCAGTCAAGGAATGAACAATAAGATCTCAGGGAATTTCAAAAACACAGTTGTATGAAATAAAATACATTGGCCCATAATTTATAATTCTAACTTATAATAAAATGTAATGAAATAAATTGACTAAATATTTTACTGTGTTTAACAATTAGATAATGACAGAAATAGGGTATTTTAATCTCACATCATTATCCATCAAATATACTAACTTGGCAACCTTCCTTATACGTTTATCAAGTGGCAAATGTTCCTTATAATGTTTGGATTAAGAAAACAATATTGTCAGACACCAGAAAATTTGATATTATAACTATAAAATAATATATCTATTTTATAATAAATTTATGAAATGTGGAGATGTGGAAATTGAAACACGAATGCATACAAGAATAACTTAAGACACAGTTTTTAATAAATAAACAAATCATTTATTACACTAAAATTTAATTTAAGTAATTATTTACAATAAGACTGCTTGTTTTAATGATTTAAAATTCTCAAACAAACCTTGAACATCAGTTTGGGATTATCCTCATTATATTACATTATTTATACCCTTTTGAAATCAGAAATTAATAACAAAACTTGAATCTTCTAACTTTGCATATCTGCTTTACTTAAGCATTTCATTTACATATCATTAACTACATAATATATTATATTATTGGCACAAGAAATATTTATGAGAGGATTTTCTATTGATTAATAAAATAAATCAAACTAAAATATTTGGCCATCAACAAAGCAACTTTTTTTAAACTAATGAAACAATCATTTATACCTTCTCACGCATAACAATGAAGTCATATTCATTCTGATGGTTTGATGATTTATAATTCTGTATTAAATAAATATACTGTGTTTTAAAATATTTATTTCCCATTTTAATTTCAATAACTCTATACTTCTATTTAAATGAATATAATGTGCTTTGAAACATTTATTTCACATTTTAATTTCAATAACTTTATACTTCTATTTAAATGAATATAATGTGCTTCAAAACATTTACTTCACATTTAAATTTCAATAACTTTAGACCTTTATATTCACGACATTATTCATATTATGCATGTGTGTGTGTGTGTCAAGCAACAATAATAGAAAACAATCTTTTCTACAAACTATCCATTCATCAAGAAAATATGAAATAATTACTTCATATCGGACAATGTCGTAAACCACCTAACCAAATAAGACACTAACATTATATCAAGAATTAATTTAACTATTCATCTGGCCACATATTAAATAACACAGAGCTATATTTTCATGATTATACAGCCTACACATTTTGAGGGAAATTCACATGAGGAGTAAATAAACTCCTTACTTAATACTTCTACAATAATTCATCTAATTTTAAATACACTATTGGTGGGGAACCTCTTCCTCATCACCAAGACTCTAAGAAAAACATCACATAACTTCAAAACTATCATTTCATAATACGCATATAATATAAACTGGACTCTACTCATGGAAAATTATTAAAATATACTATTTAGGCAAAATCTCTCATCCCTACAAATATAGAATGCAATCAGATTATTTTCCATTCACAAAGCTCTTCTACATGTCTAACATTATATTTACATGCTGGCAGATAAATACACACAGATAACATACTAATCCATTCAATTCTGTAGAATATGACAACATCCGAAATTTATACATAAAATATTCACAAACTGAACTTTATTAAATAAATGTCATAATTGTGCAAAATAGACACACACACGTGTGGATAAGAATATACACACAAAAAATTCTAAGTTATATACTATGCAGATAATATGGTAATTAAATAATACATTAAAGTATTATTTTTAATTCAGAATAAACTTTAAGTTACTTTGAAAATTTAATAGTTATAATTATTATGAATGAACTTTTTTTTATCATATCTAGTAAACTTTCAGTTATACGTTCGCTGATTTTAAAGCCAAAATTCTCATTTTGAAATAATTAAAATATATAAAATAAATGTAAACCTCTCTCTAACAATATGATAAAAAAATATATTTCTATTTTCTACCTTCGTAAAAGAAAAATAAGACGTATTTTTATAAAATCAATTTTTACCAATGTATCCTCTTCTCGTGAATACGCATTCTGAGACAATCTAGAAGATCATAATAACCCAAATTATAAATAAAACATAATAATAAGTATGCCTATCTATCTATAATATACATTAATAATGACAAGCAATAAAAAAAATGAAGAAACAAAAGTTATTTGTTATGTGACTTAAAATAAAAGTTCACTTGCAAAGTTCTACTCCGGGTTTATGAAACAATATGGGGATGGATTCCAAACTGAATTTGAACATAAAATGAATTTCTGTAGGATAAAAAAAAATATAATCTTAACTTAAATATGATTCAGCACCTCCAATGTTCATAGCAGAGCTATTTGAGTTTACTATATCACACATAAATAATCAATTTCTCTTTTATTACGATGAAAATATAAGACATTTATAGCTACAGTTGAACAGTAATTATTTCATTCACTCCATAGTAATTTTAAATTAAGTATGCAATTATTCTTAATAGTTTTCTTAAATAGCATTTGACACTTTATAATGTAATATATGCATAGTTTATTTTTAAATATTGCCAATTAAGATACCATGATTCATTAGTAATTCCACAATTAATACTTTATTATTATAGTGCATTTTTATCAAAGAGAACAGAAATTACACCGCATTTCTGTCCTTCCATCCGATTTAAGTAAATATTTAATGAGGAGTTTCTTTTGGTTATTTGAAATAATTCGCATTTTATTTCTTTTATTAAATACATATTATTTTTAGAAATACCAGATAAATAAATACTGTCACTTTTTTGTAATTAATTTAAGCATGGCATGATATATCAAAATACACATATCCTTAATTTTACATTTAACTTTCATAAAAACATAATGCAAAAGATGGTGAAAAATCAAAATAAATTCTGAAAAAGTCCTGCATACATTTCCAAGATATATTAGAATACACACATGGATTAGTTATATAACAATAATGTTCATGCACTCTATCTTCTTTTTTAATTATAGATAAATAAAATAATGCCATCTTAACACCAACAATATACATTTTTAAATATTAATAAGTATGAGGTGGTTAATTCAAATGTTTAAATTAAGGAGAGAAATGAAAAACTAATGTACCTTCTTAAAATTTATTTTTGCATCCCATTTAAAGACATTCTTCTGTAATTAATTTCCTAAGATTTTTTTAAAAGTTTACTCCAAACTCTTAAAATTAATTTGACTTCAGCAACTGGCTGCAATTACAATTATAATGAGCGTTGGTTGCAATTATCACAATAATGAGCCATTTTTACTGGAAGCTATCTGTTAAATATATATTTCTTTTCCTCTAGCAAAAGGTCATTTCCCTTCAAAAGGTTAACTCCCACATTTTTGCACTTAAACTAATCACATATGCAATAAATCTTTTCTTAAAAAAATATCATTCTGATTTTACAATTAAATCAAGACAAAAATAATATTAATAAAAAAAAAATTAACTTTTACAAACTGGAAAGAAATGAATATTAATTAACTGTTAAACAAAATGATGAATAATTTAATTTATAAAATAATTCACCTATCCAAATATCCATTAATCATTGGAAAAAAATATTTGTTAAATTATTTAACATAATTTCTGTACTTTAAATATCTTCATGTTAAATGTACTATTGCTTAACGTTATTAAAAGATGAAAATGAAATGAAACACACAATACAGACATACATGCATGCACATGTACTGCAACCTAAATATTAAACTATCTTAACTAAATATAATTGAAATGGCTATTAATGTGGACAAAAGATAGATATCAATGAATAAAGGATTATAGAAAAACATTCAAACCAATACTAAAGACTAGCATAAAATAACTTTGCGTTTTCCTGCCAAAATATACCAATTCCTATAATAAACAACCCCCCTTTCTTGCATTAAATACTTCATTAACCACAATAATAATAATGAATACTTATAAAGTGCTCAATCAACTGCATAAGCAATCCATATCTAAGCTTCAAACAATCTCCAGCAAACATTTTTAAAATTCTAAGGCTATTTCATTTTTTTAAATACAATATAACTATTCAATGCAGATACAAAGTATCTCAAACCCTTGTGCCCATTCAGATGGTCACAATATATATATATATATATATATATATATATATATTGTGACACTCTGATATATATATATATATATATATATATCAGAGTTGGCCTGGGATAACAGGATCTACCCATTTGGGAGAGTTTAATCTTCATCATCATGGAACAGTGGCACTAGCTATCATTATTAATAATAGTGCATATAAACACAACATAATATATAACATTGTTGCAGAGCTAAGAATACTCAATCCTTTCACTGTAAAATTTACTTACAAAACTTTCTTAAGAAGAAAAGATCAATAAAAGTATCAACTACTTATACAAACCCTATGATAAAAAGTCTGGTGCTAAAAGAATTTATGACTTCATAGTTATTACAACTTCTGAACAGATATTTAACTTGATTGTATATTTATGCATTTATGATGGAGGAAATTAATAAGTAAATTTCAACATAATTACATAATAAATTTGATGTGTTATTCATATTTGAATTTTTACTTCTCAACTTTCATATGAATATGTCTTTATTAGCTTGTTCATTGAGTTATTTGCACTCTTTATATTCTTAAGGACTGGAGAAGGTTTGGAACTGTGAGCACATTTTATCTATTTTATGAATTTCAGCATTTTTGTTTTTATCTGGTTCAGTGATTATTTTCTTCATCAATTCAAGATGAAATCACGGTAATAATTGAAAAAAAAAATGAAAATTTAAACTTATAGAAAAATTTAATATCATGTGCATTGTTTCTGATTATATGCTTATTTATAGAAGTTTTATATGGATTAAAAGTTATATACATAGATAAGAAATGAGTGCTTATGATCATTCATGTTTCTTTATATATGTGTTTAAAGATGGAAAAACAGTATTAATGAATTAATGCTTAACTAAATCCTTACTAAATACAAGAAAATATATTGTACCAGTTGGACAAGTATCAAGTTAGGTAACTAAGTAGGTTGATTTTCAAATAGGATGATAATAAATCTGATAAAAAAACTCAACATGAATGCTATCAAAGTCTGTGACAACTTGAAAGGAAAATTTGCAATTATCTTAAAAGATTATGAAATGGTTATAAGTTATTGTGTTTACGTTCATACCATATTTTATATTATCATTTCATGCAGATTTTGATAATAATATTTTTCATCTAATGCTACCATACTATTTATCAATAAAGAACAAGAACTTTTATTTGAGAAATCACTTGTAATTGGAAATAATTTTAATAACAACAACTAAAACAATTATTTGAATGGAAAAAATTTACTTCATCAAACTTTTACTTTTTTTTTTTGTATAAAGAAGACAATGACACATGATTTAACTAATAAAACAGCAAATAACTAATGCATTAAATTAAATAAACTTATAACAAAATCAGTTTGGGAAGTAAATATTCTTCACATTATAAAAAAAATATATATAGAAAAATTTGATATTGTTAAAAAAGTAATGTGTGGTTATAATAATTTGCCAAAATTTCTCAATGATGTTAGTTATAAGCTAGAAACTAGCCTGGGAATATGGTTAACAGCACTGGATAGAGATTTAATAAGAACTCCTATCTGGCATCTATTGATTGCCTAAGATTCCACAATATGGCAATGCTAGAATAGGAGAATATATTATGATTATGTATAAAATTTCAGCCTACAATTTTTATTCTTTGGAGTTAAATCTGAATGCCAATGTGTATATGTAAAGTATTTAACTAATGTGTTCCTAGCCATTTGCATAAACATTATTTATTACTTATAGTCACAACTTAATTTTAAATTTATGGCATAAAAATATCGGCGTCAATACAATAAAGATCTTAATCATATAAGATATTATAAATGACAGATCTCTAAATAATGTTATGATCATATGATCTCTTGTTTTAATCTATATTAAAATTAAGTAATAGCTAACTGGTGTAAGAGGCAGTTATAGTGAAGCTCAAAAGTTGATTATTTTCATTAATTATGACCAAAAATAAATACATTATCTCTGATGCATTTCAAAAATCAGTATTTGATATAACTGTTAATATAAAAAGATTTTAGCATTTTTGTTCGTTGCTCTAATTAATTTTCTGAGATTTAATTGACTCCTGTTTCATATTCTTTTGAGTTTAAATCCTAAAAATATTATTATAAATGTAGGTGTATACTTGATTACCAATATTAAATTATTACTCAGCATTTATTACTAGTGTTGTGACACTATAAATAAAACTGGAGTTAATATTGGGAAAAGTGGACATTCTCAAAACTAGCTATCTGCTGACTGATACCATATATATATAGATATATATATATATATATATTGTACCGGTCAAAAATGTATGTCCATCCAACAAGATTTAGAATCTGAGCAAAAGTACCCGAATCCAATCATGCCCGAGACAGGTCAGGAGCAATCATGAATTCTAACCTATTTGCCCATTCCCCAAATCTATAACTCTATGGACAACATCTACAGTGATACTACATAAATTAATTATTTCTGGATCCGGTGCTACATCATTTTGCAAGAGAACTCAGGTGATAATGATGATGAGAGATTGAGTGAACCCAAAATATTAAGTTTAAAAATATACATAAATATAAATATTATTAAGGGGATTCGAACAACTGAATTAAGTTTAAATATATAAATATTTATTTTGACAAAAATTCAAGATGATTTTATATATTCAACTTCACACATTTAAAACTTTATTTTTGGTTACAAATATTTGACGATCTTGATACAATTATTTTACTTAGACTGATATGAATTTAGTGTGGCAGTTACAATACTGAACGTATATTTAAAAATAGGATTTTTAATCAATGTTACAAAAATAGATTTATTTGGGTGTTTTGATGGATGTTTATACATTAAGAAAAACACATATAAAGATATGACAATAATAGAGTTTTGCTGTTTGTACGATTTCATAGGATGCCCTGGGCATTTGACACATAGTTTTATTTTCATTTATAGAATTTATTGACAACACTTAAATAAGGATACATTCTGATCAGTAAGTAGACTTAAAACATTATTTATTTCACATTTAACGGTCTAATATCATGAAACTCTATCAATATGGGAATGGCTTATTTCAATAAAGGGGAAGGCAGCTTCATATATATATATATATATATATATATATATATATATATATATATATATATGATAGCTTCAATATATTAATTCTACTATATATATATATATATATAGTTAATAATACAAATTTAACAGGAATTGTATATGTATTTTTATAAATAATTTTCAGTTATGATATAATGAAGCATTAACACCAAACACTACAACTGAAATTGTGCCATCTAGTAAATATATTTGCAAAATAATAGTGAATTGCTTTTAATATAATTTCCACATTTTAAGAACTTTTAATCAGAAAATAATACATATATTCCTGGATATTGAAAGTATATCAACTTTGTAAATGTGCTAGTAAGTTAAATAAGTCTCTCTCATAAAAAGTTATAGATTTTAAATATAAGTTTTTCACAGATTTATAGATTTAAATGATAAAAAATCAATGGGATTATGATGTAATAAAGTGAAGTATAAATTTAAAATAGACATTATAATCAAAAAATATACTATCTAGCAATGGTATAATCTGAAATACTTGACTTAAAGTACTTCTTTGCCATTTTCATTTACCTCATATGACAGCTCTTTGTACATTTTTTAAGTTTGCATATATTCAGTTTAAAACTTGTTTATTTATAATTAGCTGTACCTGGCCACGCGTTGCTGTAGCTCAGTCTGATTAAATTGAAAAGAAAGAAACGAGAAAGCACATGATTCTAATATGTTTAATTTCACAATGCTTGTGGGTATACAATATTTTATGTTGTTCCATTGTCTGTGCAGATATAGAGATTGTCTTGTTTGCCGACTCTAGAACATCCTACATATAATTGTCCATGTGAGAAGCAATCCGTGTCTAGATTTAAACTGCACAATTCTAAAGAATGGCCCTGAGCTTTGTTGATGGTGATTGCAAACACCAATTGAATTGGAAATTGCAATCTCTCACACGAAATAATTAAATCAAAATAAAAATAAATTGAAATCTATGAAAATTCAATTTAACAATGCAATTGGAAACATTGAAATGGAATCATAAAATATTTAGTATAGCATGTGTTGCTTTTATGTCCAACAGATAGTGCTGTTTTTCAAAAAAAGCATGTTTTTACCTGTCACAGGTATGACATCTATATAATAGTAGGTATATAAAAGCACACGCATATTCGAATGCAACATTGTGTCAAAATTTCAAAGCAATCGGTGAAGAAATTTCGGAGATTTAAGATTTTGAACAAACAAACATTTACATTTTTATTTATATAGATAATCCTTTCGTGCAAAATCTAGTTAAACACTACTTTAGACTTTTTTTTCACTAATGAAAGTGATAATAATTATTTATTATCTCACCCATTTATTTAGATTTTCAATTTCTCATTATAATGTCATCATATATCTGTCTATGCTTTACCATGTATTTTTGCATTGGTTTTCTATTAAGAGTTTTATATCTTAAATTTCTATTTTTCTTTTAATATTATTTTTACTAACAGTCAAATGAAGAAAGATTTTTCCATCTCACTTTTAGGTATTAAATGAATCAAATTTGGGCAAATTTTTAAATGTTCATTTCATATATTTTAGTTACTGCAACTTTTATTACCATGTGATTAATTTTAGAGAAAATGACCATGGATAAGACACTGTCCAACATGCATCAGCCTGCATGGGAAATTCATTAGCTTTTACCTTTGAGTTTAAAACCAATAAAATACAATTATCTTTTTTTTTACAGGTCCAATAAGTGAATATCTACCTAGTCTTAGCTACAAAAGCAAAACTCTCCATACAGTAATGCCCACTACTGTATGGAGAGTTTTGCCTTTGTTTACAATTATGTGCTAGTATAGAGATGGTGATCATGTGATGTTTAGTACTCTTAGCTAGAGAATAAAATGGAAAAAATCCTCATAAATCATCAATTGGTTTATGAAACTATCTTTTACTTTACTATTTTTGAGAGATGTTAATGAGTTTTGATATTTAATCATTATTACTATTATTATCATTGTTATTATTATTATTGTTGTTGTTATTTTCACTCTAGTAGTAAAAATATAGTACTTAATATTTATGCAAAATAATAATTATTATTATCATTTTTTTTTTTTACAGAAATGATTACAGTAGTTGGCAAGAGGAATTTTTGATGAAAAATTACTCATTCAGCTGCATTCCACAACATAATATCATGTTTTTAAAAACTCATAAATGTGCTAGTAGTAGTATTCAAAATATTTTAATGAGATATGGTGATCACCATGGCCTCATTTTTGCACTTCCTTTTAATGGAAATTATTTAGGATATCCCCGGAAATTTCAAAAATCAATGGCTCTAAAACATCGCCGAAGTGTTAATATATTTTGTCATCATACACGATTTAATGAATTTACTATCTCTAAGTTTATGCCTAATAATACAATTTATATTTCAATAATAAGAAATCCAGTGACAATGTTTGAATCTATATATAAATTTACTAATTTAACTGAAAGATACAATGCTTCTATGGAAACATTTCTTCAAAATCCTGAAAAATATTATAGCAATCATACCATCAAGTATTTTGCTAAAAATTCCATGATGTTTGATTTTGGGTTAGAGGATATGTATTTTTCTGATGAAAATTACATTAAACAGAAATTAAAAATTCTAGATAATATGTTTAGTTTAATCATGATTGCAGAATATATGGATGAGTCCCTTGTACTGCTAAAACATCTACTTTGTTGGAACTGGGATGATGTTGTTGTTTTTAAATTAAATGCTAGAAGAAATGACTTCAAAGATTCAAATTTATCCGAAGAACTTCAACAACAAATTATAAAGTGGAATAATGCAGACCAAATGTTTTATGAATATTTTCTTTTTAAATTCAAACAGCAGATGCGGATATTTGGGTTGGAAAGACTACGAAAAGAAGTAATGATTTTACGCCAAAGAATTGAAGCATGGTATAACTATTGTGTGGAATCTACAGCCACTCATGATGAAATAACTGATGAGCGTTTCAAAACATGGCATAAAAAAGTTTTAGGATTTAAATTAAAACTGAATCGATATGGAAACCGAACTTGTGTTAATTTAATAAAACAGGAAAATAGGTATACATTAGAACTGAAAAATAAACAATGGCCTTACTATAAGTTTCGCACCTGATATGTATTCAGCATATAAGTAAACAATACCACTATTTACAGCCTGTCAGTGCATTAAGATTTTTGTTGTGGAGGCGAGAAAGTAGTTTGATAGTGAAATTAATGTTTACATGATTTCTTGACTATTTTGTTTTCATCAAGAAAAAGCAGCACTTGAATATAAGATTAAATGCCAGTAGTAAAACTGTTGACTATACTATTAAACTTTTAACAACTACTTTACTACAGTTCACATACAAAAAATATTAATTTGAAAAACAATCATGTTATGTTTATATATAAACATGTATAGGCATCACATAATTATCACTATATATATTTCAATACACATCCACAGGTAATAGAATCAAATGTTTTATCAATGTAAGAAATCATCAATGTAAGAAACATTTGCATTGCATGCATATGCATTAATTTATTAACTATTTTTTTAAATGATCTTACAAATTATAACAAAATTTAATAAAATCTGAAAAAATTATCTCAAATTTTTTTTTCATTGATGAGTATTATTTTATTAAAATATCACACGACTTTCTCCGTTTATCCATATGCTTTCAAGAGCAGTTCTCACTATATTCAAGAGCTATCTACTGCAAATCCAAGTAATTAATAAGAGTGATGTACTATCCACATTCCCACATTAGTTACTTTAATTTTCATCAGTGAAAATTTAGAATATGAAGTTGGAACTAATACACATTTGCATCTATCAACAATTTTTTAACTTCATTATATTATTCAAACTGATAATCTGAAATTAAAAGTGAACCCAAAGGTTTTCAACCAAGCTAACTCACTTGTACACGTAAATAGAATTGATGCTACATCAATAACTATATATTTTAATGACCTGATCATTATTCACAATAGCCAGTTTTTGTAAATACATAAGCTTATGATTTTATTGATATCATTTCTATTTGTTGTTTGTTACAATAAAGATTTTATCTTTATTTTTTTTAAAAATATAATAGTTATACTCATTTATGAAGGTTTTCTAATGATGATGATGACTAACTGATGAATATAATAATTTATGAGTAAATTAACTAAAGAATATATTAATTACTGAATAGATGAACTGATAAATAGGTTATTTGATGAGTAGATTACCTAATCAATAGTCTAAATGATGTATAGAAACTGATTATTAAAACACCTGATGAATAGACCAATCATTGAACAGAATATAAAGAAAGATCAACTACCAAAAATTTTTAGTTGTGGCTTAAATTTTATAAAAATAATATATATAAGTTTTAAGAATGGGTTACTGAAATCCAAATATTTACTTTAGGAATCTACAAAGTGCGAAATGCTCAGTGTTTTATACAACTTTTTTTTACATGCAAACTTGCCTAAGTTGAAAGATATAAAGCAATCTTTTCATATCTAAACAGAAGAGTATATAAATGTAATGTTATGATGTCAGTGTATTTAGAAATGAAACATAAATTATTTATTACTGCAAAGGGAGAACTATAATAATAAATTAATTTTTTTCTCTAAGTTGATGGTCCATACAATAATGTTTTTTACCCACAGTAGTTTTTTTCTTTTTAAAATATCACCCTCTCAATTTGTTAACAAATTATTAAATGTATGGATTAATGATAATTAATTTTTTTTATAGATGTAAAAAAAAACACATCAACACTAGATTCCTCTACACTTGTGTAAAAAGAAAAGAACTAATTCCATTTATTAAAAATCTTTAAAAATGAAATTGACATGGGAGGGGTGGGGATTTATAACTATTGCTAAAAGCAATAAAGTTTATAATAAGGGTAGAATAATCTGCTTTTAAAACTAAAGGCGAAGATTAAATATTTGTATTCAACATCAAAAAAATTAGCCATTAAAAATTGATCATAGACTGACTCTAGGATATTACCAGAAAACTGAAAAATGATAATGTTTTCTGTGTTTTTTTATGCTCATAAAAATTAAACATTAAGCACATTAAGAAATAAGTAATACTTTTATACAAGGAACAGCAAGGAAAATAACTGATTACTTAACCAGAAACCTGAATTTGAATTTGCATCATAAGTGGCTGAATATATAATATATTTAAAATAAAGAAAAAGGTATTTCATATATAACTCTTGTCTACTACTTCTTTTTCCCTCTATATCGTGCTTCTTTTTATATTTCAATATAAACTTCATTAACATCTCTTTAACACTTTAAGCAAACAATCTTTATTTATTTATAACAGTTTTGATTGTCCTAGCAGTCTTCTTCAGATCTACAACAAAAAATATACAAATATTACATCAATACAACCAAAATTCTTATTCTTTATATTTTCATATAGTCATCATTATAAAATTATAATAAAACAAAATAATAATGCAAAGAAAAACAAATCAATCCAAAACTTTTAAACAAATTTTTTTTTTAAAAATTTAAAAAAAAATCCAAACCATAGAAATTAAAAATATTAAAAATTAAAACTTCCTTAAAATTATTTTAAAAAAATACAACCAAAATAAATATATAAAAATAATTCAAATTTTAACATCAAACCATGAAAAACAAAACCCTAAAACTCACTATACCATTAAAACATTAATCTAAAAATTAATATCAAAAATTATCATTTTCTACATAAATAAAAAATTACATAATTAAAATTACATAAATAAAACCAAAAAACTCAATAAACCAAAAACCATAAAAAACCAAAAAAAATCAAAAATCAAAATTTAAAACTTAAAATTAAAAATTAAAATTAAAAAATCAAAACCAAAAATCAAAAATCATAAATCAAAAAATCAAAAACCAAAAAACCCAACATACCAAAAAAAAAAATCAAACACTAGAACTAAAAAATCATTCTTTCCCCTTTTTTTCTACACATCCATTTATACTCTACTTACCTCATTTTATACCTCCATACCATCTCTTCAATTCCCTTATTCATTTATACTTTAACACTTCCTATCATCTTTACTTATTTAACTACCTTTTTATAACATTTAATATCCATTCAAACTTAACTATTCTTACCTTAAACTTTTTCTACTACCTCTACCTTTTCTCTATTTTTCTTTTTCAGTACCCCCCCCCACACTTTCTTTCTTTCCCCATCAACTAGCTCCTTCTATTAACCACCCCTGTTACCTAATTATCTTAAATTTTAATCCTTTTACCTATTAATTTTTACACTTCACTTTAATTATCCTAAACCTTGCTACTTTTTATTTTACACTACCAAAGTTTTCATCCCTCCTTTATTAATGTTAGGCCTTATTTTCTTAATCAACACTGCTTCTCTTATGTTCTTATCCCTTCTACTATTTGCACAACTCATCATTTTTATATTTTCATTCTCCAAATCATATCCTGTCTCCATCATATGAACAAATACTGGTGAACTTTTATCATATCTATATTGCCTCAGCCTTGTATATATGAAGTTCTTTGTTTCACCCACATATTTATTTCTATCCTCCTTATCTCTACACTTTTACACTCTATCATATAAATCTCATTAACATAATTTTTCTCTTTATCTATATATTTATTATCCAAAACCATCATATTTTTCCTCTTCTTATTCACTATCCTGTATTACACTTCATTTATATATTTTACATCAAGCTTTTTAATTATACTATTAATCATCCTAACTATCCTATAATCACCTATGATTATTTCTATATATTTGTTTTTCCTATTGCTTTCAATTACCCTTCTCCCATCCTATTCTTTCTTTCAACATTTTTTTCTGCACTCTCAAAACTCCTCCTTACTATCCCTTCTGGAAACACACTATCCCTTACCTCTTTAAATAGTTTCTATTTCCTTTTTATAATCTTCCCTATCTATACAATAATTATTTGCTCTAAATACCCTTGAAGTTATAGCACTAATTTTAAATTGCCTGTCTACATCAGACTCTCAATTCACTATATTACTCTTCTCCATCTTTCTAAAAATCCGCATTTTCACTTTACACTTCCCTTTACTATACTCTTTTTTCATCATTATATCCAAATACACTAACTCATTATTCTTTTACCATTCCATTGTAAATCTTAACTTCTTATCTAACTTATGAACATTATTATAATACTTGTTTATTTGCCTCTCAGTCTTAATAAATATTAATAAGAAATCATTTACATATCTCTTAATTAAAATTGGTGCATTACTGAAAAAGAAAAATGGAAGAAATATAGAGGTAGTAGAAAAAGTTTAAGGTAAAAATAGTTGAGTTTGTATGGATATTAAATGTTATAAAAGAGTAATTAAATAAGCAAAGATGACAAGGAGTGTTAAAGTATAAATGAATAAGGGAATTGAAGAGATGGTATGGAGGTATAAAATGATCTAAGTAGAGTATAAATGGGTGTGTAGAAAAAAGGAAGAAAGAATGATTTTTTAGTTTTAGTTTTCAATTTTTTTTTTTTTGGTATGTTGGGTTTTTTTGGTTTTTGATTTTTGTTTTTTGATTTTGATTTTTTAATTTTCGTTTTTATTTTTAAGTTTTAAATTTTGATTTTTTGGTTTTTTGGGTTTTTTATGGTTTTTGTTTTATTGAATTTTTTGGCTTTATTTATGTAATTTTAATTATGTAATTTTTTAATTATGTAATTTTAATTATGTAGAAAATGATAATTTTTGATAGTTATTTTTAGATTAATGTTTTAATGGTATAATGGGTTTATAATGGTTTTGATTTTCTTGATTTGATATTAAAATTGTAATTATTTTTATATAATTATTTTGATTGTATTTTTAAAAAATAATTTTTAAAGAAGTTTTAATTTTTAATATTTTTAATTTTTATGTTTTGGATTTAAAAAAAATTGTTTAAAAGTTTTGGATTGAGTTGATTTGCTTTGCATTATTATTTTGTTTTATTATAATTTTATAATGATGACTATATAAAATATAAAGAATAAGAATTTTGGTTGTATTGATATAATATTTGTATAATTTTTGTTGTAGATCTGAAGAAGACTGCTAGGACAGTCAAAAATGTTATAAATAAATAAATATTGTTTGCTTAAAGTGTTAAAGGAGTGCTAATGATAGAAAAAGATAGAAGTACAAGCAATAAAATGATTTAACTGGATAAAACAATAAATATATCAATGAGGTGTCTAAAATTGTAAACAAATGAGTTATTCTGAAAAAATTGAATTCATATAATTGTCAGAACTCAACTTTACTTTAATGACATCATAATTGTCAGTATCATAATTTTCATCTATAATCAATCCATTTCAAGATAAAAATATGTACGAGTTCCATCCAATTTCTCGCATGTATAACTTCTCTTTTTCACACAATCCCAACATACTTCTTTAATTCATCTATCATTCAAATACGAGAGCTCTCTTTTCAGATTCAGTCTAAAACATCACCTGTTCATATATTGTCATCTTTTCTGGCAATATATCCAACCCATTTCCATTTTATTTTTTCACTAATATTAATAAAGCCTGTTTAATTCTTTAACGCAAGCATTTTGTTATTGATTCCTTCTTATTACTTCCAATATATATTTCTCCATACTTCATTCATTAATTGAAATCCCTGTATCATTCTCTTTTTAAGTGTCAAAGTCTCAGATTTTTATTTTCAACACATGAACATATTTTCTCTTAACATTAAGTTATTTATATCAAAAGCAATTCATTCAAATTAAAAACTATGATTAATTTAGTGCATTATCTTTTCATCTTTACTAATAATCTGGCCCTTTAAGATATTTATATATTTTATTTTTTTATTCAGGAGTAGCAATCTTTATTTCCATCTTCTGAGAAAATTCATTGAATGTTTAGTTTTTTTAAAAATATTTCTCATTAAACTTATATTCAAATTCTGTCATCCTAATACTCTTGCAATATTACCTAAAGCTCTAATACTTATATAGATATTACCAAAAATTATCAATTACTACTAACTGATATTCTTAAAGTCCATAGCAGTTTTTTCATTAAACCTATAATAGCTCTTTTCTTTGAGTTTTTTGTTGAAGTAAAATGGGTCCTCTTTCAGCAAAAACCTCCAACAAAAGAGGTACTATAGATTTAATGAAAAAACTGATTTGGACTCAGGGAATGTCAGTTAGTAATACTTTGAAATTTCCTGGTTACTTCAAGGGTTAAAGGTTATTTCTATTTACATGGATATTACCTCATTTCCACTCTTTATTATAATAACAATTCATTGAAATATTTAATGATCATGATCAATCATTATTTATCCACTGCAGTATGAAAGTCTCTTCAAGTTAAATCCATCTTCTCCAATCTCTAACCTCTTTTTTGACATCATCCACATACACTTCTCTTTCTAGGTCTTTTACAATCTATTGGAATCCAGTTTAAGATTTCAACTGACCATTTATTATCATCTTTTCTAGAAGTATGACAATCCCAATTCTATTTCAATCTCTTAATTCTTTCAATGATGACAGTAATATCTGTTTATTCTCTTACCCATTTATTACATTTTCTACATCTTCTTGTTACTTCTAATATGCATTGCTCAATATTTCTTTGAGTTGTTTAAAGTCTCTGTATTTCTTTTCTGTTAAATGACCAAGTCTCAGATCCATAATTAAGAACTGGTAAAATACATTTATTAAAATTTGTGCCTATGTAGTAGAGTACATGTTCACTTTTAAAATCAATTGACTCTTCACCTTTTCTCTAATTTTATAAATTTCAACAATATCCCATTTAATATGAAACATCTTTCAATTTTTGCAATCTCTTCACTTGAAAGTGATTTGCAGTTGTACATATCTAAATAAAAGGATATCATCAAATGGCAGCCTGGGTCCCAGTTAGAATATTTTTAGCATGCTCCATATTTGCCCACCAACTTCTGTGGGACTCTATAGCTTTCTGGTCTTAATGGCCATGATTTGTTTTGTTTATCATGATTGCAAATATCTGTAGAAAAAAAATAATCACACACATATTCATTCTGTTTTTAAGAAAACTGATATTTCAGTTAAGAGCTATCAAGCAATTGAGAAAAATTCCATGGTGATCTTAAATTCAGTGGTAAAAAGCCAATAAACTCACCATGATGGATATTGCATGTTGGTGAGCATCCATTCATGTTCAAATATTATATGGAGAATCACATAATAGTAGCAGCTGCAAAGACAAAAATGTATAGAGTGGACATTAGGAATTTTTTCTGCTTGGTTCTTTTAAGGCCTCCAAAAAAAATTACAGCTCCCTTTCAGTTAACATCAAACTCATTTCTTCAATATATATATAAAACATTCACTTCACCACATATTCTTTAAACTTATGAAAAGAGGCATGAGTGTCTTTATCTCTTTTATATGCCTTTAATTATATGTTTGAAGACTGCTATATACATGTATAATAATTAAGAAGTTTTGTTAAAATAAGTTATACATATATAATAATTAATGTTTTATTAAAATAAGTTTTATTAGATGAAATAGACAGGAATTTTGTAATTAAATTTGGTACGCTATTAAAGATAGGTGCTCCAGAATAGAAACTAATTAAACACCTAGATTAAAAGTGCTGATTACTAAAAGTAGACAATAGCTGAAAATTAATTGGTTTCTAAAACATTCCTTAACAAGAAAAAAGAGGGAACAAAAAATAACTAAGCAGCACTTGTAGCGGGGAACTCATTGAATGCACATGAAGGTCAAGAGTTTTAACTTAGCAATGGAACAAACCCAGTGAATTCCACAACTGAAGGTTAAAAAGTGGACCTAGGAACTTTGCAGGCCACACTGGTCTATATTATGTTTTTCGTATGCCTTCATGGCCAGCATTCGTAAGTTAAACTTAATTGTCTTATAACTATATATGTAATATTATTTACCCGACTGATAATTCTATTAAACTATTTCTCTAATCATTTGTTTTCTGTTGTCTATTTACCTGATTGTTAAGCCAAGTGAGTGGCTGTACACAGCAGAAAATTTGGCATTTTTCACTACTCTATATTCCATCCACTTTGAATAAGCGTTGATCACTACCAAAAATATAAAGCCATGAAACGGTCCAGCATGGTCAACGTGAATATGGATCCATGCTCTTTCAACTGCTGACCAAGCAGCATATTTTTTCTCATGCATATTTGCATTCATTTGGCAACTTTCACATAATTTCACATATTTCTCTATGTCAATATTAATTGCAGGCCACCATATGTAACTACGAGCCAGAGCTTTGGCCCGCACTATCCCAGAATGACCTTGATGAATTAAGAGAAGAATCTTATTCTGCCCACTGCTCGGTATCAACACTCTATCATCCATTAATATACATCCCTTGTTTATGGACAGTCTTTGTCTTACATCCCATAAGGTTTATGTAGTGTCTCAGGCTGACTTTTTGGCCAGCCTTTGCTGATCCAATTACTTAAGTATTTATATCCATGGTCTGCCTTAGTCCAACTAGCTACCTTTTCACTATTTATTAATTCGTTGTTCCAATTATCAATGTAGTTAATAGTTTAGTCGTCTTTTTGTAGTTCAGCTTTAATGGGCATTCTTGACAGTGCGTCTGCATGTTTAATGATCTTTCCTTTTTTGAAATTTAGATCAAAATAATAGCCTGATAACAGATTAATCCAACATAACATTCTAGGGCTTAGATGATCAGGGGCAGTTTTATTTTTTGCTAATAATCCCAACAGCAGTTTATGATCGGTAAAGATTTTAAACTGTCGACCATACAAATATTGGTGAAATTTTTTTATTGCAAATATGATAGCCAGTGCCTCTTTATCTAGTTGACTATAATTTTGCTCAGCTTTTGTTAACATTCTTGAAGTGTAGATGATTGGTCGCTCGCCGTCAGCTACTGTATGGCTTAAGACTGCCCCTACTCCAACTTCGGATGCATCTGTTGTCAATATCAATTCGAGGCTACTGTTGTAATGTACTAATAAGCTGTTTGACTTTAATAATTCTTTCATGTCACAAAAAGCTTTTTTTTGTGCTTGATCCCAAAACCATTTTTGGCTCTTTTTTAATAAATTGTATAGCGGTTTTGCTATGTGAGCTTTCCCCTTAAAAAAAAGTTCAAAATAATTAAGAAGTCCTAAGAAAGCTTGAAGTTCTTTAACATTTCTGGGTCTTCGGGCTTTCTTTATGGCTGCAATTTTTTGAGGATCGGGTCTCTTTCCCTTTTTTGAAATTATGTGTCCCAGGAATTTTAATTCAGTTGCCATCCAGATACATTTGTCTGCGTTTATTTTAGCTCCGAAACTGTGTAACTTGTCGCAAACTTTTAAAACTCATTCACGTAATTCCTCTTCTGAATTGGCCACAACCAAAACATCATCAAAATACGGTGTTACACCATCCATTTGCTGGAACAGCATGTCCATTTTTGGCCTGGAAAATATTTGGTGCAACCGTAATTTCATAAGGCAATCTATTATACTTAAACAATCCCTTATGTGTTGTAATAGTTAGCAATTCTGAGGTGTGTTCAGAAACTGGTATCTGGTGAAATGTGGCCTTTAAATCAATTTTAGTGTAGTGACTTGCCTTTTGCATATTTTCCAGTATTTCCCTGACATTTGGTACAGGATACTGACTTTTAGTGAGGTTTTTATTTATTGTGGTCCTATAATCTCTGCAAATGCAGATCTGCCCATTTGGCTTAGATATAAACACGATTAGGGTGGCCCATTCCATTTTATCGACTGGCGTTAATACACCTTTACTAACCAGATTTATCAACTCTTGTTCCACCTTAGTTTGCAGCACAAAAAAAAAACTTTTCTGGGTCTGCAGATAACGGGGGTCGCACCACCTTGTAGCTCTATGTTTATAGGCATCGTAATAATTTTTCCCTTATCACTTTTAAATAATTCACAATATTTATTTCTCATTTCTTGCTCAATAGCAACTTTATTTATAACACAGATCTCTATTCCCAAAGAATCGAACCATTCCCTACCTATAATAGGATTTAGACCGCCTAAAGTTGAATATTCCATGGATTATGTTCAATTAATTTTTAACTGAAGATTTACATTTTATATCTGTGTTTGGAATTATCCTAATAATCTTTAGCCTAATAAATGATTAGTTATATTTATTAATGTATTTAGCTAAAGTAATTACTGTCAAAGTTGTGAATACAGAAAGTTAAACATTTCTAAATCAAAGTGATTATATATATATTGTAAGGATGTAGATCGTTACATTATATTTCTAGTATTTATCAAGAGTGAAATTTAGTGAAAGAAATTTTAAGAAAATATTATTTTTAAAAGTTTGAAAAAAAAAAAAGAAAAAAGATTTTCATGAAAGTTTAAGAAAAAGAAAAGAACAAAAGAAAAGGGAGGGGAAAAGATTTCAGTAATGAATAATAATTAAAGGAGAAAATGATTAACATTGTTATTTTAAATTAATTTATAACAAATATCTCCTTTTGTCTTATAATATGGAAGTAGTGGAATGTGTGGTCTATAAATAAAATTTAAAAAAAAAGGAATTTTTTTTAAAATGATAAAATTGAAAGCTAATTAATGCAATGCAAATAAAAGAACTGAAAACTTAAAATCAAAAGAAAGGAAATATAATTAACAAACAAAGGGACTAAGTAATACTGTTTGATTAAAATAAAAAGCCAATGGAAAGACGGTGCAAATTTAGTACGCGATCTCTGCCATTTTGAATTTCAAAATCGATCAAAAACATCATCTGACACATCTAAGTGATAAAAAAGTATGCGAAAACGCAAAAAAAAACGAAAATCTTACAAAATAGATATGAGATCGCATTTTTTAAAAAAAGTAAGGCCAAAACGTGAAAAATCGAAGGTGTATATATAAAAGTCAAACTAAAACAATTCATTTTACAATTAATTGTATTTTTTCTTACCAGAAGATGTTACCTTTGTTTGCAAAATTTCAGATTTTGTACCTCATTTTAAATTATAAATCAAATAATTTATATATAGAGAGAGCAAGATTACAAATAGAATACTTTTAAACCTTAATCAATAAATGTTAGCCATCCTTCGTTAAATTTAATACATATTGCTTAGAATCTAAACAATATGCTTTGATATGATGGGGAGAGGAGGGGAGGTAAGAAAAAAAACTTTTAAATCTTGTTAGTTGAGTTTAAAATCTAAGAGGTTTTGCTCTGTTCTCCCTCCAGAGGTGAAAAACAAACAATTTAATTTCTCTCATGATTCAAAGTAAACTATAAAAAATCATTTTATAACTTTTTATAGATTCTAAAATTATTGAAATAAAGTTAAGCCAGTAAATATATATATATATACAGCTTACTTTATAAAAATAATATTAATTTCAGCTAATTTATTAAAGATTATTTAGTTTTCATATGAATACCGCTATTATAGACTGTTTACTTGTACACAAATATATATAGAAGTTCATATTATTTTTGTAAACTAGGCTGTATATATATACTGGCTTAACTTTATTTCACTAATTTTAGAATCTATAAAAAGTTATAAAATTATTTTTTATAGTTTACTTTGAATGATGAGGGAACTTAAGCGGGGAGCAGAGCAAACCTCTTAGATTTTAAACTCAACAATAACAAGATTTAAAAGTTTTTTTTTTTTTTTTAAAGTTTCTTCCCCTCCCCCTTCTCATCGTATCAAAGCATATTGTTTAGATTCTAAGAAATATGTATTAAATTTAAGGAAGGATGGCTAACATTTATTGATTAAGGTTTAAAACTATTCTATTTGTAATCTTGCCCTCTCTCTATATAAGTTATTTGATTTATAATTTAAAATGAGATATAAATCTGAAATTTTGCAAACAAAGGGAACATCTTCTGGTAAGAAAAAATACAATTAATTGTAAAATGAATTAAGTTTTAGTTTGACTTTTATATATATACCTTCGATTTTTTACGTTTTGGCCTTACTTTTTTTTTTTTAATGCGATCTCATATCTATTTTGTAAGGTTTTCATTTTTTTTTTTTTTGCGTTTTCGCGTACTTTTTTATCACTTAGATGTGTCAGATGATGTTTTTGGTCGATTTTGAAATTCAAAATGGCGGAAATCGCATACTAAATTTGCACCAGGATGGAAAGACTATAATGAATCTTAAACTTTTAAATAAAAGGAACACTGTATCAATCAAAAAAAAAATCATTAATCAGAATTAATAAAATTCATCAAGATTTGATCTAAAAATATTGAAATAACTAAGAATGAATGTGCTGTCATATAGAATGCATTGCTGAACCCATTGGATCATGCAGACTGCCTGAACCTTCTCTGCAGTAACATCAGCAGTTAGTTTGATGAAGAAATCATGTTCAAGTGAAAAATGGGAATCATCAGAGTGTCCATGCCAAGATCCACAAGTAATTCCTATGCACATCATAAAATAAATAAAGAAGGCCTATGAGGAATCAACACCAACTGGTTGGAATAAGGAGAATCAGAAAAAAGCTATGTTGCCCTATTTGCACATGACAGTTTTCAAATCCTAGGTAAATCATTCATTTTTTGTCTTCAAAATTTTAATTCATAACCATAAATAAGTGAGAGAAAACTTTTAAACATCTCAAAAACTATAAGTTAGATTTAATCCAATATAGAACTATTAATTTCCCTGATATAACTACATGCATTAGCTTTCATAATAAGACTTTGAAATCAAATATCTTATTAATTATGTGTGTGTGTCATATGATTAAATATGCTGTTTATTTTATTTATTATTTAAATGTATATGTGTGTGATTTGAAACATATTAAAATGTATTCTTTAATAGAATGGGTGTATGCATTTATATTATAAGGCAAGAGTGAGCATTTAAAGATAGAAAGCTGGATATAAAATATTTTAATTGTCATTAGGTAGATAATTTGAGGTAATGTTAAAAGTAAGGGAGGGATTTATGCAGAAGAATGAAATAACACAAAAATATTCTATTAATCGAATATTTGTGATATAAATATTGAAAAATAGAGATTCATAGTGAAGGCAAAAAATTGGGAATAGTTAAAGTCTGATGAGTTAGCTGGGGAGATGTCAGGAACTAAATTCATAGCTGATTGAACAAGCACATTATTACATAGTAATTAACTGTCACCTAAAGGTTTTTCCTTAAAATAAATAAAGTGCTTGGATGACCAGTGTTATAATTTAGTAGCAGAGAGTTGGGATTATTGATATCTCTACCCAAACAACCAGAAGCCTTCAAAGATAATGATAGAGACCAAACAAAATGGGATAGAAATAAATAAATAAATCTAAAAGAATAGATTTTCCCCATCTATGTTTACAAAGAAAGAAGGTGGATGGTACAATATATAAAATACGAAACCATAAAACAATACAATACTAGATAAAAATCCAAATTTTACCAAAATCCTGACATGACCATGGTTTTATCTACTAAACAAATAGACATTCTCAAGTGAAAATCAAACTAAAGAAGCAATATATATATATATATTGTACCGAGGTACATCATGACCAAATGTATAGTATTCTTTAAGAGTAAAAATATTTAGTAAATTTCATCTTTAAAAATAAAAATGTAAAAAATTAAAGTAAAATAAAAGTTTTAAAAGTTGAAGAAAAAGAAAATTAAAAAACAAAAGATTAGGATAGAGGGGTTTATTGTTAAGAAAAAAAATAAACGATTTTAAAAGGAGGGTAAGATTTTTTTTTTTAAAAAAATAAAGTGAAATAAAAATGATTTAATATTACTTTTAATTAATTCATAATAAAAGTAATAAAAAAAGATGGAGTTCATTTTGTCTTATAATAAAAGGATTAAGTGTGTGCATGTATATAAAATTTTGAATAAAGAAAAGAAATAGAAGCCCAATCAGAGCGAAGTCAAATGTACAAGGGATCCGTGAGATAAAAAAACCCGCTGGATATAAGAAAACTTTGTTATTGTTAAAACATTCTTTTTCTATGTTCCATTTAAAAATATTTCAAAATATTTATAGAATCAAAATTCATAGATTCATTCAAAATGATTCAATTCCAAATTAATCAATTTTAGTCAAAATAAAAATTTCGAATCAAAGAATCAAAATAAAACTGTAGAAGTTATTATTTGGACAAAATAATGCACTGCTGAACCATTGTATTGTGCAGTTGGCTGAAGCCTTCTCTGCAGCACCATCAGCAGATAGTTCAAAAGATAAACCATGTTTGAATGATGTCAAAAGAACAGCAGAGTGTTCATGCCAAGATCCATGAGTGTCATATAACATTGTAAATTTAGGAAAGATTTATGTGGAGTTTAGCACTAACTGGTTAGAACAAAAATTCTACAGAAGCTACATTTTGTCATGCTCATGTCAAGTCAGATTCAAGTCCTAGGTAATGTTTCATTTCCCTATTCTCTAATTCTTGATCTTTAAGCCATGGTAAATAAATAAAAACTATTAATTTTACGAATTAATATCTTGAAAATATAAATTATATTGGCTTCATTATTCAACTTTTTATTCAGAATAATTAATTGTGTGTATGTGTGAATTTTAATTCAATATGTTCAGTATATTTTTAGTTATTTATAATGTATTAAAATATTTATTCAAATGAAAAGAGTGTGTGTGGTTGTATTATAAAACAAAACAATTATTTTTAAAAAAAGCAAGATTTAAACTGTCATTGAAATATTTATATTGATAGATGAACATACACATTTATGATGAGATAATATGTTTAGTAAAGTGGGAATTGAAAGACTTAATTGTTATTGAGAAGTGATTACATTAAAACTAAAAGAATAGGGAGTATTTTTTTTAAAAATAAAGATTTTCTTTGAATGATGCCAAAGTTTTACCATATGGTAAAATCTTCATTATTATTAAAAATAGAATTTTAGAGTGGGTGAAGATTTTTTTTTAAGACAGCTACAACTTGATGAGGAAGCTGGGATTTCAGGTACTAGATTCGTTGCTGGTCGAGTAAACATGTTAATAGCTCTGTGATTCACTAGCGCCTAAAGGGTTCACCTCAAAATAAATAAAGTGTTTAGTTGACCAGTGTTTAGTTTAGTGGCTGAGGGTTTATCTTATTGGTAGCTTGCTGCCAATGATATTGCTCACTCTACCCAAAGACCAAAAACCTTCAGAGATTGTATAATTTATTAATGAAGGAAGAATAATAATATATTTCTATTGTTATTATATAAAATAAAGAAGGTGGACAGTTATATATATATATATATATATATATACAAAACTAACATTGGACATATATATATATATATATATATATATATACAAAACTAACATTCTCATAATTCATTTCAAAAACCAACTTCCCTTTATACCACAAAATGTCTTCATAAGATTGATAGCCCCAGATTCAAAAAGTTTTATCATTAAAGTTTCTTTTAGTCATCTTTTTAATTCATTCTTTTCATAAAAAATAACCGTTGCATTGTCAAACAATATTTAATGACTTGTATTCAGTTCATGAATATATAAAGCTGGGTTATGATATCTATATTTACTCTACTTATATGAACTTTAATCATTTCATTAAGGCTATAATCATGAATTTATTATAAAGTTAAATTACTACTAAAAATGGAGAATAGAGAGAAGTAGAAGAGAATAAGATCTGATTAAGACTGCAAGGTACAGTCGAAACTGTAATAATAATAATAATAAAAAGTTTTTGTGGAAAAAAGTAAAGAATTATTTGAATTGCTATATTGTATATGAAGATAGCAGAAATAAAGGAAAGGAAGAAGGAAAGTATTTAGAAGGATTATGTATAGATATAATATTGATTTTGAAAGTAAAGTTTCTTTAGAATTAAATAATGGGAAGTATGCTATTTAAGATTTTGATCCTGCTAAAAAAATGAAATGTAATTTGATTAAAATTATAAAAATTTTGGAAAATAACGATTTTTGATAGAGCTACTTATTTAAGTTGTTATCCTCATGATTATGTGGCTCCAATAGTTTTTTTTTAATTTGAAGTCTCATAAAGATAGTTTTCCTTTAAACTGTATTTTTGATTTTACAGGAGGAATTGGTACTAAAATTTCAAATTTTTTAATAAGATTTTTTTAAAAGACTATATTAAATTAGGTCAATTTTGTGTTTCTTCTTCTTTTGAGGCCTTTAATAAAATAAATGGTTTTGTTTTGATGATAATTGTGTTTTTGGTAGTTTAGATATTGAAAATATATATCAATCAGTTGATAGATTAAAAAGTATTGGTTTTTTTCTTTCAATTTAAAAAAAAAATTGAATATTTTTCTGCAGATAAGATTAAGATTATTCATGATTTGCTTTTGCTGCTAGAGGATTCAATGTATTTTATGTGTAATGATGTTTTTTTATAAAATTAAAGAGGGTTGGGTTATTGATTATGTGATTTCTTCTTTAATAATTTTTTGGAATGTAGTGTTATTAATCAATTTTCATTTCTTTAAAATTATTTGTTAGGTATGTTGATGATTATTTGTTTGTAATTCAGAAAGAAAAATTAGAGGAGTTTTTAAATGGATTAAATGCTTTTGATTCTAGTATTAATTTTACTATTGAGGTAGGTAGTTTTGATTTTGTAAAATTAAATTTTTGGATTTAAATGTTGAGAAGGTTGATAATGTTTTATTTTGTAGTCATTTTATAAAACCTAAGAATTTCAGAAATATGATTAGGCCTGATAGTTATGTCTTTTATGCATGAAAAATATGTTTATTGAATTTTTGTTTTAGGAATAGAAGACTTTTTATCTTTAGTCCCAAAAAGGTCAATTTGCTGATGCTTATGTAGAATTAGGTTAAAATCATTAATTTATTAGAAATATTGTATTTAATAATAATATTTATAGTTATGACACTAATAGAAAATTTTTTATGGTTAGTAATGATAAAGAGTTTGTCTCTACCATTTAAATCATCAATTTATAATTTGGTTTATAAGAATAGTCATTTGTTAGCCGGAGTGAAGGTGGCATAGAAGAAAGGTTTTGATTTGAATTCTTTATTGAATGGTTCAAAACAGTCAATTGATAGTAAATTCATTCCTGGTATTATTTATAAGATTCCTTATAGTTGTAGTAAAATTTATGTAGGTCAGAGTAAATTTAGCCTTAATGAAATAATTAAAGTTCATATAAGTAGAGTTAAATACAGATCATAAAATATTGTTTGACAATGTGATGGTAATTTTTTTATGAAAAGAATGAATTTAAAAAAAGGGAACTTTAATGATAAAACTTCTTGGATCTGAGACTATCAATCTTATAAAGACATCATTTTATATAAAGAAAAGTTGTTTTTTGATATAAATTATGTAAAGGTTTGTTTGTTTTGTATATATATGTTACTTCTTTAGTTTGATTTTCATTTAAGAAGGTCTATTTGTTTAGTAGATGAAATCATGATTGTATAAGGATTTTGGTAAAGTTTGGATTTTTATCTAGTATTGTATTGTTTTGTGGTTTTGTATTTTATTACTAGTATAGTGTTAGGCAGTTTTGAATTATATATATTTATTTGTGTGTGTGTGTATAAATTGAAATATAAGATACATTTGACCATGTAATAATCTAGATAAAATTTTAGCTATGATGTAGCAAGATACAAACAATTATATAATGTTAAATTATTGCAAGCTAATCTATAAGTGCAAATTTGTTGCAATTACTACATTTGATACCATCCTTTTTAGATAAATGTATGAACAATTATTATTATTCATTTATTAAACCACAGATTGCCATATCATACCTATCATAAATATAAACTTTAAACATTATTAAACATTATTGTGACATAAGCCAACTACTGAGTGTTTATTTAATTAGAAATGCATTTTGGTAGTCATATACCAAAGTAGATAAGATAGAATGGTTTCTTTTCCTCTTATATATTGTAATGGTCCATATTTTCTTAAGGAATGAGGGTGAATCCATCTAATTATGATTGGACCTGGATCTTCATGTAGAATGCCATGAATGATATGCTAAAAATATAATACATGATTGTATCTATTTCAGATGTGATAATTTAATGTGTAAACATTCAGTATAGATACAATTTAGACAGTTCATATAATTTTCATCTCTTTTTATTATTTCGTTATGCTTAGTATTCGAATTAAGGTCTAATTTTGCACTTAACTATCTTCAGGGATGAATTGATTTTCTGTAGCAATAATAATACTTTTATATAAGTTCGATAGATTCTCAAAACTTTTTCCAACCATGGTATCAGGATGTTAAGTCAGAATGATATGTATATGTGGGTATATGTATTCAATTTTATTTTATTATAAAAATAAAATAAATAATTTAAATAAATCAGAGACCTCCTTAAATTTAAAATAAATTTAACAATATTTATTAATTGAAAACAATTTAAATTTACCTTTATATAACAATTTTTTTGATTACGAGTATTTTACATACATTTCTACCATATTAGTATATAAATTTTAAAACTATACCTCCCCTTATCCTATAGTAGATATGTATCATCACACAAACTATATTTAATAGTTTGTAAAAATAAATAAAATTTTATAATTCCAAAGATTATGATAGCACTAGCTAACTAAATTAAATTAAACAGTATAAATGTAAATGGAGACATTTGTAATATCCAATGCTTTTGAGAAAATTCCATTTCTATAAGACCTCCTATCAATGTATGGTCCCTATTGTTGAAGGAAAAGACCTTTTATCCAAGGATATTTAGTCATCTATACTGAATAATAGGCAAACAAATATTATTAAATTAATTAAATTAATAATAAACAAAATTTCTGTCTTGTCATAAGTAAATGAATTTAATATGAAGAACAATAAATTTTATCTTCATATTAAGTTTAATTATTAACCTGGTCAAGTTGCACTGTAAGGAAGACCTAAATTTTATTAATTAAAAAAAATAACCCAATGATCTTTCCACTTTTTTCATCTAATGATTTTCCAAAATGGATTATTCTAAAGTAAGTAGGTTTCAAAGGCAAAGGAAATAAAAATTGTTAATACAACAAAGGAAATAAAATTAAATATTTATGGATGTTGATATTCAAAGATGATAAGATGTGTTTAAAGTTTATAATATTATCCTATTTGTTTTCACAATATGAGTAACAATGTTCATTAAGAATAAAGCTCTTTTATTTCCAGTCATCAATTATCGGTGAGGCAATCAATATAATCCATTGTTTCATAAATATTCCTCTGGCATGATGTTGACATTCCTTTTCATAAATTATCTTGGTATAAACTAAAGTTGGATATTGAATATATATATATATAGGCAACTTTAGTATATATATATATATATATATATATATATATATATTCTAATCTTCAACTATGTGTAGCTCCACTACACATCATGCCAACCACATTGGGGGCCATAATCTAACCTTCAACTACATGCATCCTCACTTCCAGATAATATATGATATAAAATAAAACGGGTTCTATCTCAGTTAATAATTAATAACTAAAATATTCAGCATTAAAATTAAAATATTTCACTAGCTCAAATTTAAAATATGAATAAGGTTCAGTTTATAAAAATAAATTAAATAAATATTTAATATTTTCATGAGACTTGAAGTGAAAATACAGGAGACAAGATAGATTACATTGAGCCAATATCCCACAGGATACCACCTCAATGGCATAAGAACACTATCCCCCTTATTACTATTTTAAATAACAAACTCATAGTATTCTTACGACTTTAATAACTTCTTCTCACTAAGACTAAACTAATAATTAAATCTTAATCTTCTATTTAATAATAATCTAGCTCAAATAAAATAATTTCAGGTTCATAAAGTTTATTCTAAGGTAATTTAAAAATACAGTAGTAAAATATGAGAAGGGATTTTATGTCATAATCTACTACACTGAAACTAATAATAATAAATAATAATAATAATATTCTTCATTGTTTAACTACTACTGGATATCTTTTCTTTTATTATAATTTTATTAGCATAATAAAATAATAAAATAATTTTATATAATCTTTTACCTTCATGTAATAATATAATAAATACATGGTAGCATATGATAATCTGATAAACAAAGGATGTGTGGCAACTGATAGCATATAATTCAGTATACTATTGTGATAACTGATATATGACCAATAAAACAATGTAAAATTATAATTATTTAATTAAAAGAATACCAATAAAATATTTAAATTCTTAAATATAACTCTCTATTTATCTTTTTGTGCAAAATTATATTTTTGTTTCAATTGTTATGAATATATCATGATTTCATGCAATGAAGTGGAGAAATAAACAATCAAGACACAAAAAATTTTAAAAAACAAATTTTAACAAAGTTTATTAACAACGACAAATAAAGTAAACAATTTATATACACTATTTACAATGGATATCCTTATTTTAATCTTACATTTTTATCTACTAGGTTATAAAAAAATAGTTTATAGTTTAGTTATATCTTTATTTATACTTAAGACAAAATAAATAAAAAATTTTACCATTTGGTTTCTCATTATGGTTAACTTATTATAAATATATTTACTTATTAGCAGAATATTTTATCCTTAATATTATTAAACTATCTTATTTTTAAAAAAAATCATAGGAAAACATTCTACAGAAAAACAAAATTAACTTTATAATGAGTATGGATTTCTCAAAATATTAAAAAAAATTTTCATCTTGCAAAGTCAAAGATGTTACATAAAATATTCATCCAAAATTCAGTACTAGATTTTAGTGTTTTATCACACAATGTTTACTAATCGTAATATATTCTTATTTAGCCTTACTTTAGTATGATATAAGTGTAATAATCAATATATTCCTGTTATTCAATGAACAAAAATATACTATGCATATTGTTTATATAATTTACTTTGTACTATTGTATTTTAAAATATGCAATACTTAAAAATATGCAATACTTATTTTTCTTAAAAAAAAATATAAAGCATTCAAAAATAATCAACATTCTAAAGAAAATATCTTGTTTAGATATTCTATTTTAAAAATTTATATTTCATTTCTGAAAATAAATTCAAAATATATTCTATGATTCTTTCCTTTCCTTAGGATACTTTGGACCTTCAATTTTAAGTTATAAATTCTATTCCTTCTAAGCAAATAAACCAATCTTATACAAAACGATAGCATAACCTAAGTTCTAAATTATTTATCTTTTTTTTTCAAAATATCTTACTGAATGATGCAGTTACATGAAATAAAGATAGCAAAATAGATGTATAGGATTTAAGGAAGAAAGCTAGAGTATCACTCTTAATATATCTCAAAAAATCATGGCACAGTGCAAAGAGGTATGACCTTTACCTGTCTAATAACCTCTAATACATGAACAATGTTAAAGCTACTTCTTCAGCTTTATTTAAAACATCAAATATTTAAAGACATATAAAACACTGTCCAAATAAAATGTGTATCAGTCATAGGGCTTTGTTAACTATGCTGATAACCACATAAAGACTAAATATTATTTCTATTCCTTATATCCTATTTTTTAAAAAAATACATCATCTTGGTTTCCTGCTAACTATAGTACTTCCAAGCCACTATCTCAACATTATTTCTCAAGATTTTTCTACATCTTACATCGATAAATAACTATCTGCATTTACAAAACAATAAATAAAATTCATTGATAGTTTAAAACAATTTCACTGTTCCATAAGAAAAGTTTGCTTACTTCATTATTCTATATGTTTAATCATATACAATCTACTTAAACAATATTTGAATATCCAATAACATGAAAGTTCTAAAAGAATCACATAATTATTTATTATTATGTTGGATTATATCACTAATATATAAAAAAAAATAATCGTCGTATGCATATTTTCAAATCAATCCTATCTCATAATGTTTTTTTAAAATGTTGTATGAAAATGCGTTACATATAATTAAAACTTTTACACTTCATTCTTAGATTCATAGATGATCTAAAGAAAACAAAAATATACATTATAAATTATTAATAGTTATTATTATTACCAAATAACCCTTTTTATCTGATCATCATTTTTAGTAGGCTTCTTCCATCCACTAGATATAGAAAAACATTGCATACATAAATGAAAAGACACATCCATATGTTTTATTTAAAAATATTCTTATCTAAATTATTAGATTATATTATAAATTTTATGTTATTAACAAATTAATGTTTTATTTATTCCTAATCTTATAAATAGAAAAATTTACATTTAACTAAGTTAGTAAAATAAAAATTTAAAACTAGTTCATGATAAAATCCAAAATATTTATTATTTTCTCTAGATGTTCTCCTCCAAGTGTGTTAAAGTTTAAAAATAAAAATAATTATTAATCCATTTAGTAAAATTTATAGAAAATAATCCTGGGTCTTTACTATTCAGAATGAAAATTATTAAACTGTAATATTAAAGAACTATTCCCATGAAGTTTATTCAATATTCTCTGATGCATCACTCTGTTCAATTTAACTTAAGTTATCCGGTAAACTTTTACACAATATTTGTATTTTCATGGATCCATCCTTTATTTATCTATTATATGTCCATTTTTTTATATAGGTTTTATTTCTTAATAAGTTCTTTTTAATTCTTGTAAAATATATATTTAAAAAAAATGTTTTCCTTCAAAAAGGACTAAACATTCTATTTCTTTCATTATATTTTATGATAACTCATACGATATAAATATCTTATTCTTTTTTAAAAAAAAAACTCCTGGATAAGCTTATAAATAATGCGTCACAAATTTTTTTAGACGGCAAATAGTTTTCTGTTTAAGCTTCCAGCATAATGTCTGTATTGTTCTTTTATGAGTTAGAACAGTCCTCCGGTTAAGCATAAATAAAGCTGTATTATAATTTAAACATATTTTATTTCGTAGTATATCCATTTTTATTGTGTAGTTTAGGTTAAACTTCAGATAAAATAATCCTGGCAGGTAATTTTTAAAAATTAGAAAATCATTTTCCCGAAGTTGCCAAATATATTATTTTTTAAACTTTCTTTTGCAAAACACTTTAAAATTATCAATTAGTTTTTTGCAAATAAAACTATAAGAAAGTATTAAAAAAAAATTGACTAAAATAAAAATTTTAAAGTACTATCTCTTCGATAGCTATAATTTACCTTTCTCTGGTTTCAATACATTATTAATCTTTCCCTATACCCCCATGCAATTCATATTTATAGTCTGTAAGAATACCTCATTTGATTGGTTGATTCTTACTTTAACTTGAGAACAAATATACATATTTTCAGTTTATAGCAGAATTATATTTGAAAATAAAAAATTATGATGTAATGAACTTAAAATATTATTTAAAATATTACTTTTAAATCAATTATTATTTTATTAAAACTATTTAAACATTTAAAATAACTTTTAAAATAACTTTTATAACTTATTTCATTCTTAATATTCCATTTATCTAGTTTTATTTAAACAAAATATTTAATTTTTTTATTAACTCAATTCGTCTTTATTATATTACTTAAAACATTACATACGATAGTTAACTTAATATTTATTATTTGCTTTATACTAGGTGATAATTCCATCCAATTCTATAAAATAACTTTTAAAATATTTTAAACTTTGTTATTAATTCAAACAAGCATGTGTGTGAAAGTATATAGTATACAAGTCACATGATTAATAACTTTGACCGACGATTTTCAATCTATTTCTCTGCCCAGATTTATAAAATTGATACACTTATTATATTATATAAAATAATTATAAAATTTGGAAGAACAATTTAAAAAATATAGAATTAAATACAATTCTCACCATCATAAAGTTTATTTTTAAAATGTACAATATTAATTTATGCTTATTAAATATGACTTTATAAATTTAAAAAATAACATTTATTACTACAAGTTTTAAACTATTAAAATCGAACTTTTTAAATATACTTTTAATATTTATAGCTGAGTTATTTAATATGGCCAGCTTTTACAACCATATGCAACAATATTTTAAGCTTTACTTAACTACTTTTAAATGATTCGCTATATTTTTATATACTACGTATTTTCTTTAGCTTCAAATTGTACTTTATAATATAACTGACAAACTATAATTAATAAATCAAAAGAACATATTCTAAAATTTAAAATTTTTAGTAATTGACTGTTATGAACTATTACTGACCTATAGAAAAGGGCACAATATATATATAAGGCATTTCAATAGGAATTAATAGCTACACTGCTTAAGGTTAGAACAATAGCATTTGATCCTATGGTAAAGTGTCTTTACTCATGATGTATTTTATATAACTTAAAATCTTAAAATAAATTTATGTAGATAATAAATGTGTTTGATGATATTTTTTTTGAAATTCAAGTTTAGAATGATGTCATTAAGAATTTCTCTAATTATTATATTAAAGATAATTTCACTTTTGAAATTATTATTGATGATATTAAAAATAATTTATTTACACTTTACCTGAGGTTGTAGTGAGACTCTGCATGGGATAACATCAGAAAAACTGGACCATGGCATTTCTTACCAACAACCTCTTAAAGTACTGCCCTGTCACAAGTGCAGGTGGACTCTGACATCCATTAATAATTGATGAAGCCTTTCAACCCAAAGTGGATTTAATCTTTCTCGTGCTATTACTTTGATCAGCATCACAAACTTCTGATTAATATTTTATATTACCCTACTTTATCTATAAGTCATAATACTGTGATCTCTGTAAACCACATTCTTTAGTATTATTATGTATTAGAAATTTCATCTTAAAGCTTATGTAAGCTAGCTGCCCTATCATTTAAACAATTGTTAAATACGCTAGTATACAACATCTAGTGGTTCTGTCAAATCAAAATTATGTAGTTAAATATACAAATAAATGTTTATTCATTCCAAATGATTGAATGTAACATATAACCGTGGACTACTTGTGAAAATGCATATTCATTATATGGTCATAGTAAATCATAATTCAAATATAGGCTTATATAAATAAAGTTCTATTTCATGTATATGTGTTTTAAGGTCATTAATTCTCATTCATATATCATAGCATTAAGATTATAAATCTGTTTTAAAATTGATATCTTCTTTCATTAGCATATTAATCCACATTGTTCTGAGTATACATCATATAGTATATCATTATATATATTCAATTTCTATTTGTGTATTCCTTCATCATTGTAATTCATATTCTATAGTATATAGTAACAGTATGTAACTTATAGAATATGCAAATCAACACCAGTAATCATATGAAACCCATAATCTATTAATTTATGTGGCATATGTAAATAAGTTTATTATTTGTATTTATTAAATTTATATTAGTTATTACTCAAGTATTCAATCTTATTAATTTATTAATAAAATTATTAACAGTTCATAAGCAATTACTATGTCAATAATTCTTTGTCTTAGTGTTGTTTTATGCATGCACATCATTAAAGGTTGCAATATATATATATATATATATATATATATGCAACCTTTAATAGATTTATGAATATATATATATATATATATATATATAATTCATGCTCCTCTTAATGTCTTGCTAGTTAGTTGCATTTCATTAATCTTATTTTAATGAAATATTAGTATAATTATGAAGCTCTCATCCCATGTTATGGTTTTTAAGTAATTAATGTCACATATTCCCTGAAAATATCATCTCTCCACTGTGTCTTCAGGACAGGAATGAATGAAATTCCTTTTGCTATCATCAGATATATTGTTCATAATGTTATAGATTTAGAGAATGAGGAATAGAGCAGAAGTTATGATTGCTCCTGACCTGTGTAACTCGAGCATGATTTGGTTCAGGGTACTTTTGCTTAGGCACTAACTCTTGTTAAATATACATAGAAGTCTGACCAGTGCAATATATAATTGTCTACTTGTATTCCTACTCATATCTATAAGTTGTGTGACTGCCAATAAACTCTCTCCTACATGCATATCTGATTGAAAACCTCCTCACATTTCTTGCACTATATATTTTTTTATTGCATTCTATGCAATAATGTTATCTATTGTTACTTTGAGTGGTCAGCATTTACCAGATGCTTTTTTGCATTTAAATCTTCAGATAACGTTCTGGCATTTGGCCTTATTAATAAGATTGTTTTGAATTTTAAGTTTTTTGATTAAATAGTAATCTGTAATTATAAGTGATTGCTGCATTATTGACGGTACTGCCTCCAACTTTGAATATTAAAACTTCATTATTAAGAGGGTCAAACATCAGAAAACAGTTTGAGAATGGAAATTTAAATGGAATAAAGTGTTCAGCATTTACATATTACTCATGATTGCAATAAATAGCATTAGTAGGTAGCTGCTTTTATTTTATTTATATATTCATCTTACTATGTAAATTTACATGATTATTACAAAAATGCTATAATAAAATTTAAATGATTTTTTTTTTCTCAATTGAAAATGGATTTGAATATGTTTTAGAAAAATTACCCAATATATTTATTTAAAAAAAAAGAATACTGTCAATAGATAGAACCATATTATATTTAATATGACATACTGAATTCTGGTTATATATTCATGATTATGTGAATTCCATTTATTTGTATCTTAATTGATATAAACGAAGACGACACATTGTAAGGGTATTAAACTTAATTCATTATATAAAGAATTCTTATTTGAATTTTAATTTGTTTTAGAATTAAAAAAACAAAGAACAATATAAAAAACATACTTTTTAAACAAAATCATTGTACTTTGATATCAGTAATAGAAAGATCATCCAATAGATAGCATCCATATCTACAGATATAATAGTCTGATCTCTAGTTTTAATTTTGTTTAATTTGATTAGGAAATAGGGTTGAAGTTTTTGAGAAATAGAATTAAAATTGAAAAAACATAATAAAACACGAATTAACAAAATGCGATTGGATGCTCTTATTCCATTGGTACAGATAATTTGCATATTTTAATTAATCTTTAAAATAACCCAATAATAAAAGTAATACAATACTTTTATTTGATCATAATAATATTAAAGTTAAGACAAGTAGTGTTTATCATTTTTATGGAAATATTATGTTCTACTATAGAAACATGGCCAAAAGCAGACATAAAATATTTATAAATTATGGGTAATAGATACATTGTATATTGTAGCACCTTGAAAACAGCTACAGGTTAAAATCAAGACGATACTAATAATGGATAACTTATTCATTATTATGAGTGCTTAAAACGGTCAAGAAATTTCAAATTATAAATATCCGGGTTAAGATTAATGGAAATTAGTTAAGGTTAAAATTAATGGAAATCTGTGCAGGCTACACATGTGCTTTTTAGATCTTGTTTTCCATATTTGGTTGCAGATTCCAAAAAGGTAAATTTTATTTTTTTATGATAAAAAATAAAAATTTTATGATAATTTTTGTGATCAAGTAGATTGAATTTTTTTGTCTTTCTCTCATTTTTTTTTGTTAGTTACTGGAGAACAGTTCAGCATAAAATTATAATGGGGAACAAGTTTTACTTTTTACATTGTATTTTGAAGAACACATTATGAAGGCTTATTGTTTTTTTTATTTTTCTATATTTTTTTAAGTATTATTTTATTTTGTATTTTAATTATATATTTTTTAATTATTCTTATATATATATTGATAAAAAAATTACTATTAAAACATAAAAATAAGAAAGATCGTGATTGATTGCATTTTTTTTTTTTGGTGCTGATATAGTACATGCTCGGTAGCCATTTGAAATTTAAAACACCCAAAAACACAACTGAAACATACAAGCAATAAATGACATCAAGTAGAAGCACCGAGGTTCAAAAAATTAAATAGCCTAAGGCACTACAATTAAAAAAAGTGCTAGAAAAGAAAAAAAAGCAGAAAAGAAAGTAATGTTGAAAATTTAAAAAATTACAAAAACCTTTAAAATAAATCAAAAATGATAATTTATATAGTGATAATCAAACATTGTAATAGAAGCTACTTTCAAAAGCCTATTCCTGTCTTTCAACAGTATATACTAAATCAGTATTATAAATTAAAAAAATAATATTTAAAAAGTATAATGCTAAATGTCAAATGGTGGGGAAAATGAATTGCACTACATGTAATTACAAAAATCAAAAATGCTATAAATCAAACATTGTAATAGTGAATCTCAAAATATTAAAAAAAGTACTGGAAAAGAAAGAAACATAGAAAATTAAATAGCCCATGGCGCTACAATAGAAAAAAAGGGTGGGAAAAGAAAGTAACATTGAAAATTTAAAAACCTACAAAAACCTTCAAAATAAATCCAAAATACTAATTTATATAGTGATAATCAAATATTTTAATAGTAAATCTCAAAAAATTAACGTATGTTAAGGCATTTTAAAAAAAAATCATAAATGCTATTTACAAAAAGCTTTTCTATGGCGATAATTAAATGCTATTTATTTAGCGATAATTAGCAAAATAATAAATGCTACTTTCAAAAGCCTATTCCTGACTTTCAACAGTATATAATAAATCTCAAAAATCAGTATTATAAATTAAAATAACATTTAAAAAGTATAAAGCTATATCTCAAATGGTGGGGAAAATGAATTGCACTACATGTAAAAAAAAACCTCCTCTGTCTTTCAATACTATTTCATGGTGTATCAACAAATAAAAAACCTGATGAAACTACTCTTAAAAATATATAATATTTTACACATGGCTTTGGGATCATCCCTCTAACTAAGAGTTATAATAATAATAATTCAGAAGCTTTAATAACAGACATAATTATACATATTACAGTTAGCATTTATTTAAGTAATTTTTTACCAATGTTATAAGAATTTTAAAAATATTACCAACTTTTTGCATCCGTTGCTGAATTTGGGTCTTCCTAAATCTCTTCATTAGTGTAAAACCATAAAGTCATTAACAAATTGTAGTTTTAAGATTTAAGTTTATTACTTTAAAGAAGATGCCAGTAAAATTAATTTGACAGCATCTCTTTAGAATTTATTTTTAAAACTCTGTGCTTGATTATCTCTCAAATTAAACCAGGTATATGAGATGTAAAATAATTTCCAAGAATCTGGCTTGTGAATAGCCTTTTGTCTTACTAGACGAAAGTGCTAAATTAAGAAATTTAACAATAGAAAACTAAACTTTAAAATTATAAAAAGCTGTAAACAAGCTAATCGACTTGTATGCCTCAAATCTAAACTTGTAAGCAAATGCAATAGAGGGGTAAAATTTCTCATAAAAAATTTATAATAAATTAATGATTTAAAAATATAATCACACTGTAACATATTACATGTCACAATTTATACTCGCATATATATGAGTGCCTATACATGTATTAGTTTTAAGATTTAAGTTTTAACACTTTAAAAAAGACACAAGTAAAATTAATTGGTAATTTATTCTGAAAATATTGCTTTTCATTAATATTTAAAAAATAAAAAATTAAAGACCAAAGATTTTGTATCAAAACTCAACTTTTATACCCATTTTCAAATCATATGATCACATGATCACACACCCTTTATATTTGTTTTTTGTTTTTTTTTTTTAAAAAAAAATATTAATGAAAAGCAGATCAATTATGTTTTTTGTTTTTGCAATATTTTTGAAATAAATTGCCTATTAATTTTACTTGCATCTTCTTTAAAATGTTAAAACTTAAATCTTAAAACTAATACATGTATCCACACACACATATATATGCGAGTACAAATTGTGATGTGTAATATGTTACAGTATGATTATATTTTTAAATCATTAATTTATTATAATTTTTTTATAAGAAATTTTACTCCTCTATTGCATTTGCTTACAAGTTTAGGTTTGAGGCATAAAAATCAATTAGCTTGTTTACAGCTTTTTTATAATTTCCAAGTTTAGCTTTCTATTGTTAAATTTCTTAACTTAGCATTTTTATCTTAGTAAGACAAAAGGCAATCTACAAGTCAGATTCTTGGAAATTATCTTACATCACATATACCTGGTTTAGGTTGGGAGATAATCAAGCACATATTTTTAAAAATAAATTCTAAAGAGATGCTGTCAAATTAATTTTACTGGCATCTTCTTTAAAGTAATAAACTTAAATCTTAAAACTAAAATTTATTAATAACTTTATGGTTTTACATTAATGAAGAGATCTAGGAAGACCCAAATTCAGCAACGGATGCAAAAAGTTGGCAATAATTTTAAAATTCTTATAATATTGGTAAAAAATTACTTAAATAAATGCTAACTGTAATATGTCTTAATATGTCTGTTATTAAAGCCTGTGAATTATTATTATATCTCTTAGTTAGAGGGATGATCCCAAAGCCATGTGTAAAATATTATATATTTTTAAAAGTAGTTTCATTAGGTTTTTTATTTGTTGATACTCCACGAAATAGTAATGAAAGACAGAGGAGGTTTTTTTTTTTACATGTAGTGCAATTCATTTTCCCCACCATTTGAGATTTAGCTTTATACTTTTTAAATATTATTTTAATTTATAATACTGATTTTTGAGATTTACTATATACTGTTGAAAGTCAGGAATAGGCTTTTGAAAGTAGCATTTATTATTTTGCTAATTATCGCTAAATAAATAGCATTTAATTATCACTATAGAAAGGCTTTTTGTAAATAGCATTTATGATTTTTTTTTAAAATGCCTTAACATACGTTAATTTTTTGAGATTTACTATTAAAATATTTGATTATCACTATATAAATTAGTATTTTGGATTTATTTTAAAGGTTTTTGTAATTTTTAAAATTTTCAATGTTACTTTCTTTTTCTGCTTTTTTCAATTTTCTAGCACTTTTTTTTTATTGTAGTGCCTTAGGCTATTTAATTTCCCATGTTACTTTCTCCTCCTCCACTTTTTAATTGTAGTGCCTTAGAGTATTTAATTTCTTGAAACTAAGCACTTCTACTCGATGTCATTTACCGCTTGTATGTTTCAGCAGAGTTTTTGGGTATTTTAAAATTCAAAATGGCTGCCGAGCACGTACTATATCAGCACATTTTTTTCTATAATGTGTGTTTAGTCTTTGAATTAATTGATATGAGACAATAATGAATATATTTCAAAAATATAATGACTTGATTTAAAAGTTTCTATAATTTCTTTTCTGCATTTTAATAATAGTAACATTATGCAAATGCTAAAAGTTACGATTTGACAGTACATAAACTTAGGCCAATTATAGACTTGCAATATAAATTTCAAAGCTGCATATTTTTTAATTATTATTTTATTAAATGTTTTTAAAATTATTATTTTATTATACATTTTTTAATTATTGTTTTTTTTATATATATTTGATAAAACATTACTATCGAAACTAACATAAAAGTAACAGTTTTGACAGTATATATAAAAACTACAAATGTATGTACATCAATAACTATGATGAATTTAGTATTTCATTCACTTTTTATTTTATTTTGTTATTTTGTATATAGTGGCTATTTTAATAGTACTTTTTAATAAATTACAAACTGTATTGAAGTTCTTTATTATAATATTCAAATTATACTAATTATTGATCAATATTAACTACTTGTTATAAGGGATGTCTTATATGTTGCAAACCTCTGTATGGAAATGCATTTTGAAAGGCTACTGAGAAAAATGAAACATACTAATGTTTTTATTCTATGAAGTTTTCAAGTAGGGGATTACCTTAGATAAGTGTTATTATATACCAAATTTTTAGAAATTTTATGATGAATCCAACTAACCTACTAACAAAACAATAGTTCAAATTGTGTGCATGATACTTTTGAATTTATAAAATACTATGAAAATGATTATTAGAAATACTAACTTTTATTCTATTTTTTATTATTTTAAATATCAATAACTATATTTTTTTCAACTTAAAGACATTTTTTAGGGTTTTGTGTTTCAAAAAATATATATTATGTCATTTTTGAGTAATACAAATTTAATTTATGACAAAATTTGTTGATTAACATAATTTTTTAAATATTCAATATGGCCGCTGCAGCAATGAATAAGTTAAACTGAGTTAGAGACATGAGTAAATTGAATTCAATCTTAATTCTTGACTGTGTCATACAATCTTTATTTGCTATTTTGTTTTCCTTTGTTTAAAATTTATTATAATTGTGTTAAAGAGAAAATAAAATGGATATTGAAAGTTGCTTATATTATAAAACAAAAAAACAAATCAGAGTTTTTATAACAAAATATTAAACTGAAAGTTATTAAAGTAATATTAAATACAGTTTGTTTTTCAAAAATACATTCAAAACTTTAAAGACAATACATATATTTTTTTCTTTGACTTTCTTGTTTTTGGAAAAAAAAAGGGAAGAAAAAATGTGATTAAGAGATAATTAATTAAGGAAGATAAGATAATTTTGGAGATAGACAACTTGATGAAAAGAAAACATTTTTAATTTTTTTTTTTAAATGATGTCATTTGTAAGTTGACAGACGTAATTAATTTAGGTAAAAAGGATTGTCTAGTAGTGAACACAAGATGTGGGAGCAGTCTGTTGTACAGTAAAAGGAAGCTTGGCCAAACAATGTATGTTTAAATGCAACCCTTAACAATTTGAAATCACAGTAAGCTATATTTGCTATTGGGAGAGTAATATTCTCACTAAACTACTAATTGGCCAAATACGCTAGTAGTTTGTTTTCTTAGTATGCATAAATAATTCACTTTTGTATGCTCATCTCTATCATTGCATGTAGCATTATTAGAAGAAGAAAATTATAAAATTCAGCCCTAAAATGAGGTGCAGTAATGCCCATTATCATCAGAGATATGTTTTCCTTGCCCATAGATTTATATGACTGTTGCTAGTCCCCTCCAGAATTCTACTAAATGGAGATTTTTAGATAGTGATTGAAGAAAAAGACATACTGGCACCAAATCCTAGCTTGGAGAGTAAAGAAATAATAGAACTTACCATTTGTGTCCAGCCTAAACATAAAATGAAAAGAGAAAATGACCATTGTATGTAAAAGGAGACCTACCTTTAGAAACCAACCAGATATATATATATCAATACATGGCGTTTTACCAAAAACACCGTCAAGCGTAGGTTTGTTTACATAAACGTCAGAGTAAGCATTCACTATCTCTATCGTTAATGCCACTTTCAGATCATGACTTCAAGCTGATTTGCTATCATCAATGAAGGGTAGGAATAAGAAACTAGATCTAAACACTAACTCTGAGCATTTATGAAACAGTTTCTATTCAGCTTGCAAGCATGAATTTTTTAGACACGTAATGTTTTCAAACTCAGCATAGCAAGCCAGATAGCTATATGGGTCTGATATCAGTTCAGTATCACCACATAGTAAAAGCCTCTGCAACATATATCATTGCAAGAAAAGCTCAAAAGGTACATTTATGAAAAACAAAAAAACAAAGTTAAACTTGCTAACGCTTGTATTTATGATAAATAGATGGCGTTTTACCAAAAACACCGTCAAGCATAGATTTGTTTACATAAATGTCAGAGTAAGCATTCACTATCTCTATCGTTAATTCCACCTTCAGATCATGATTTCAAGCTAACTTGCTATCATCAGTGAAGGGTAGGAATAAAAAACTAGATCTAAACACTAACTCTGAGTATTTATGAAACAATTTCTATTCAGCTTGCAAGCGTGAATTTTTTAGACACGTAATGTCTTCAAACTCAGCATAGCAAGCCAGATAGCTATATATATATATATATATAATAAAATTGTAACCTTAAATTATGAACAAATATTTATTTAATTGCAATTATTATCCTTATATGGTATGATTCATTTTTATATGTTTTGAAATATATTATATATTTGTATTAAGCATAATGATAATTTATGAAATTTATTTCTTTATTATTTGTCATATGCTTGTAGTTAAATATTGGTCAGACATGTAGGAGGAGAGGAGGAAAAAAACTTTGAAAGTATTAAAAGATGAGAGATAATGGTAATTATTAAAAGCTATAATCTTTAATGCTGCTTGATGATATTACATTTTGAAATTTTGTGGAGTTAATAAGAGAAGGGGAGGTTAAAGTATTGTTAAGTTCAAAATTTTAGTATGTTGTTTCAATTTTAATTCTTGCATTTCCTCAATTTAATAAGGGATTTAAATTAAATAGTTAAATTAAGTAATAACATGCTATTTCCTCAATTTAATAAGGGATTTAAATTAAATAGTTAAATTAAGTAATAACATGCTAAAACCTAATGTGTCTACAAGCTATTGTTTCATGCTTGATGAGATCATCTAAAGAATGAAGGTTAGAACTTGAATTTCTGGTCACTTCTCAAAGAAGTTATGAGGTGATGCCTTAACCAAATTCAGAATCAAACTCCTTGTTTCTTATTTGAGAAGGTTTTAGAGAGAAGTTTTTCCATATTTGAATACTTTAATTGACTCTTTTTTCTATATTCTATATTGATAATTTTTACATTATTTACTACAAAGCTTTCAAATGAAAAAGATTCTAGAAGTTAATATTTGAATTTTGCAAAATAAGAAAATAATTTACTAAATAGAGCTTTTAATTATAACAATGATACTTGCATTATTGGATGTAATTTTATCTTTTCAAAAAGTTATAGAATAAAATATTAGATATTTGAATATTATTTTTTAAATTAAAAAGAAATTTAGAGTTAGACTTGTTAAAAAAATATATCTTAAAATTAATATATAAAATTATTGTTATTAACATTAAAATTTTTTTTTAATCTCTGTTTTATGACTTATCTTCATAAAAATAAATATATTTAAATAAAATGTAACTGCATTCATGTAGGTTTTTGGTTTAAAATAAATATTTACTAAGGCAATAAATCTAAAGCATGTGTGGTTGAAAATGTGAAGGTAGAGACCTCTACAGGTCTTAACCACAAGCTTATGCATTGGAAAAAAAAGGGGAACCCTTCTTTACTACAACCTACCTTCTGTATAAATAGATGAAACTGAAGTGGTTAGATCTGAGAATGTGAAACTATTCAATACTTCACTGACTAAGACAACAATTCCTATTATACATAAATAATCTTAAATATATAAACAAATTATTAAAAAATACAATTGATTTTTAAAAAAATCAAATATTCAGCAATTTATTGGAAGCAAAACAATCCATCGATCATAATCTGTCACTTCAATTGAGAGATCTGACATCTTTCATATGCAAATTAAATATTGTAATTTCCCAAAGGTTCATTAGATACTGGCATTTTCAGACTTTTTTAAAGGTAATAATATTAAAATGATCTCCATAATAAAATAAAACTGCACACAAAATAATGAAGTAAAAATATAATTATTGCAGTTACCACCACAACACCCAAATTAGCAAAATCTATGTAGCAGGACTGATTATAATGGAACTCTTTAAAAAAATCTTAATTGATTGAAACAGATCAATAAAATAAAAATAAGATGTCTGATGGGCACAGATCTTTTAAGAAACATTTATAATTCATATGTAATGACATAGTTATAGTTATGGTAGATATAAATATCTTAAAGAATAATGGTAGCAGGAAATGTTGTTACTTCTCCAGCATATCAGCAAAAGGCTCATAAACTGATAGAAGCCCTTCAGTATGCTCATCACCAATCTTTGAATTGGAATTTATTTTATATCCCATTACAATTTAGACATGATAAAAATGGATGCTTGCCTAGAAGAAGAGGTGTATTACTATAGCAATAAATAACATATTTACCAGCTCTTGTACTATAAAATATAATTATCAAAATGAATCAACTTGGATTGAAATCCAACTTAACAACAATAAATATTATGTAAAAAATCTATTTCAGGGTTTTTATCTGGTGAAAGCTTGATTAATTATTAGTTATCAGACAATAGTTTGTACCAAATCATTATGCTCAGGCATCTAATCATTACTTGAGCTTACATAAGATGGCAGAACAAGAGTAAAAAATAAATAGCATATTTAAGGTCATGTGATATTTCACTGGTGTTTGAGCAATAAAATATTAATTTTAATATCAATATATATATATATTGAGCCCAAATTGTTTATTAGCAAACAATATTATACAAACATCATAAATGTAGTAAATTTAATTATTGTGCATTCAAATTGCTCTGCTTGTTTTGTATTGTTTGTTGCAATGGTAGACTCTGGAGCCTACTGTGTATAGATTAGGGAATTATCTCTAGCACAAACTAAGTATGAATATATGCAAAGACTTATATAAATTATTATATGAATAACTATAGTAGGCATTATTGTCATATGATGTAATACTTCAAAATCACTAAAGAAATACTAAATATCTGGAAAAGGACTTAAGAAAAGATAATTATGTTAAAATGTTTTTTAAATGGCATTGAAATTTTGTAAATAATATTACTGAAATAGATATTGGAAAAAATTCCGTGAATAAATAACTACAAATCACAACATAACAAAAAGTATTTATACCAATCACAGATGTTTTACCTGAATTAAAATTGAACTTTGAATTAACATCTCTATTAAAAAATTTATGGACTTAAAAAAAAAAAAAACCCAACAATATATCACACTAATGTATATAGGAAAATTAAGAAAAAAAATTGCAATATTATAAAAAGTTGTATTCAAGAAATAGATTTTAAAATTCAATCTAAATGAATTTGGTATTGCTTTGTTATCTAATCACATTATAATTTAAAATGAATTCTCCAAACATTTTGCAATAGTAAAACACTTAATAAATGTAAAAGAATAAATTATTTTAGTCAATCGAAACACTATTTTGTATAAACAACATATATCAATATATTAGGAGGAATAGGGACTCCTCAGAAACCAAAAAAAAAATTTATATGAAAATCCAACATCAATTCTCAAGTAATTGTCTAAACTATTCATTCCTTTAATTTAAAAATTTTTCAACTATATCTAAATGAATTTCTAATGACTAGAAATTAAAACAGGGGCAAAACTCTTCATATAGTAGTGCCACCTAGTGCAAACCAGAATAATCAATAGATGCAAGAAGGTTTGTGTATAAAATCTATATCTAGTGCCTAGTCATTCACTATTCTGGCTGAGAGTTTTGCCTCTGCTTTAACAGCATTGTATAGAAAATGGTGATCATGTGATGATTAGAAGTTGGTTGATTTTATTTGTTTATATAAAAAATGAATTATAAAAATGATTTAGAGCAATATGTATTCTATTAACTCTTTAAATTTTTTTAAAATTGCTTTTAATAAAAAAAAAAAAGAAACGATATTTTTAAGATTATTTAAAATTCTGAAAATCGTTTGTATAAAAAAATAACTGGATGAGTTTTATAAGACGTTTGAGCACAGAAAGTGACAGCAGGAACAACAAATCGTAAAATCAAAGTTTCAGAATCTAACTCATACTGTTTTATTAAGCCATGCAGGGAAATAACTTTACTTAAATTCAAGACTATAAAGCAAATGTTCAGTTTAGTTCTATTTACACTTTTCACATCGTTCAATGGTATCTATCTCTCTTTTAACCATGTGTGTAACTTTGTTAGCACTTTTTGTTAATCTCACCATATGAATAAACCTATTTTATTACATGTTCAGAAGTTTAATATTGCTCTTTTATTAATTGTTCAAGTCTCAGATCACATATGAACAAATTTGTTTTCCAAGCACACAGAAATATTTCATTTTTGTATTGTTATTTTTGTCAAAAATTCAGTTTAAGTTTAACTTTATGAATATTATTAATATTTACCATATATTGATTATCTGATCAATGTATTTACCATTGTAAATTTTTTTTATTAACTTTTACTTTTTTTTTAAAAAAAAAAAAAGAACTTTAATTTTGTTGTAACATTTATCTTCATTTTAATTATAATTAATATCTTCATTCCATCTTATATTCCTGAAACATGTAAATAAAAACATGAAAAAACAGATATATAATCCTCCAAGATTCATTTTATATGAAATAAACTGAATTTAATGTTTATGTCTGAGCTAGAAATGTCCCAATAATCTCTAACTTAATAAATGATTAGTAATAGTCACTAATCTATTTGTCTGAAAAGGATGGTGTTAGAGATGTGAATACAAAAAGTTTGACACTTGAAAATCAAATTAAAATAATTTAATATTGATAAATATGAAGAAATAGTGATGTGTGCAAAAGATTATGAGCTAGAACACCTGAAGAATGACATTTCAGCATAAAATACATCAATAAAAATTTTCATTTAAATTTAATCAGAAAAGTAATATGCAGAAAAATATGGATGAAATTGAATCACTGATGCCACATGTATATGTTTGATTTAAAAAATTTCTAAAAACCTCTGATTATTTTTCATTGTTAATATAAACAAATAACAATAATATACTCCTGTATATATAACTGTAGCATTTCTGTTTTCTCATTGTTACTTTTTTTTGAATTAAAATGTCACTAAATTTACATTTATTATTAACATCAGATTTGTACTATCATTAATACATTTGGTAGTTGAGGAGGGACATAATGCTGCCATCAGATAGCGCTGCGACACCATCAACAACCAGCCTGAAACATGCAAGTGATAAATTTAGTGACATTTTAATTGAAAAAAAAAAGTAACAATGAGAAAACAGAAATACTACAGTTATATATACAGGAGTATATTATTGTTATTTGTTTATATTAACAATAAAAAAAAATCAGAGGTTTTTAGAAAAAAATTTAAATTAAACATATACATGTGGCATCAGTGATTCAATTTCATTCATATTTTTCTGCATATTACTTTTCTGACTAAATTTAAATGAAAATTTTCATTGATGTATTTTATACTGAAATATCATTCTTCAGATTTTCCAGCTCATAATCTTTTGCACATTTCACCATTTCTTCATATTTATCAATATTAAATTATTTTAATTTGATTTTCAAGTGTCAAACTTTTTGTATTCACATCTCTAACACCATCCTTTTCAGACAAATAGATTAATGATTATTACTAATCATTTATTAAGTTAGATGTAAGGGCCAAAGAGCATAATAATGCAATAATAGAAAAGATGATAAATCTGCATTATATATTAATTACTTGAAATATGGGCATAAAATAGATGCTACAAAAAGTATTAAATATTTAAATTACATCAAGGATCCAAAAAGAAGACAAATATATGAAACATACTATATTAAAAATAATTTGACTAATTGTATGAATATTTACAAGACATCTATAAATTTGGTTAATAATTAATTAAAAATGAATGAAAAATTATATATGATATATATATAATTATATAAAAATGCATGTAATATTTATTTAATGTATTGTTATGATATCGTCAATTATTTTGTAATTACTGAATTTATAAATGAGGGTTTTGATTTGTTTTAATTATTTAAATTATTATTGTTTGTTTTAACTCCATTATTGAACACTGAATGGTTTTATGTCTGAAATAATTCATCAACATCAAATAGATTAGTAAAATTCAAAAAGGGCATCAAAGCAGGTGCTGAAAAAAGCTTTTAATGTATAAAATTATTATTGAATATATAGCTGTTGTAGAGAATTTATTATTATATTCTGGTTATTATTATGTATTTATATAAATAATTTACTGCAGAAAGGAGTTTGCTATTAACTGAAAGATGACTCTTTGATGCCTCTTAGAGGCCTTAAAGAAACCGAACAGGGCAAATTTCTAATGTCCACTTCATATGTTCTTGTCATTGCAGATGTTATTAGTATATGATTATTCATATAGTATATAAACATGGATGGACTTCTCCCAACATGCATTAGCCATTATGGTGAGTTTATTGGGTTTTTACCTGAGTTTAAGATCAAGAAACACCATGATATTTCTTCTCAGCTGCCTGATAAAGCAGAATGAATGTGTGTGTGAATTAAATTTTTTTTCTTAATAGATATTTACAATCATGACAGACAAAAATAAATCATGGCTATTGTGCTCAGATGGCTGTTAAGTCACCAGCAAAAACAACATTTGATGGCTGAAGGTGGAGGGTGCTATGAATACCCTGATTGTGTAACCAGGCTGCCATTTGATGACTTTTAATTTAGGTATTTACAACTGCAAATCACATTCAAGTGAAAGACGATTGCAAGAATTAGAAGAACTATCTTATATTAAATGGGACATTTTTGAACTTTGTTAAGTTAGAAGAAAAGGTGAAGAGATAATTGGTTTAAAAAGTAAACAAGTACTCTATTACAAAGTCACAAATATTGAAAATACAAGTCGAATAGGATTCATTCTAAATAAAAAGTGGAAAAACAACATTGTAGGGATTGATGATGTATTGGACAGAGTGACAAAATTAGTTATTCAACTAATAGCAGATACCAAATGCAGATAATTCAGGTCTATGCCCCAACAAGTTCTCATAGTGATGAAGTAGTAGAATATTTTTATGTGGATGTACTTGCTTGTGATCAGAGTACACAACATTATAAAATTATTATGGGAGACTTTAATGCTAGAATTGGTAAACTAATGAAAGATGAAAGTGCTGTAGGTAAATTTGGTTATGGTAATAGAAATAAAAGAGGACATAAACTTGTGGAGTTTGCAGAAGAAAAAAACAACTTTATATTATGAATTCTTTTTTAAAGAAAAATGTTAAAAGAAAATGGACATGGAAACATCCAAAATAAAGTTACAGCAAAATTGGATTATATTCTCACTAACAATAGGTGGTAATGCAAAACTAAAGAAACAAAAATTATTATAAAAAACAACATTCCCAGTTGATATTCATAATCTTCAGGAATATTCTAATAAATTTATATTACCAGATTTTGAATACAATCCAGATTTGAATGAAATTAATAGGAAAAATAACTGATATACTTTTAAAAACTGCAACAATATAGTTGGTAAAAAAACAGCAATTGACCAACGATATTTCTACTGAGACTAGAGAATTCATGAAGAAAAAAATGAAAAAGAAGATATATAAAAATGATGCATTAAGGATTGAATATTTTGAATTTTGTAAAATGGTGCAAAAAAGAATCGATAATGGTATAAAAAAATATAATTGTGAACTAGCAAGAAAAGCTGTAGAAGAAAATAAGTCTCAAGAGTATAAAACAACATCTTAATATTGGTAAGAAAACTTATATCTGCAATAAGAACAAAATATGGAACTATTATTAATCATAAAATGAGTAAAAGAATTCTATCAAAAATTAGATAGTAATAAAGAACAAGTACTTTCTATAACTATTATATCTTCTAAATTGCCCAGAATTTTAAATGAAGAAGTGGGATATGCAATTAAATTTATGAAGAAGGGAAGAGCTTCAGGTAATAATGAAATTATAATTTGATATATTAAAAGAAGCAGGTGAAGAAATTAAATTTTTTTTTGGTAAAGTTATATACCAAATATCTAATTGATAAAGATATAATCTATGATTGGGAAAATTCAGTATTAATATTAATATTTTAAAAAGATGATAAAGCTATTAGAAATTACAGACCTACCAGTCTTTTATCAGTTTTATACAAAATTTTTACCAAATAATTACAACTCTTCTAGAGAGAACTTTGGATTTCAGCAAACCAATAGAACAAGCTGAATTTAAAAACAGTTTTAGTGGAGTAAATCATATCCAAGTATTAAGAGAAGTTATAGAAAGGATCAATGAATATGAGTTGCCATTATGCTTTGGATTTGTAAATTATGAAAAGACATTTGATTCTATAAACATTTCAATAATTAAAGCATTGGATTAATAGGATATGTATTAAAGATATTGTCATATTCTGAAGAATATTTATAAAAATACAACAGTAACAAATCAGATTACATAATGATACTAAGAAGATTAACATTGAAATGGTGTAAGACAGGGTGACTCCATTTCTCTCAAAACTTTTACAGTAGTTCTGCAAGAAATATTTTGTGAATTAAAATGGGAAGCAAAAAGAATAAAAGTAAATGGAGATTATTCAAATCCCTTAGATTTTTCAGATGATGTAATTGTTTATGCAAATAATGGTTCAGAGCTTCAGAAAATGTTACAAGAGTTATCAGATAGAAGTAAGAAAGTAGCACTAAAGGTAAACATTTTAAAAAGACTAAAGTAATGTTTAATGGATTTTCTCAAAATATAAAAATAAAGATTGATTATGATAAGTTAGAAGAAGTTAACAATTATCAATACCTTGGTCAGATTATTAATACAGATGGAAACATAATGGATGAAATTAATCATAGAATTAAACTTGGTTGGAGTACTTTTAATATAAATATTTTAATAGTAAAAGGAAATATGTCTATGTGTTTGAAAAAGAAAGTTTTTAATAAATGTGTTTTATCAGATCTTACTTATGGAACTGAGACTTGGACACTTAATAAAAGAGCAATACAGAGATTTTAAACCACTCAAAAAGTATGGAGAGACACATGCATGGAGTAACAGGAAGAGATAGAAAATACAATACATGAGAAAAAGAACAAACGTGTTACTGACATCATTGAAAGAATTAAAAGACAAAAGTGGAGTTGGGCTGGACATTTAGCTAGAAAAGATGATAATAGATGAACAATTAAATGTTAAATGGGATTCCAAGAGATTGCAAAAGACCAAAAGGAGATCATATGTGAGATAGATGGATAAAATAAGAAAGTGTGTGTAGATGATGTGGAGAAGAAAGGCTAGAGATCAGAGAAAATATATTGAACTTGGAAAGTTCTTTATTCTGGAGTGGATTGATAAAAGTTGATGATGATAAATAATTAAAATATTTAATAAGTAATAGTATATATAAGCACTTTAACATGCTGAAGAAGAAGCTGTCAGCAGTAACAAAAACAATTAAATTAATCTAGGCCTAGTACTTTCAAGGTTTTCCCTCATATTCATGGCCAAAATAAGTTATAAACCATTGCTGTAATATTACTAAGTATATAGACATATAACGAAGTTATTGTATTTTTTTAAAAGTAATAATGTAATAGAATTGTTTCTAGGCTAAAAATGACTTGTAAGTTGAAAATGTTAAGGGAGATTAGGATTAGGAGGTGTATAGCTTTTAAATGTTCCATGAATGAATACTTTGGGAAAAAATGTAATTATTGCTGCTGAATGCTTAAGCCAAATCTTTATTAAAATGGTATTAAATTGATGTACATACCAGAGTTCCATGAATGCTTTGAAATCTCCAAATTTAGGATCGCTAAAGCAGTAATGACTATAAATTTCTGAAGCAGAATTATAATTTATGGTTAAAAGATATTGTAAAATAAACAAGTTCAATTCAATCTTTATTCTAAAAATGTTGACAATCAATTGTTTGTTCAAAATTTGGTCATAGTAGGTAAATAAACAATCAAATGACTTTATGGCTTAATGGTTCATAGAAGCTTGAGTTACTAGAAATGACAGAGGTAGTTGTGATCATTGGACTATCTGCTATTCTATCATTGTAGCAAACCAATGGACAATTGTGGTAATTATTTCATAATGTGTTTATTAAAAGCTGCCATATAAGTTATGAATTATGACAACATAATACAAAAATTGTCAGATACTAAATTAATACTTTCAGTGTGATAAAATTGGAATGCATATTATTGTATTTGACATAAAGTGGAAAATCACATACAATTGAATACTAGCAAAATACATGCAATTTTATCTTGAATTAAAAGTATATAATTATTCTAACATAAATAACACATCTATAGTTAATCCGCAAAGAAAGAGGCAATCAAAAGGAAATTAGAAATCAATTAAAGGTAAGATTTTAAAATAACAGTTATAATCAAAAAGATAATACTTCATAATAGTTCTGAAGAAAACAATAGAGAAAAGGTAATTAGTCACAGAGAAACAGAGTTGGTTTTTCACCCTAATGAATGAATTTATGGCACTAGAGATAAACGATAATTCTCCAATAAGAGCATGAATAGAGAGAGAGGTTCTTAAATCCCAATGAACTTTACCACTGAAGAGTTCAAATGTGAACCTAATGACATTATTATTTATAATTATATATTATAATATATATTGAGCCTGTTGAACCCCTGAAAACCCCTTCTCAGAATTTTGACCAATCATATATTTTAATTTGAATTTGCATAAAATCAGTAAACCTAACACTTATGGGTATCACATTATTCTTTTCACCATCTTGTTGCCGTTAAAAAGATGTATTTTTTTTCTACAATGAAATTTGGACTTTTATGAGTTTTTTTTCTAAAATGCAATTTGTAATTGTTTTCTTTTCTTATGTTTTTTGATTTAGTGATCGTAAAATTTTTACTGTGTGAATGGACTTACTTGCCACTTATTTTAGTTCTAATTCTGAGTCTGATTTGTATACAGAGTTCTTATTGATGATCTCTTTATTTTTGAGATTTATCTTTCTAGAAGCTCATCTGATGAGAATCTTAGTGATAGCTCAGATAACAGAAAAGCTGCAGTGTCCAAAAAAAAAAGCTTTGTAAAGTCACATGCAAGAAGGAAGATGATGGCAATCAAGTCTATGCCAGGGCCTTCTTTATGACCTGATTCAGATTCAATTCTAGATAATAACATTTATGAGTCATGCATGCCAATCAGAAATTTTACTAATTCTCCAGGACTAAATTTTCCCATTACCCATGAGTATTCAATTAGTGATTTCTATTATTTATTTTCTAATAAAAATATATATGATTACATATGTGTTGAAAGCAATAAATATGCTATAGAATGGAAAGCAATCCTGAAGTGAATCTATATGTCACTCTATGAGTTGAATGCATTTTTATGCATGGTAATTTGTATTTGCAGTACATCATGTGTGACTAGATTCAGATTCATTTGGTCTAAAAAAGAATTTTTGCATTAACTGGGAATTGCTAAAGTTATGACCCAAGATCGATTTATTAGAATTTTAGGCAATTTACATTTCAATGACAATAAATACATGCCACCAATTTCTAATAAAGAGCATTATAGAACTTATAAAATCAGGCCAATTATAGATCACTGTAACATTAATTTCAAAGCTGTATATCAAATGCACCAAGAAGTAGCAGTTGATGAAGCCATTATTAAATTTACAGGTCGTAACTCCATGAAACTGTTTGATGCCTCAAAACCAATAAAGCAAAGCTTCAAATGGTTGGTCTGTGTAGATAGCCATAATGAATATGCATAACCTATGGAGTTGTATACAGGCAAAAGTGCAATTCCAGATGCTGGCCTAAATCTGGGAACCCAAGCTGCCAGTGATTTTGCCACATCTTATAAAACGGAACCATATTATTTTTTGTGACAGATATTTTACTAGTCTACAATTAACAAAAAAGCTATCTGCAAAAAAATTCCCTTGTTGTGGCATAATGAGAGTTGATAGGAAGGGTATTCCAGATAGCATCTGTGAAAAAGCTAAAAATTATAAACATATGACGAGAGGTGATTTCCATTCTGTGATTGATAAAGACAGTGGTCTTCAGTTTCGAGTTTGTATGGATAAGAAGCTGATTGTTATGCTCAATAATGCATTATCTGGAAGTGATACTGTGCTTAGAATGCATAAAAATAGGACACAACATTAATATCCATGTCCAAACTACAATTTAAAAATACAATTGTTTTATCAGTGTGGTTGATTTAACAAACCAGAAGTGAACTGTGTACAGCTGGAATAGAAAGTCAAGATAATGGTATTGTTTTGATATGGCTATTATGTATACTCTATACATAGCCCAAAAGCAAATGAGGCCTATATCACATCTGGAATTTAGAATAGCCTTATAAGCCAGCCTTATTGGTGATTTCTCGTGCAGAAAAGAAAACATTTAGTGATACAACATCTGATTCCTTTAGCATGCCATGCTCTTGCTGATCTGCATTGTCATAATGTATTAGAAAAAAGAAAACATGCTGTACGCTGGAAAAGCAGAGTACAGCATTCAAATTATTTTGGTTGTGTGGAATGTGAATCTATTTCCTTATGTCATAGTAAAGAAAGAGGCTGCATTGCTGCTTATCATGCTAAAAGTTGTACAGCTCAAATGCCTTTCTAAATGCTCCTACCCCACATAGTTACAACACACCATGGTGCACATCCAGATTCATATTTCTACTTGATCCTGCAATAAGTGAAATATATCATGATTTTGTTTATATGATCATTCATTTATTGTATGATTATACTAACATTGTAGTCATTTGTGCAATTGTAATAATTTTTTTGATTTTTTCAGTTTTAGGTGAGATAGTTTAAACATTATCAATTTATTTGAAGGTCTGGAATTCATCATGTTTTACAGTATGTATCTTCCCCATTAATTTTTTTATGGATTTATATGTAATATATATTTTTGATTACCTTTTTATTTCATTTACATTTATTTTATTGTTTTTAATATTTTATATACAAATATATTTTATATACCTGGGGTGTAGATGTAATATGGGGTATTTGAATATGGACTTTCAAGCTCCCTCAATCCATCCACTCTATCTCATACAATTGATACACAAGACCACACTCATGTGAAAAGGATAAATGATTCCCAATATACATATTTTATGCTGAACCAGCACTCCTCAGTTAGTCCAGATCATCTTCCATATATATATATATAAAATCAATGCTCATAATAAATTTGTTTATTTTGATGTTCATTGATTTACTTTGTTTTTATTCATTTTATCTTAGAGAAATTTTTATTTGTTTTTTTAAATACACTTTTTTTACTTAAAAAGAATATATATATTAGGTAGTTGGCCCCCTCCATTTTTTAATAATATATTTTTAATAATTATATTTTTTCATACATTACAATTTACTAAAGCTCTATTCACATATATGCATATGCATTGTTCTTACTGGTTTTTTTTTACCCCTACTGAAACCAAACATATTTCTTACAGAGATATCCTGCATGGAAAGACAATCAAACATTTCTAGCAATATTCTGCATGGAAGGACAAGACCTGAGTCAGTTAGTAAAAATGAGTCACCAATCACTTTGTTTTTGTAATTTTTACAATGAAAAATTATCTCAAATATATCATGTTAAATATAAATTTTTTCAGCATTTTATGACAAAAGTGATGAAGTTGTTTATGAAAATGTCATTTTAACATTTAACTTCCAAAATTTAGAATTTGTGAATTAATGTAAAAATAAACATTTTTAAAAGTATTACAAATCTTTTTTTTCTTAATTTTTTTTTTTTTGAGGTAATGATTATTTTAGCAGCTTTATTACATTCTTTAATATTTGCTTTTTCTAACATTGTAAATATTTTTATATTTATTATATACACACAAAAGTTATGTATGCTATAAATTATATTTGTTGTAATTTTTTAAAAGAAATTCAGAATACATGCAATTATATCTTGAATTAAATGTATATAATTATTCTAATGTAAATTGTTATTTTTGTTAAATAAAACACATATAGTTAATCTGAAAAGAGAGAATCAAAAGCAAAGGTAAAATTTTAAAATAATATTTATAATCAAAATGATAATGCCTCATAATAGTTCTGAAGAAAACAATAGAGAGAAGGTAATTAGTCACTGAGAAGCAGACCTTAGTTTGTCACCCATAAAAAATGAACTTATAGTGCCATGGACAAATAATAATCTTCTAATAAGAACATGAATAGAAAGAGAGGTTCTTAAGTCCCAGTGTACTTCACCACTGAAGAGCTCAAACGTGAACCTAATGGCCTATTATTATTTATAAAGCATGAGGGCGTATTGTGTACATATGTTAATTTATGGGTGTATATATACAACTATTTGTATTTTTGTCTATGTGTTAATAAATTATTATATATATTATCTGAGTCTTTATTATAGATAGGAAATATATATTTACTGTTAATACACTGCACTTCTACAAAGAATACCAAAATACAGCATCTTTGTTTAATAATAATAAAAACAAATTTCCATGTAGGAAGTAAATATGACAAATTACAATATATCTTTATTGTTTCTGATAAAATTAGTATTAATTTAGTTTGAAATATAATAAATTCAATTTAAATAAATTTTAATACATTGTTAAATATTTATATATAAATCGCGCATTAATTATGTAAATGTTTGTGTGTGTACATATATATCAAAGCAAAGAGTATAATATATACATCGTTCCATCTGCACTGAATCATTCTCTCTTATTCGAACTCAAAGCATTATGCCTAGTGTGTCAGAATTCTAAAAAAATAAATGCCTCAATCTAAAATAAAAAAGAATCTGTAACAGAGAGATATTCAGAAATTATCTTATTTGCTATCAAATGCAGCATATTACTATCATTAATAAAGAAAACATTTTTTTGTAATAAATATGGTAATATGGTTTCTACAGTATCATTATTATTCAAACAATATTTAAAGCAGCAATCTTATATGCCTACATGTTTTACATTTTTAAAATTTTAGGTTGCATCAGATAATGCTTAGTAGAATATTTCAAATATGCTCTAATTAAATAACTAAAACAGCACAGTTTTGTTTCTTAAAGTGCAACCTTATTAAACCATGAAAGGTCACATGATAACCATTCATGTTGTTTACACAGAGGTAAAACTTTCCATACAGTAGCATTACTCAGTGCAAACCAGAGTAATCAATGGATGCAGGAAGGTTTGTGCATAAAATCCCTATCTAATGCTTACTCATCCAACATTCCCAGACTAGTTTGTGGTCTTCATCAGTGAGAAGTCTTGGATCTGAGAGCAATGCACCTAGATCTTAGGATCTAATGCAATCATCCAACAACATTTTACCTTATCAGCTAACTATAAACTAAGATCTAGATGCAGTGCTTTCAGATCCAAGGCTCCTCACTGATGATGGCCACAAGCTAGAAACTAGTCTGGAGATATTGCATGAGTAGGTTCTAGATAAGGATTTTATGTACAAACCTTTCTGCATCCATTGATTACTCTGGCTTGCCTGACAGGCACTACTTTATGGAGAGTTTTGTCTGTTTAAGGTGCAAGCTTTTGGATAGTATGCAAACTGCTTGAACAATCTGGGAAAACAGGTTTATGTCATGATGTAAACATTACTTCAAGCCAAAATTAATATTCCAACTTATACAATCCAAATCTAAGAAATCTTTACTGATATATTTCTTAAAGAAATTGAGACTTTTTTGAAAAATTGCTTTTTTTTTCTTTTCAAGATGCTGTTTAAAATGTTATATAATTTCATGCCACATAAAACTATATCAATAAAAACATCAGTTTCACATATTTTATCAGACTTTCTCATGAAGTAATGCTAAAATATAAACAAAATTTATTAATGAGATATTTTTAAAAGAAACAATGCAAATAATATTATTTTAAAAGATTTTATTTCAATAGTTATGTAGACAACATAAGTTTTTTTTTCCTTTATTTTTTTTTAAATATAGTTACATAATTTATTAGTTGTTCTCTTTTAACTGCATAGAAACTGCAGATATTTTTATTAGTTGTTTCAAAACGATAGTTACGCAAATAAAAGGTATAATTTTAAATGATATACAAATAAAGAAAACAAACCTTTCTTTATAAACAAATTGTAATAATAATAATAATAAATTCAAATAGAAATTAGTTTTATATATATTTAAAATAAGGTTTCATTGATCTTTTTAGTGATTGTAATGAAAAAAACATTGTTAAGCTATATTATCACTTTCATTTTGAAAATATAAATGCTAATTATAGTATACATGCACTCATCCATGTAAATATAGACATCATGTTACCTTTTTGCATACATGCATATATAAATATAAATATTTACATGTAATTTATTTAAGCAAGTGTTTGTTGTATGTTTACATATATGTAAAATTAATAAAATCGTTTTGGCTAATTTATGGATATCTTCAATTAAAATATTTATGATAATAATTACTTGAAGCATATTTAAGCTTGGATTAACCGAAACATGTTACAAAAAAGCATATGCTATTATTTACACATTATTAACTTAAAATTTATTGATGTAAGAAGAAAAATAATTATATATATATAATGTGTACTGTGAAAATGCATATATATATAATGCCACCTAATGCTATACATAGGTAATTATAAACAAAATTAAATAAATAGCATTGAAAATATAAGTAAAATTATAACATTTTCTTTATAACCATAGTTTTTCCTATTAAAGAGATCTCAAATCAAAACTGCTGACCAAAAATGCATTAAATACATACATGTACTTATCCACAGTTTAAAACCATTGCCAATAATTTACAACATTAAGAAGTTATCATAAGACTGCTGACTTAGATCCACAAGGATTAATCAACATTCATAAAATATTGTTTATTAATAATGCAAAAGTTGTTTTTTATGAAGACAATGAAATCAAAAAAAAGATCAACGAGATTTTTTGATTAAGCCAATTTGAATATGAGGTTGTCAATTTTATGAATGCTATTTTTAATGTTAAGGATAAATAGTATTTATTTTGAATTATAGGCAATTATATGTGTGCTTGTTTTGGTCAGTGGTCTTTCATTTGAGAAGATCTATTTATTCAGAAGGAAAAGCTATGGTTTAAAAAAAAATTTGCAAAAATTTTACAATTTTATTAGAATTTTTAATGCTACATGGTTATTTGATTTTATATATATATATCTGCTTGAATATATGTATATATATACCTGTAGCTATTTTTGTTATAGAGGCAGGAAAAATATATTATTAATTATAATTTATACATGATGAAATTTGAGATCTGATAAATAGAAGATGCGTCTATTAATTATTTAAATCTTCCTATGCATGATTAAGAATTATAAATACACATAAATATCTAAATTTGAGGTTTTACCGTCAGATCACAGACCGTCTTTCATTTTATCTACATAAACCAGTAAGAATTTGACTGTATCTCATATTTACAAATAATACAGTATAATTAACATTGAAATGTAAATTAAATGACTGTAGATATAACTGATTATTGTTATTTAATGAAACTATAAAAATAGAAGCTTGCATTTTATTTCCAATTAAAACAGATTGCAGTGTATAATGATATATTAAGGTGGAAATACTTTCAAATAATTAAAATTTTAGTTTTCAGTTTTGTATTTAGCAAATGCATGCCAATATATATAATCTGATATTTCAGGATTAACCATGTAAAATATTAAAGAATACGTTTACCAACATTTCGGTAAATAATTTTTGCTGTCAGTGGGATTAAAATAGTACATCTTCACAGTAACCTCATAATATTTTTACTTAGTGAATAGTAGATGTTATTTTATTATTAATGCCTTAATCTAGACATTGTCATTACACATATCATTGATCTCAAAATATTTTGAATTATAATATATATATATATATATATTATCGAAGGTCTTTTGGAATAATGTATACTGGGCTATTTGAAAGCTATTTTACCTTTACCTACATATCCAGTTGTTTTACTCCTAATCTATTAAAAAGAACTTTGGGTTTATAATCATTTCTAAATAATTTTAAACTCATAATTATATATTGTATATATTTATCACACAAATGTCTACATACATGGACGTGTGTTTAGATGCATATTGTCTATGAATGTGATTTTTGAATGCCTTTTTTTATTTTTCAGTAGTCGTTGTCAAGCATTGATTAATCAAAAATCAAATGTCTTAAAGTTTCATTGAGTTGATATCATTATTTATTTATTTTCAATTTTATAATGAAATAGGACTTTTGGACTATATTACAGTTAAAAAATATCCTTAGGATAGAAATAATCTATTTCAGATTATTTTAACCACTATTTTTTCGGATATATATTTTTAATACAGTAGTTATTATTCAGCTTTATATAATAAAGTTATCTCTTTATATATATATATCGATTTTTTTTCATATGAATACTTTAAGGAAGATATATTTATATTCAATTTGATCAGCTGATTTAATTTCAATTGTTGAAATTTTACTTTAATTGTACACATTTTGTAAATAAAAAAAAAACGTTAACAAAATAACAAGTGAATATAATTTTTTTCCTTTAGCATTTATTATATTTTCGATCATTAGAGAGCTATAGATTAACGTATGATTGATATTAAATGGCGTTTTTAAATTGGAAACGAGAATTTCAGTTTTTGAATTTGATATGACCTTTTCCATTTTAACATGACAATAAATTAGCAATTATATTTTGTTATATACAAAAAATAAAAAATAGAACAAAGCTGAATAGATGAGCGTGATTTAGTGTATATATGTACACACATAATATCATAACTTGAATTTCTTAAAAAAATACTACATTATTTTAAAAAAATCAGACACAAAAAAACAAAACAAATAAAATTCTGATTATTGCTAAAAATAAAATATATATATATATGTCTAGTAAATTTTTCTTTGGTTTTCCATACTGCTTTTACACTATGTGTTTCTTTTCTTATATCATCCAGTCATGAGTCAAATGATTATCTAAGAACCATAAAATAATGCGTTTTCTGTTTCCAAGATTGGACTTATGCAAAAGCTAATAGCATATAATTTTTATATTATAAACAGAATCTCAAAGAGAACATATATAAAAAGCTTTTCTTGATATATGAATAACAGTAGTATTGTAAGTTCATTAATAATTCTACATTCAAAAACACGCAGTCTCCATTCATACCTGATGCTAAGTCCAAGGTTTAATACATTGAGGATTATCAAAAGTTTTTAAAGAAAGTTTGTGATTAATTAAAAAAAAAAAGTAAAGGAGGGAAGATATAGAGAAAACAGCCAAACTGAATAACATTTTTAAATTATAAGACTAGTGATCAGCAAATGGTCAACAGAAATATGAAGTAAAATCACTGGGGTTTGATTAAGAGTATATTACAAAATTATCTCCATTTTTTTTCTTATGATATATTTGCAGAGCTTTTATTAAAAACAAGGATCAGTCTTCCTAGTAACTGCTGAAAAAGTCTCATGAAAACGCAACAAAAATCACAAGCGAGTAAACTAATACTAATCCTACCAGTTGCTGGTTTATACCTGTGAAAAAAAAAGAAAACAAGAATGAGACATATTTTTATATTAAATGTATATATGTAAGTTCCTGTCTGAAGGCAGATTGTTAAATGAAACAAAAATACTTAGTATATAGTTAAGTGATAATCCTTGATCAACAATAATAAGTATTAATTAAACTTTAGATATAATATTCTATTGGCTAGATATACAATCTGTTTTTAGACGGAAACCTTATAAAGTATATTCAAATAATACTATTTAAATATCTAAACGGTGATAAAAGTACTGTTTGCGGAGCTGTACATGAAATAATTTCACAAATCATCCTCATACATGTGTTTACTTGTCAATGATTAATTGGGTTAAGCATTTGGTAACTGTAATCTGTAAAAATATATATGGAAGAACTAAAAATGTAGGTATAGTTTTGATTAATTTGTCTTATTTATTAAAATTATTAATATGATTAAACTCAATTTTTGTCTTTTACACACAGAATTTTTTTTTTTCAGATAATTTAATTTGTACTTTCTTAATATAAAAAACTACTTTAACGTTAATAAAAGTTGACAGATTTAAAAAGAATATTGAAAATATTTGGCTCAATCTACTTGCTATTTATAAATTAATTATGGTGTAGAATTTGAATAATTAGGATTAATAAAGAGTTAGATATAATAAATCCAAATCTGAACTTGAGCGCATACATTTGGGAAGATAATATCCAAACACTCATTTATTTTGTCTAAAGCTTAGTCAAAAGTAACAGGGAACAGTTAACCAAATATGTGTGTGTATATATATGCACACAAACAAATACATAAAATGTTATATAAAGTCCAAATTCAATTTAAAATATTTCTCAGCTTAAATAATATATGTGATGTGATGCACTGTAACTTCTTCTTAAACAGAGTCATGAATCTCTCAGCAATATGCCCAGAGAAACCTGTTTGCCACTTTATCTTCCCTTTCCATTCCCCACCCTACGTTTTCCATAATATGCTTCATTTCATTTCCACAACATAATCTTTGTAAACTCTATGGCCTTTATATCTAAATCCCCCTTATGTTTTCCCAAACCAAACAATAACCCACTTTCTGTATAATCACTTTGTTCATATTTATTCTTCCATAACTTCATTATTTGTACCCTTTCAGTATTCAAACATTTACATTCAATTAACAGATGCCTAATATTTTCTATGCCTTCCTTACACAATTTGCAGACTAAGTCACCCATATTTTTCCATTTGCATGTATATTCCCTTGTTGCTAAAGATCTCATTCGAGCCTTAAACAATAAACTACTTTCCTTGCTATTATCATAAATTAACTCGCACCCAATGTTCTGTTTATTTTTATATATATTTAAACTCTTTTCACTCTTCATATAGTTCTCCATCTCTCCAACTCCCTATTCTTTATTAATGCATCTATGCGTTTATCCCATTCCTTACCACTATAACACTCAATATTCCTCCTAACACAATCATCCCACTTTTTGTACAAGTATACTCATATAAATTCTTTATCTAAATCCTCTCCATATCACATTACCTTTCTCATGCTATTCTTTTATTATCTATAAACTGCAACCTACCAAGGGCAACTCTTCACTACAGTGTCACCTAGCATAAGCTTGAATGATTAATGATTACAAAATGCATATAAAATCCATATTCTTAGTACTTAAATCCCTGTTCTTAGATTGGGTTTTGACTTTTGCTTCAATAAAAAAAATAAAGGGTATGTAACTGTATTAATTCTGACTATTTCTACATACCATTTTCCAATTCCCAACAAAAAAGAAAAAAAAAACAAAAAAACACTTCCCTTCTTTTTATTTAAATGAAATAAAGAATACTAGTAATAAATTATATATCTCCTCCATCCCCAAATTTTAAAAAGTGTACTTTTTTGTGTAGTAAATATAGTTTAAATATATATATATATATATCAGCTTCTGAACTTTTCCAGTATTTACACACATTAAAAAATAACTTCAAAAAAAGACAACTATAATGCATTTCAAAATATTATTTTAGTAATACTCTGAGAACTTTGCATAAAGTACCTGTTAAATCATACATAAAACTTATACAAAAATACATAGAAATAAATGCATGGCATTCAAAAAAAAATAAATATTAGAACTAATATTTATACCCATTACCAAATAAATTAAAAGAAAAAGAGACTCCTTCATCTTGATATTGATATCATTGCACCAGATAAAGTCAATAAAAGAGTTTCTTGAATATTCTGTATACTTGCTGAGATTTTGAGATAACATAAATTAACTTAACACATACAACAATTCACAAAATATGAGGGAAGCAAATATTTGAAGTCACTAACACAAATAAAATATATAGCCCTTTAGACTGGATAAGTAGAATAACAAACACCAAGAACATTGTACATGTCTCATAGTACATTGTATAAATAAATTTAACTCTTTTTTGAAAAGCACATTCTACCATTTACTGGTGATTATAATGAAGGAAAATTATTTTGAAATGAAACATGATAAGATTAGGAAGAATTTAAAATAATATTTCTGGAGATGAGATTGAACATAGCAATAAACTAAATAAGAAACTTTTTTAAAAATGAACATATTTAATAACTTGGAATCAAGATGCTGAAAAATATACTTCATTTTTTAGATTTAATGTGAATAAAGGCAAATCATTTTTATTATGTTATCAATAATAATACCCATTGACAAGAGAAATTAACTTCTTGCAAATATTAGCAATTAATAAATGAATTTTTTACTTTTTTAAATAAAGCATTTAAAATAATAAGACATATTAAATAAACTTATATTTTGTTCACAGTATGCTGTTTAATATGCATAAAGTCACATTTGAGTTTTATTTTCCATCAAATATTATTTTATTCAAATAAGCAAATATTTTATAATGGAATTCAGCAACACAAGTTTCTTTAAATAGAACAAATGCATAATAAAGTTTTTCCATTATTAAACTATTTCATTCTATTCTTGATTCACTGTTCAACATTTTGAGTGCTCTTAAATCATAACTGTGGGGAAGGGTGATTTATGCACTTTGTTTACATATACACTGAGCTAGTTTAATTTAAACTTTAAATAAATTTATCATTCAACAGGTTCTGCAATTTTCATTAAATAGCCTTTATTCCATATACAAATGAAATTATACACACTTGAAATATGATAAAAATATTTAACATGCTTTAAATATAATGATTGCATAAAGTTTTTTTAAAAAGCAGATTAAAATATCTTCAATATTAGTATCAGATATTGTAAAAGCTAATGCATATATCCTATAAATTATCTTTTATAAAATGAAGATTAGATAGAATAAAGAAAATGAAATTAACAAAGTTTTTACAAAGCAAGGATAATACATTTGATTAAATTCCATAATTGTTATAGATATTCAAAAAAAAACAACAACAATCCAGTTCCTGGAATTTCCATTATAGTTTCCCATAATGCAATTCTTGTTGAAGTTAAAGTGTTGGGAAGCTTTCAGTTATAGAAATAATCAGGATAAATATTTCTGCTTAACAATGCATTTTATTAAATTGCCAAATAAAATTAGTTAAAAGCCATTACAACTATAGACAAATTAGACGTGCCAATGAGAATAAATGTGTGGATAGATGTATGTATCTCACCACATTCAACTTTCATAAAGCAAAACATGTGATTGAAATTGATTGACATGACTGACAGCTGAAATGTCAATCCCAGAAAACCCAATTAACAAAAGGTTAAAATTTTTCTGGTATCTGTTGGAAAATTCTAAAAATAATTGCAATTAATATAATTCCAAAATTTTCTGAAGTCAATAGTCTAGGCGGAATGTGAAAACTAATAATTAATGGTTACATCATATTTTAACAACTTATTTGGAATCTATTATGATAAAAAATATTCTTTAAAGACTTGCATTATTTAATAAAATAAAATTATATCAATGAAATATAATTAATATTTACTATTCTTTTTCTTAAGGTCTCAGAATTATTTTCATAATTTTAAATAAAGACATTTTAAAGTTTCACAATTTAAATAACTTTGAGCATTAAGCTTTAACCAAAAAATATTTTAATAATTGTTAGCTTTGCATATTCAAGTACACTCATATGCCACTATTAAATTTTTTATGTAGGAATACTAACTAATTATTGATTTAAAGATTAAAAACTTTTTTATCCAGTTAAACTTTAGAATTTTCTAACTAAAACTAGATTAGAATACTATTAAATTAAATAATATGATTTACTGGCAACTAATTTAATTATCTAAGACCAAGTTTAAAATTGAAACCCATTTTAAAATTTTTCTATGCCATCTTACTTTGATAAAAGATGACAACTAAACTAAGATTAATTTAACTTTACTATTCTAAAAAGGTTAAACTCCTTAATATTTTTAATCAGTAACAATCTATGGTTAAATACTTAAAATTATAAAAGAGTTAGTTTATTAAGTTTAAGTATCATAAAATTACATTTATAACACTAATTTTAAGCTATTATCATCTTACAATATCTATTGTAAAACGAATAATCAATTACATATACATCTTATTACTATTTAACAATAAAATTTATTTACAGGAAAATTAAATTATAATTGTTTTTTTAAAATAATATATCATCACCAAACTTGACATTCAGCTTTACTGGAAAAACTGAAAATCATAACTCCCATGAACTTAGGAAGGAGGGGAATTTAAATAGCAACTTTTCAACTCTTTGAAGAACAATAATTTTTTACAAGAGCAACCTGACAATTTATATAATTATCACGTTCCATTATGATATTAATTTCAACATACATTTTTAAAATAAATATTTATTCCACTGGGGAATAGGCTTTAGATTTTGTGCATTATAGGTATGATGTATAAACTCAATCTTTTTCCCATCCCTTTCTGACATAATTTACAAACTACAAGGGAATGCTTCACAGAACTTATTTTCATTTTTGCACTTTATTTTTGAATTTATGGATAACACTTTAACAACAATAATCTGATTAAATGGGGAATGCTTCACAGAACCTATTTTCATCTTACACTTTACTTTTACACTTAGGTATAATATTTTATTCATAAGGAACTGACTAAATTTTGGGAATACAGTTTGGATATTTGCTGGGTATTATTTTTTTATCTAACTCATTATGCCTCAGGCTTTAAATGTCAATATTAATTTTTGGGAGTAATATCTTTGACAAAACTATAGTCAACTAATGAAAATGTAATACAAACATTTTTTTTTAAATGTTGAATTAGTCTTTTATCTAGCTTATTGTGGCTATTGTTCAACTTTTTAAATTTGGATTCTATTTCATAAATAATGCTCTTTATAAATGGATAAGACCATGCCCTATTGTAATAGATTTTAAGATCAAAAATATTATAATAAACATTTTTCAAGACTATCTATTAATAGGTAGGATAGTATCCTATTACACTGAGTTTTAAAATGAAAAAAGGTCTTATGCTCAATTACTTGGCTATGAGATTCATTGATTTTAGTCTTTAAACAGGTAAACTCATCATTTAATTCCCACTTTTGTAGAAGAAAATAATTTTTCACATTCTTCGAATTTAACGTATATTGAAATATACACTTTCTAATATTTACTAATGTATAATCATTTTTTGGATTCCCAAATACCATATATTGATAATTAAATTTTTGCATAAGAATTTACTGAGTATTTATAATTTGAGTTTTAAAATTTAGTTTAAGATTACTTTTAAAACTAATCTGTATTACTTTTGATTTTAATAAGGTATTCTCTTGACTCTTTTGTTGCTATCAACTGATTTTCCTGAGAATCTTTTGATTTTATTGGAGGCTCTATTAATTCCTGACAATTGTTTTCTAAAGATTTATTGAATTCATTTGATTTGCTGTTTTGGGGCTTCTCTATCTTTATTATTGTGCTCTCATTGGATTCTAAAGACTCTATTTGAGGATCTACATCTGATACTTTGCCCTATTGAAATGCTTTCAATTAAACTGACTAACATTTTGGAGATTCTTTTCTTTCTAGGGATGGACTTTTTAAAGATGTTTAATACTCTTTAAAAATATTACTAGTAATTTTATTAACTCACCATGAGCTTTATTCATCTATTCAATTATTTCTTGTATTGGGATCATGAATTTTCAGAATTAGAAGACAATAAGGTCTGGGTATCTTCAAATTCAACTTTTTGAGTATGAGGGGACAACATAGTTTGAGCTCTTCTCAAATTATTTTGATCTTTTATATTATCCATGATAGTTTGCTGACCAAAATTACAGCACTAATGATGACAAAATTGTATAGTTTTTTAATATATCATCATGATCTATTCAAAATTATAACACCAAATCAATAAAATCAATTTAAATTCTAGTACATCATTGTCATAATCTTTCAAGGCACATCTAGATCTTAAACTCCCAACTCACCATCAAAATTCATAAGAGATTTCCATTACAGAGTGCTAACAATTCCACTCATATAAGTTTAATAGATCAGGATGTGTCACATTTATTTTCAAGAGGCCTACATGTTAGCTACTGTCATATTTCATTGGTATATACAATAAAATAATGTTATCTTAAATTCAAATACTATCATCATCACAGAAATCTCCCACATAAAAATTTAAATTGAATATAACATAACATATTCTGCAATAATTACAGAATACATTCCACTTTATTTTTAATCATGTTATTATTTAAAATGTAATAATTGCAAAATAACAACTAATCATAAGAATAAGTAAGATTTTATTAAATCAAGATAGAAATTATCATCAGATCACAAAACATTGACCAAATAATCATCACACTACAGCAAAAATATAAAACAATTTAAACAATAACTACTATTAGTTGCGTCATTAAAACTCTGATCAACTTGCAGCTAAGCATAACCAAATAACAATAAGTTACTTTAAACATGTTTCCATAATGAATTGACATCATTATAACTGATTATATAAACAAAATGTCTGACTGAAAGGCAAACACATAGGGCATGCCAAAACTGTAACCTCAGAATATATAGGCAATCACTAGATAGAGCACTTAATACATTAAAATATTTAGCATTAATAAATAAGATCAATGATATTAATATAGGCTAAGCTCAGGGTTACACGTATACTACTACAATAATAAGAGTAAACAATAAGTATTAATAAGACAAATGCAAAACACAGCAAATTAAGAGAAGAACTCTCATACTCTCTTTTGAAATATAATCACCCTTAATATTTTTAAGATTAATATTTATTCCATTGGGGGAATAGGTTTTAGACTTCATACATTATAGGTATCTCTAATTCCAACAGGTGTGGAAAGCATAAATGCATTTTCACCCATCTGACTAATAGTTTGATATGGCTCATCATACAGACTCAGAAACTTTTTAAATGTATGATTCTGGAGGTTGCTAACATGAGGGATCTGAACTAATAGATAGTCATGAATTTTAAATAGATGTGGCCCTGCTTTAAACTGATGGACATGTTTCTCACCCATCTTTTAAAAATTACCCCTAGCTTTTTTCTGATCTTAATCACTGTCAATGCTTAATGTATATGTGGCAACATAAAATGGTATATATCTTTTTCAACATTCATAGCCAACCAAGCATTGGTAAGATTATATTTTACTAAAGATATTGAATATTTTCACCTAGGGATTTTATAATTGTAAGATAATGTATTAAAAATATGAGAATTTACTGAAATTATTGAAGCCATAGAAGATTTTGTTAACCACTAGATATCATTGTTATTATTTTTAAATTGTAATACATAATTTTCCTTTATATTATTTTTATTTTATTTTGAGGAATTATATATTTATATAATAATAATAATAATAATTTTGTAAGCCATACATTATAAAACAGTATTTATCTATTGAATGTTATCAGGATTAATAAATATTCTAATTATTAATTCATACCTACTTGCATTTATCATCATCTGCATCTTTCAGAATCTTATAATATTTATCACACAATTGTATTTGTTTATTGATGCATTAAGAACACATAAAAATAAAGAAATATGATATGAAAGTCACTTTATCTAAAATGATATTACTGATGTTGGGATAACATTTAAGAAAAAGATTACCTTATTTAATTAAAATAATAAAACCATTTTATTTAATTGGTATACAATTAGTTTAGTTAATTTTATTGATTCTTGATAATGTTGGAAGATCACTTGACTTTATTCATCATCAGTTAAGATAATAAGATTGCTTGATTTTATTTTAGTAGAAGATTAAGAGAAAACCTATTGGTGTGATATTTGGGAAGTCAAAATCCCTTTTCTATTCACATATCATGAATATCACCCTAGCACCATAATAATTATTTGTATATGTGATTTATTATAGATAGATAGTTCTTAATTTATAGTTTGTAGACCACTGGGGATTCACAATGTCTAACAGTGTTATAAATACTGGGAAAAAATTATGAGTTTTTATAATTAAAATTAAAATATAAAAAAAAGGAATGAATGAAGATAAGAAAAAACAATTTTTTTTTTCATTTTTAAATTTTTATTTCACTTTTAGTCTTCTTCTTATTTTGGTATTCAACCATAACTTTGGTCATCCCACAAGATTAAGATGGCCCTAAACATATATATAAAATTATCATATAAAAAATCTAATTTCACATTACTAAACATTTAATGGAAATGCTTAAAAGTAACAAGATTGAAACAGGATTGAGAAACCATATTATAAATTATATACGGTCTTTCTACTTTTAGTTTAAAAAAATTAGGTTATAATAAGGCACTTTGATAGATCCATGACTCTTCTTGTCTATAAACTTTATTTTCATTCAATTTATATGTAAGTTTTGTGTTACACATACATTACTATTTAAGTTGGAATATTTTTTTATTAGCAAAATTTCCTTTGAATGCTTGGCTTTGACTTTGCAAAAACATTTCAGATAATAATATGAATGATTAATTGTTCCATTAATCATCTGTTATTGCTTTTTATTTCTGTCCAATGTGGTATCATTAAACATCAGGTTAATGATATATTTTACTGAATTCGATATAATTAATAATAGTTTAGAATGCACAATTATTTATTACATCCTCATAATTATGCACGCAAGTAAGGGATACATTTATATATCACAGACATATGGAGAAGTATCAAATTGATTGAAATGTCAACACAGACATGGAGATTAAGGTGTATGATACTTTTTATTCAACTGCTAAGTGAACGGTGCATGTAAAATTTCTGTCCAAATGAGTGGTTATGATATAGTGGAGTCTAAATGTGGAATATACCAATAAAAAACAAAAAAAAATCCACAAAATATTTTCATATATCATACCATTTTCACCTTTTTATATACTTTATCAATACTTTTATTTGTATTACACTAACAGTTTCGACTGTCCTGCAGTCATCATCATGATGATTGCAAGATAGTCGAAACTGTTAGTGTAATACAAATAATACAAATAAAAGTATTGATAAAGTGTATAAAAAGGTGGAAATGGTATGATATGTTATAATAAAAATCAATACATAGGAAAAGAAGAAGTAGAAAATTATATTACTTCCAGAAAAATATTCTACAAGATGTTAAAAGTGGATAGAAATTAGTCATTATCTTATGTAAAAATAATATGCTGGAGAAGTAGCAAGTTATCAATGCTGACATCGTGATTTAGATATTTGATATTTCTAGTTCACTTATTGGGCAAAGATTGATTATGAAATACATGTGTTAAAAGAAGGGATGATTTAAGTTTCTATGCTGCTATATGGTTGTAATGTGATAGAGTTTAGATAAGGAATGCATTGATAAAAAAAGCAAAAAATCCTAGAAAACTTTATTGATTTAACTTTTTATATTTTGCATATATATATATATATTGAAATTGATACGCAGACCACTGGTTTATTAAGTAAATGAAATATTCTCAATTCAAAGCTCGAGAGAAAGCTTTTATTTTGCTCATTGAATCAGTAGTGCCATAATTGAAAAAGTTCACAAATGTTATTTAAAATAAGCTTTAAAAAAGAATATGATTAGTATAAACATTCAAGCTTTCTTTCCAAAGTGCTTCAGATAAACTTCTCCATAAGAAGATGAGATAAAAAGAAGAGACGGTCCTTTTTTTTACTCTTATAAAAGTTTTGTCTTGTACTTTGGACTGAAAGTATTTCATTTACTTAATAAACCAGTAGTCTGAGTATTAATTTCAATATATTATATAATCACTGGGAAATCGTATTTATATATATAATATTTAAAATCTAGAATAAATTTTATAATATTTAAAATATACCAATATATATAAATAAATAATAGCTATAGCCAGCATATGGCATGTTCAGCATCCTGTGCAGCATTTAACAGTTATTTCATTTAATGAATAACATTTATATGTGAAAACTGCATTTGAGAAATATTCATTAAGTAGGTCAGCTCTAATCCAATAAATGACTAATAAAAACTATGAATTGTTATTTCATAATATAAAATATTTACTGAAAATGTAAGCACACTTACTAATTTTACTTGATGCCGCTTGAGTCACTCGTTTTACTGCTGTAGAAGGTTCTGAAGTATAAAAAAGTACACATATGATTATAAAAAAAACATAAACCATCGTACAATGCTAAATTATTCCATTAGTATTTCCTATGAGACAAACATAAAGTATAAATTAATGGCATAAATAAAGTTATTTTGTATGTTAAAATCTAGAATTGTTTAACATAAGCACAAATGTAAATCAACACAAATCTTGATAGCTAAGAAATTAATATAATTTTACTTTAAATATCAAAACAAGATTTATATTTGTGTACTTATATTTCGATTTCAGTTAACATTTGCAACTATTTTTGTTTACATATGATTATATATGTTTCTATCTATAAACATCATTAGCGAATTTATGAGAGTCTAAATCATCTTAATTCGAGAAAAAAAAAACATATATATATATACAAATATTTTCAATTTTTTTTTACTTTTATCAGAACATCCCTCATCTCAACTCCATCATATCAGAAACACCCACCAGCACAGAATATCAAGCTATCAATAGAAGCATGCCTCTGGGTCACCTGATGAAAAATGTATACAAAATAAATGAATAGTAATAGAAGATAGTCAAAGTTCCTATGCTGATGGATGAATGTGATATGTGGAATTGAGAATGAGGAATACATTATTAATTACTAATACATATGTATAAAAGTTATATAATATATATGTAAATATAGGAAATTTGAACACAGACTTTCAGGCTCTTCTCTGCTATCCATTCTATCTCATACAACCGATACTCATGACCACACACACATGAAAAAAAATAAAAGATGACCAATATATGTATTTCATGCAACCAGCATGAAACAACAATATTGGAGATCTTTTTCACGTGTGTGTGGTCATATGTATCAGTTGTATGAAATATAGTGAATAGGTGAAAGGAGCTTGAAAGTCTGTGTTTAAATCCCCTATAATTACATTTAAACTCCAAGTACATGAATTATGCTTGTATTTCGAATATGAATGTGTGTATAAATGTTTTCATAAATTTGAATTCCTCTAAATAAATAAAGGTTTAGTAATCCACTTTACATCTGTTGTTATTTTTTTAAATTTCTGAACTTCTTTCTAATATTGTTTACAAAAAGTTAAGCATGATTCTTTTTATTCAATACCATGATTGTAGGCTGCATCCACAAGATTATAAAATAAAAAATAAATGCATGTATACAATATGGACATGCAGGATTGTAAAGATAACCCTACTGCTTTTTTTACTTAAAACAACAATGTGAGAAAAAAATACACACATTGATAAACATATTGAGTGTGATAAAAATATATATACACAAAAATTGTATAAATAAGAAATAATTAATATAGGGTGCATGGGCTAAACATAATACATTTAAGAATTAAATTTGACAGAGTGAAATACTTGTTGCATAAATAAAAAAATAATTAGTATTCAAAAAAATAATTTAAGAAAAATTCAAATTCAGTGAGTCAAATTAAAAAAAAAATCCCTCTATAATCATTCTTTACATACTCAATTGACACTTATTTATTATTGATGTGATTAATAGTGATTAATTTTCATGTTTTAATTGTTTATCCTTTGTAAGCCTTGCAGTTTTTTTTAATTGTTTCTATTATGAAATTGTTAGAAAACAAAAGGTTATGAATAACTGATTCAACTTTGAAAAATATTTTGCAGCAGCAAAATTGACTCATTAAAGTAAGCAGTCTTAAAACTCTGAATTTTTCTATAATTTATTATTATATTATAAAAAAATGTTAAATTTTATAGTAGGATATAAATTGTATAGTGAATTAATGTAAAATGTTGCTCACTCCTGAAAATAGATTGTTATGAAAATATTTATTTATTCAGAAGTTCAAAATTCAAATATAATATCTTTAAAGTAAAATCTTGCTTTTAAATTATGCAAGTTTCCTCATTTGTTACCTTAAAAATAAAGAAGATTTTGTTTTAATAAATAAAAGTGATATAAAGAGATTACAATTTTCTCCAAAAAAATTCTAAGATGATAAATTATATAGCATAGTCAATTGTTATCAGGTTAATAAGAAGTAAATTAATTATCATGTCCATGATATAAATTACTCCACCTTTTAAATTTTCATACAAATATATTTATATTTATATAAATACATCCAAGTTTGAGTTTTAAAGACATGAAACACTGTTCACAAAATAAAGCATAATATGTACATACAGACATGAATTTGACTAAAATAATTTTTACAGTTAAAATATTTTTTTGTTTTTAAAAGTGTCTCTCTCCTTATAACTCCATAATATCTCAGCCATCCACCATTGCAGAAATTCAGACTACCCTTTCTCAATAAGTTTTTAGACTGGTGTATAGTGTGAGTTAAAGTGAGAGTTGAATTGAAAAAAAAACTTGAAAATCTTATTTTCAATATAATAACAGTTCACTATTTTAACCTTCTGCACTGTGGTAGATTTATTTTTCCTAGTGAGATTTTTGTAAGCTTTCAACATTTAATTTTAGTATAAAACTATTATTCTATATTAGAATATTATTAGACTTGATTTGTTAGAAATTTACATTTACAAATGTAAATATAGAGGATTTGAACTCAGATTTTCAAACACCCTTCAACTATCCACACTATCTCATACAACTGATACATATGACCACACACATGTAGAAAAGATTAATAATCACCAATATACATATTTCATGCTAAACCAGCACTCATCAGTTGGTCCAGACTATCATTTCTCTCACACACATATATATATATAATCAATGCTCAGTTTATATTAAGATAGCAAATTGTCATACATGTGTGTGGTCATATGTATCAGTTGTATGAGATAGTGTGGATAGTTGAAGGGTGTTTGAAAATCTGAGTTCAAATCCTCTATACTTACAATTAAGCTCCCAGGTTTGTGAAGAGTGACTGATTTTCAAATATTTATTTACAAATGTAATAAATTCTAAAAAAAAAAAAATTTGAACCTTACAAAAATTGAAAAAAGATCATAATAAAAGTAAGGAATAGTTTCATCATTCAATAAACAAGAAAAGTAGATTGATTTCATAAAATTAATGACTATTTTGTTGTTGACACTCATGTTTAAAATGTAAATTAACTAATGTCAGTATCTGATAAATCTGTCAAATTATGCTTTAAAATATCAAAATTTTGGTCAGAAATATGTTAGTAAATCAGTTTGAAAGGATGTGTTTATTGAAAATATGTAATTTACTTTGTTATTACTTTCTACTTTTAAAAATAAAACATATATGTATAATATAAATGTGTAACAATGTATAGTCTTAATTTATAATAATTATTACACATTTATTGTGCAAAAATAATCATGAATCTTAATAAATTTTGCAAAAAAAAAACAAAATTCAAGTTTTTAGTCATTCTAAAATATTTTTTAAGTAATCTTGCAAAGCATGTAAAATCAAAGTTCAATGAGTAAAACACCTCAAAAACATGCCAAAGGCATATATAAGAGCTTTGAAGTAACCACATTCTAGATTATCCTGATGTCTTTAAATTTTTTGGGAACAAAAATCGGGATAAAATATATGTAAACTTTGCAATTTTTTTTTAAAAGTAAAAAATCTCAATAAGTGTTTCTACAAGCAATTGATAATAGTTGTTTTTTCTTGATTTCTCCATATGATTTTTTTTTGCTTTGATGAAACATTTGGTTAATGCTATTTTTTTGTAAGACAGATTTCCTGGAAAAACATTAAGCTGTCAATGTAAATTTGGATATTTATTTTACTTAATTAATTAAAAATTATTTAAAATGCATGCATAATGAGTTGGCATTTCTGTGCTGGTGGATGTTTGTGATATGGTGGGTTATATTATTATAAAAACAAAAATATGGAATTAAAAATAATTAACTTTTACATAGATAACCCCAAAAAAATCAAAACTAATTCATTGCATGATGAGAAATGTTTGATATTTGGAGAGTAGATGAATTTTCTATATATTATTATTCAGTTTTTGTAAAAGCACATTCTGTTGAACTGTATACAAGTTTTAAATTTGCTGTGCTAATCAGTATTAACATTCCTTACATGAACACTTTTAATTATATGCATTTTTAGGTCAGATTTTTTTCATTTTGGACATTGTGTCTAAAAATAGTGGATTATCACTTTTGCTCTTTTTTAATTAACAAACTACTTTATATTAAAGTCAAGGAAGAAGTTTGTTAGACATACCAATGAACAAGGTAATTATATGATACATATATTTATTTATTACATTAAAGTGAATTAACTTTGAACTCTTTCTAGATAATATTTTGACCATGATGTTTTCTTTAATGTGATATTCTTTTCCAACTCTAAAATTGTAGATTTTGGCAGCAATTTATGTGATTTTTAAAAGTTGAATACCCAAAATCAGGAATCTGTGAACTGAATAATAATATTTTGAATTTTATATTGTACAAGTTTGAATATAAACAAAAAAAATATGAACAAAATAAGTAATATTCATTTATCAAATAAACTAAAATCAGTGATATTCAAATATTCAGAATCTAGATTTAAAGTGAAATTTCTTTTATTTGTACTTGAACTTTTGCACCTATGTCCTATTATGCCTATATGATCTAGCTTAAAGCTTTGATATATAATTAATTGTAAGCCAAAAATCATTCCTGCATTTGCAATAAAAGAAGTAATGCAACATGGATTCATGTCTCATTTCAATATAACAAATTAGCCAGACTATCATTTATACACACACACACATTTATATAAACAAAAATTTTGGGAATAAACTCTATAATATTCAGTACACCAATATAAAAAATTAAATAATAGCTATAGCCTGTTATGGTATGTACATCATCCTGAAAGGCATTGTTTATATATATATATAGGAATTTTAAATAGGAATATCTGTACAATAATAACAGAGAAAACATCCAGAAATGTGTAATTACATAACAACCAATTGAAATTCACAGCTCAAACTAAAATATATGATGTAATTTATTTATAGACAAAAGAGGATTGTTTTTTAATTGTAAATAAAATCAGAGATAAGTTATTATTTGGTTGCTAGATCACAACTATAGCTTGAGCTTTTCTTTTAATTTGTTGCTACTTAATTTTAACATTGCTGGACATTTTGCTCTTGTCATTACACACATACTCACACACACAATATATATATATATATTGAAGTGTTCATGTATTGAATGGAATGAGTGCTTCCATAGAAAAATTCACTAAACCTTTCAAAAGTTTTAATTAAAATTCAATTTAAAAAAATTCACTAAAATATGTATATATTCAGCCTCACAAAATCAATCCAACAAGTTGCACATACAATAGTGTAGTAAGAACAATAAGTACATTGATGTATATAAGCTACTTTGCAAAATGTAAAAAAAATCTCAACTATTTTGCTAAACATAAAAAAAGAACAAACTATTCAAATTTTTTTTTTACTGTATGGAATTTCTGTTGACTTTTAATTTTTTTTACCAATAGTTGAATTGTTTTTATATACAGCAAGGAATGAGTTTGACTAATGCATTATTGATTGATTGTAAGAAGTTCACACAATATTAAAATCTAATTTACAATTAAAACTTAAGCATGTTAAAAGCATTTGTAAGATAAAAATGTATTGATAATATACTATCTATATTTAAATTAATCACAGTCTGATTAACATAAAAAAAGAAGAATGAATAATTCAAATTCATTATTTTTTGTGTGGAATTTTGGTTGACTTTCAATTTTATTTTTACCAACAGTTGAATTGTTTTTATAAATGGCAAGGAATGAGTTTGACCAACTTATTATAGGTTGATTATAAGAAGTTAACACAATGCTAAAATTTAATTTACAATTAAAACTGTTAAAAACATTTGCAAGATAAAAATATATTGATAATGTATTATCTATATTTAAACTAATCATGGTCTGACAAACAGATAAAGGAGTTCCAGATTTTTCTGGATATATGTAATATGCATATATTAGCTATTATGTAAAAATTGTTGTGGCAAGTAAAATAAAAAAACATCCTATACTTCTAGATGGATTTCATGACCTAGTGATCTCCACCATTGAAGGTGCCAAAGTGGAATGTAGGCCATTGCCTTACTATTATTTTGTATGCCATAAGGCCAGATTATCTTAAGTAACTATATTACATTATATAAGTATAATAGTGTTAGGCTTAATTTAGTTTAATAGATATTTAACTACACCTAGAGTCAGATTTTATTAGGGAGGAAAGGTATATTTAGTGGGGTCAAATTAATAATACATTACAAAATATACCTCCATTTGTATCTCTATGGCTAGTCTATTACTTTGATAAGATGAATTTTTTAATCTTAATTTATAATTCTAATTGTGCAAACCATAATCAATATTTATTCAATATAAAACTAATTCAAAAATATCTTAATATGAGCACAGAGCAGTCAGTTATTATTTTTAGTACAATGGGATTTCAAAACAGTGTGCAGAATAAGCTAAATATGTCTTATCTAGGTTTATTAAGTTGAAGATATGAAATATAATATCTTTGCTAAAGAATTATAAAATTAAATATAATAAAATTAAATTTTGAGAAATAAAAAAGATAAAAATATAGGCACAACAGCTGTATAAAATATTTTCATATGTCATAGCATAAGCCAGGATGCAAACCCACAACCGTCTGCAACCAACTACTTGCTTGCAAAATGGCTGTGATGACCTCTCGGCTAACAACGCTTGACAGCTGTAAAGAATAGAAAATAGATTTTTAATAAACAAACAGCTATAATTAATCTATTTTAGAATAAGTACATTTAAAATTTACAAATGTAATCTTAGGCAAGATCTATAATAGGTCTCATATTTACTTTAGTCAAGAAATTAAAGAGTTAAATTTGCATGTTTATTTTAATTATAAGCTATAGCTTTAAAGACCAAGGTTTAAAGTACATTTAGAGCTTCTGTGGTGTTTTAAAGAGTTGTTACCTGACTTCGCAGCAGTTCATCCATCAGCACTTCTGGATGGTGGGTAGTAGCAAATATTAATCTCCAAATAGGCAGCAAGGTTTTAGTTGTGATCTCCTTGCAGCAGGCTGTTAGCAGGAATGTTTTCCCACCATTTCACACATAGGATGAGATTAGAGATCACCATTTCCTACTCTGATATATTAAAATTAAAACCAGCATGGAGTATAATAACGATGCTTCTTTATATTATACAGATGTATTTTTTATAATATAAAATCCAGCCTATCTATACTGGGCTGAGATCAACTCATAATTTTAATAAACAAATTATATTCTGCAAGTAAATCCATTAGCACCTTCGAATTTTGATATTTTTAAACACTAAAATAACTTCAATTCTTTGTTTTACTCTTTTAACAGGATCTTTTTGGCTAAGTTTGATCATTTCTATCCCCCCAAGATTCAGCAATACTTCCAGTTGGCTAAATCTTGTTTTTAAGAAAAATATAATTTTAAGAAAATATTGTTGTCAAAACCAAAATTTGGACTTCTTTCTCATGCGATATTTAAACAGATGCATACGGGTGATTCTTGCTTACAACTTATTTTAAGTCAAACTTATAAATTTTATGAAATGATCGAACAACATGACTCTATATATGTATTACGGTTGTATGTGAACTACACATTATACATGTGTTTTTAAGTGTATGAAATATAAATTGACTTTTAAATTTAAATAAATGATAAATTAAAACATATATGACTTTAAAATAAATATCTGCTGCATTGTAGCTATATCAATTATATTACAGACATTATATTTGCATATATGTGTGTGACATCACATGTATGTTTGCTTTTTTAGATGGGAACTCTTTAAGGGTTTAAATCTGGTATAGATAGAGGTGTAGGGGTAAATAGGCGAAACATATATAACAAAGGAAATATACTGTTTCAATATTAGCTATTATGTAGTGGCAAGTAAAATAAAAACATTATAAAAATGATTATGTAGTGTGCTTCTATTTTTAAAAAAGTCAACTTCATCACTGATATATATAAACATTAAATTAAACATAGCTCAGTGTATATCTAAACAAAGGGAGTAAATCAGCCTTTGCCAGGTTAGCAATTAAAAGCACTCTAAAGGTTGAACAAAGGATTAAAAATAGAATGCATCCACCTATACTTGAAGCACTGATTCATTCTATTGTTGATCCCTTGTTCAACATTTAAATTGCTTTTAATTCATAACTCAGGAAAAGGTGATTTACTCCCTGTGTTTTTACACACATATATGTATATCAATGACATAATGATATTCAATCCAACAAACTTCATACTTAGTGTAATTCTTTACCAATGATAAAAAAACACAAAAGAATGTGAAATTTAAATTAAGTGAGTTGTTTCCAAGATATTTAAATTCTTTTCAATTCTTCTTGCACTGCTTATAACAAATCTTTTTTAAAAATCTACTCTCACCTTAATGCATTTTCCTTATAGCTTTATTTAATTCAGCAATGATAGTTACAGATCTTTCAAAAAAATCTTTCAACTTGCAAGCAATTACAAATAAATATAAAATGTAAGTTCACAAATATGTTATTAAAATTCCACTTAAATTTAAATGATCAAGACAGAGCAAACAAGAACTCATTTTACTTATATTTACAAAACAATTAAAATAGTTATTTGCTCTTTGATAATTTAAATTTAGACTGATTTCAGTGAAGTTTTAAACCATCTCAGTTAATTTAAATTTCACATTTCTTTGTAATTGCTCAAGTATAGGTGCCAATTTATAATTTTAGAAAGGCAGAGAATGGGGGTAACATCTTTCTTCTCATGCTGGTGATTAATTATATCATATAGGATAAAATTTACTGAATTATGTATTTTTATTTGATTATAATTCTTTGCATAATTGTCTCATTATCATTAGCATAGTCAAACTCTGGCCATATAGTTTTAAACTATTTTGATTAGTATTACAAATTCTAGAAATTATAATGGGCTTCACTATTTATTCCCTGAGTTGTTTAAGTTTGATTGAATTTTACTAACCAATTATGTGGTAGCAATCAAATAATTTAAGCCAGTAAAATTCTGAAGAAGGTGCATTGTGATTGCATTGGAATATTAATTACACTTTTAATATTTTTTCTATAAAAATATTATATTGAACTGTCAACATAGATTATGATAGAAAAGTTTTCAGTCAAACTAAAATGACTCAGCAAAAAGTAGAGCAGACTAACATTTTAAAAAGTATTTAAGTCTACAAATAGCTTTTAACTATGAAAAAATGTGAATATATGTATAATTATGAAAATAAAGATTGATTATAATGAGTTAGAAGAAGTTAACAGCTGCAAATGTCTTGGTCAGATTATTAGTACAGATGGAAACATAATGCATGAAATTAATCATAGAATTAACCTTGGTTGGAAAGCTTTTGGTAGAAATAACTTGATACTAAAAGGAAATATGCCTATGTGTTTGAAAAGGAAGGTTTTTAATAAATGTGTTATACCAGTTCTTACTTATGGATCTGAAACTTGGACACTTAATAGAAGAGCAATACAGATACTTCAGACCACTCAAAGAAGTATGGAGAGATGCATGTTGGGAATAACAAGAAGAGATTGAAAACACAATATATGGGTAAGAGAACAAAGAGCTGTTACTGACCTCATTGAAAAAATTAAAAGGCAGAAGTGGAGTTGGGCTGGACATATTGCTAGAAGAGATGATAATAGATGGTCAATTGAAATATTAAACTGGATTACAAGAGATTGTAAAAGACCCAGAAAGAGACCACATGTGAGATGGATGGATGAAATAAAAAAGATACAAGGGTGATGCGGAGAAGAGAAGCTAAAGATTGGAGAAGATGGATTGAACATGGAGAGACTTTCATCCTGCAGTGGATTGATAATGGTTGATGATGATGATGATGTATAAACTAATTTAGATGAAGTAATTATATCACTATAATAAAATACCCTATCTTTTAATTCCTTAAAGGCAGCAGCAGAATAAAGTCTGTATTGTACATCAACATTTAAGGCCTGTTAAATAACAAGTTACTAAAATATTCAAAGAAATAACCATTTTCAAACCAATAATCATGCATGTATATTATTTAGGTAGACTTATATCTTTGTAATATAGCGAAGATGGCAAAAAGTGGAACGGAATTGAATTCATTATTTTATGTAGTGTAGTTGTGTATAATAATAATAAATATATTGCACTTTAATTAGAGTTTAAAGTATATTTCTGGATTATAGCAATTTTTAGCCTAATAAAAGAGTAGTAATAATCATAAACATACTTATTTGGGGAGAGTGATGTCATAATTGTGAATATGGGAAGTTTTGCACTTTTTAATTGAATTGTATTTAATAAATAAATACAATTTTAACAACTATCTGTTATTTGTAGATTTCTTATATTATCCAAGAAAAAAATAGTTATATTTTTTATATAAGAGAAAATGAATGGAATATTATTGCTTTCGGCAAATATAAATATTAGTACAGCTTCAACTGATTTAAATAATATATTTTAATAACAAGAGGAAACTATGTAACTATTCTAGAGGCTCTAGAAATTTTATAAGCATGAATTATTAAAGGCACATCAGATGGCGCTACTAACCAGATATTCTGACAAATTTCTGCTGTCTACGACAAATTCTAAATGCAATATAAAAAAAATCATGCAATATTTAGAAGTCTATATATTGTTAAGTATTAAATATAAAAAGTAAAAATTGAAAAAAAAAAATTACCTTCCGTAGTAATGAACTGATACTGTGCTTTAAAACCTGTACCATCAAAAATAGAATTAGACTTAAATGTTACTCTGAAAAAGACGCCATCAGAATCAACTTTTCCTGGTTCTCTCGGATTACAAAAACGTGGTAGTTTACGATCCACAGCTTGAAAATTTGAAAATTCAACATAATCACTTTCTGTTTTTGCATCACAACTAGAAAAAAAAAAAAAAATACTAATTGAAATTTATTCTATATTAGATTTCTTACAATATATAAAAAAATATTATTTACATAGCAAATTTATTTCTTCTACCCCAGTTCTGGTATCTTGTTTTAAAATTGAGTAATCAATAAAAATAGTAGATGATAGTAGTATCAAAGCTTTATTCACAGCTGTACAATTCGTATCACTAGACTAGTTTCTCGCTTATAGCTTTATTTGCTAATTTGCTAATTCAAAGTACGTGGAAGCAAAGGCTAATATAGTCTAGGCATCACAATATTATTTCTCAATAAGAAATTAATGGGAAAGAATTTTTAGGGAAGAAAAACACTAGAAGGGAAGAGAGACTAAGAGAGAGAGAGAGAGAGATGGAGGGGAAGGGGGAGAAAGAGGAAGATATGGAAATAGAGGGAGAGAAAAGGAGAGAGAGAGGGAAGAGAAAAAGAGAACATATATTTGAAAAAGGAAAAGAAAAAAGAATAATTATATATTTTTTATTTTAAAGAAAATTATATTCGGTAAAAACTAATTACAAAATTACATTTTTTTATATTAAGAAGTCTATAGTATGTTATAGTACAGGGGTGGGCAATTGTTTTGGCTCGAGGGCCACAGAGGTTGTGGAGGGCCGCATTGGGGGCCACTTTGTAAAAGCGAAGGTTAGCGGAGGGCCGCACCTTTTTTATGATGCAATAAACACACTGCTTTATTCACTGTATTACCAAAGAAATATTTGTTTATCCATTCTTCATTAAACACATGACATTCATCACCGATTTTTTTGGAGGGTTCATGGTTTCACTAAAGTTGGAAATGTATATATTTGCTAATGCAAAGACAAAATTGAAATTAACTAGATCAACTGGAAAAGAAAGCCCTGCATATAGTATCTACAATGTGCATGTGTATTGGTGTGGCCATCTTAGTGAAAAATAATAGATGAATCTTCGGTCGTGCACAGGAAGGAAATCTCAGTTCAAGATGTATTTTTCTGATTGTCTTGGAGGGCCGCATAGAAACTCTTAGAGGGCTCCATGTGACCCTCAGGCCACTATTTGCCCACCCCTGCTATAGTATATAAAAATAATAAAAGTGAATGTAAGCACTGTTATGTCTATTGTAAAAAGATGAACAAATATTGGAGAAGAAAAGTTATAATGTGAGATGCTATACCTTTTTAATATTTCAAATATTAGAAATATATATATATTGTAATGGTTTTACACATATATGAATCGTAATTGATCATAAAATATAACAAAAAAAATATACAGTAATATTTGGGAATTAATTTGAGGGGAATTAGGAATATCTAATAAATGACTGCATACATAGTGGAGAGACTATGCACGTTTTATTTTTATTAATTAATTTATAATAATCATGGATAATGACCAGTCTATTTCCACCTAAAGGAGAAACCTTTATGCAGATCCAACCATGTTTCTTGACTGCTCTCTCCACATTAGTAATATTATTAAATGACAAAGTAAAATAATCTATTTGGAATTCGAATGAGAAATAAAGAAGCAACAAAAATTATTAACAATAATTCTGATTTTAATTAACGTAAATGATGAAAATAATATAACAAATTGTATTTACATATTTATTTCTAAGCATTTGTAAGGAGAGTACGCATGACAGAAAAATCTTTTTATTAATAATAATTCATAAAAAGTTTATACTAAATTAATTCCATTGCCTATCTATGTTAAATTGAGCTCACTTTTCTTTAACATTTGAAGAATTTTGAATTGAGATATATGGCCATAAGAAACTTCATTTAATATTTTTAATTGCTCATGGTTTGTTTTCATTAAGTTCCTTTTGTAATATATTCTCAATAGCAATCTTGTTAACTGTATATATTTTTATTCCCAAACCATTAAACCATTCCCTACCTATAATAAGATTAAGATCCCCTTACATTATATAATGGTAAAACTATGGATCTTTTTTTTAATTTCTACATTTACATCTACTTTCATTACCATTGGCATCTTTTACTCCAAATTAGTTCTCATTAATATAGGAGAATTCATACAAAAATTCATTACTTTATTCCAGTCTTTGACTGCCATCATTGACACACCCTATCTGCTGTCAATTTCCATTTTCAATTTTGTATTTAATAATTTCATTGATATCATGAATTTATCAAGTAAGCAATCTGGGTTTTATAAATCTTGCATTTTTGCTTGTTTCCCTTTGGAATAGTTGGCGACATACTACAATTTTCTCCCCCATTAACCCTACATGCTTTCTCTAAATGACCTACTTTCCACAGGTTTTAGAACACTCTTTGTTAAATCTACATTTCCATACCATATGACCTTTTTTGCACAACAGCAAACAATTTCATTTGTCTCACTCTTAGCAGGTTGATATTTACTTTCAGTTTTTCATATAAATACACTACATTCATTACTATTAGTAAAATTTAGAAACTCCTTTGATTGGTCCAGTATTATCTCATGGGGTACATTTTAATTGCTGCCCCATGTGCCATTTTCTTGTGACCAGTAACTACTATCTGAACCTATCATTGGACATCTCCAAAAATAATTGTTCAAGTAGAGTATTCTCTAATGCTTCACCATAACTACAAATCTTAGCAAGTCCCTCAATGTTTGATCATAGTCATAACTTTATTTTTCCATCTATTCCTAAAATGTAATTGTGGTACATACTTAGAGAGCTTGGGGCTAAAATAATTATTTAGTTTTTTAACTACTACTTTGTACATCAATTTTTCTGGTTCTTCATGATCACATAGCCAATTGTGATTTTTATCACCTGTTTACCAGCATAACATAATGTGGCAATCCATTAAAAAAAATTAGATCCTCTTGAGATAAATTGGCCAATCAACAGGACTATTATAATTAAACTCATTTATTGTCACTTGCAGCATAGCTGTCATCTTAACTCTTAATCCAAATTGAATAACTAAAAATTTAAAAAAAATATATTTTATTTTCCTTTCTTACACAATTACTGACTTACTTCCCAATATTTTTTTATTATGCTTGCACAATTTTACTACACTGCAAAGTTTGAAGTTGAATTCGATCCTGTCAATAACTGTGCCAGTTTTCTGCTATGTACAGCCAACATGAAAAATACATTCATGATAAAGATAGTCAGACAAGTAGAAACTCAATTAATTTGAAAACAGTTTTTTATAACTAAAATTTGACTTTATTATCATAAGTTAACAATAGTGAAAATTAAACCAACAATGCTTAATATTCATTACAATTTATATCATTACAGTTCAGTATTAAAATTACTACTTACAAATGCACAGCCATAAAGGCATAAATTAAAACATAACAAACTAGTGTAGCCTGTATAGTCTCTAGATTCATTTTTTCACTTTCAGTGGTGGAGTTTACTGGCTTTCCTGAAGCCATCCTTACACTCAATCATATATCATCTTCATGTAATCACAACAAGCTCCAATGATGCAAGTGTATACAATAGACTCCAATTCCCTTTATTTATGAGCTCTTATATCTTTCCTGGTGATTGTGAAATGTTCTAGAATATAATTAATTATTATTGTTTCTTATCTTTTTAACTAATCATTTTCTAGTCCAAAACATCAATATTTATCCTTAATATTTGTTACTTTGTAATACCTTATTTCTTTTAACTTTATCACACCTTTTACTTCTAATTACACTATCTCTTTACATTCTAAATGTATATGTAGCACATAGTAGAAACCTTGAGAATATTAATTCCCAAAAAAATATTAAGTACATAATCTGGCATTCATTTGAAAGTATTGCTATAGTATATATTATTATTTCAAGCTTCTGTTGCTTAGAATCAAATTTTCACAATCTTCAATTCATCTGCAAATTTAGTATCATCTATAGTTTTATTAAGAAGTTTTAATTATGGTGCAGTTATTAAAATAATTTGTATTTTTACTGGACTTAAAATTTTACTATAATAATAAAAGTTGCCAATCATTTAAATTTATTTTTTGAATCCATAATGGAGCAGATGTTTATGAATGTAATGGCAACACATGTAATGGCTTCAATAACTCAGATCTATTGTAAGAAATGAACAACATTTTGATCTGAATATCTCTAACTCAATACTTTAAATCGCTATTCTTCCTGACATTTGGTCCACAGAATAGGAAGAAAAATCACAAAATGATTCAACTCAGTCATATCAAGAAATTAATTTACAATTTTTATTATAGTTTTTTGTATAATCTTTATTAGTACATGCTGTTATCACTCTCCTTTGATCCTTATATAGATTTTCTTCCAAGCTATTATGTAAAATGCTATCAATATATTATATATGTGAGTGTGTATTCATAGTTGTGAACCACCTAATCTTAAATACTTTGTACTAGAATTTCACAGTGAGAAACAGAGTATTAGGTTCAAAAAAATTATAACACTAAAAAAGAGCTGGGTTGGTGATAATCTATCAACATCAGAATAATATTGCTATGGGGTTATATAAAAACAATTTGTAGAGTATGATAAATATGATTTTTAAAAAATTAATAAAGCCATTTGGATTTGTTAAAGACATATCAATACCAGGATTTAGTAATAGCTTTGGATTAAAGGTTAAAATTCATAAAGACATTCATCATTATCATATTCCAATTTTAATTTTTATTATATTCCAATTTCAATTTGCTGATCAAGACTACCCTTTACTTTTAATTCATGATTTAAATCACAATGGTTTCATTGTCCACAAAGACACCATATCATAATAGATTATCCTTACAACAATGCCAGGACTGTAGAATGGTGAAAATATTTGGAAATCAATGTTTAGGATCAAATCTGAGTGTTCATGTATTTAATAGCCAATAATTTAAGACTTACAACAAAAAAACAGAGAAGCAGTCATTGTTTCTTAATTTTTTTTTACTTTAAATACATAAATACTCTAAAACAACATTAGATTCTAGTGAATACTTAAATATTTTGAAGAGTCAGCCAAAAAATAAAATGAACAAAAGTATGACATTGAATAATGTACAAACAATAACCCACTTTAAAGGAATGGATAATCCATTGGCTATGAATAAAACAGGCCTTGACATGAAAAGTATAACACCAGATATACCATAATAGATTCCATTATGAGAAAACCAATCAAAAAAAAAAAAAAAAACCTGGCAGGTTAACCAAAAAAAATCATGGGGCAAAAATCACAAAAATAATCTATCTGTAGGATAAACAAAAAAGGATAAAAAACATTACTTTTAATAATGAGGATACTAATTCTATGGATGATTCAGATGGCAGAACCATTGCTATATGAAAAATAAATGCAAAAGAATGATTGGAATTGGGAAATTATAGTAATACAAAGCCATCCCTCTCTTTCATTTTAACAATCAAAGTCACAAAAGATACAAGTATTGAAAGACAAATTAAAGCCTGTTAAACAATACTAAAAATATAAAACGATGAAAATAAAAATAGGATCTATATATGTTTGAAAATATACAATGTATCAAAATGGATAGAGTTAGTGTGGCCATATGTTATAAGTCTATTAGAAATAAAGATTTCTAACAGTTCACAAATTGATCATGCATATACTTTAAAAGATATGGTTTTTTTGCATTGTTTAGAAACTCTGACTGTCCTTCAAGAGGTATAGATGTTATTACAGTAAAAGAATGCCTATTCCAATCACATAAAATTTTATATGCAGATTAATTTCATAATAATCATTTTTCAGCATATTAATCACATTGAATATAATTTTTGTCTATGTTCCCACTGCCTTGATCATAATCAATAGATTTATTTTTACTTTGAATTCATTATTTGCATCATCAAACACAATCTTGTTACTTGATGACTTTAACATGTAATATCATTCATTAGAATCAAATGGTTAAAGCAAATGTCTCTTCTACTAATCAGTTGTGGTAGTTTTCTTCCATTTGACACAGTGTTATTTCATAATGAAAGATATTCTTCAGTAATTTTATTTTTCTATATTATATTCTTAATCATTAAAATGTTATTACAATGAGGGATTAGTAGCATTATTTGATAAGACAATAAGAGCATTTCTGCAGTCATGTATACCAGAATTTCTTTTCCAGAAATTTATATCTTGCTTTTTAATTAAATGATATGAATTTAGACTCAAGATAAGCATGGATTATCTGTGTTATTTTGCAACAGAAAGAGAAAAATTATTTAACTCGTTCTCTTATTTGTCACCTTTCAGGTGATCATAGGTAATAATATGCTAAAAACCCTTTGTTTATATTTCAAGATTAAACTTTGACAGGAATAAACAAATAGCATTTGATTCAATGCCAATCAGTAAACCTATACAAATATTAAAAAATATAGGTTACCAAAATTACTGATCTACATATTTACAAACTTTTATGTAAACAAATTCCTATTATTTCAAGTGAAAGAACTTCTTCATCATTTATATCATTCCATCCAATATCACAAAGATCACTTCCAAGTCCATTGTTGTTTATAATATACATTAACCCACTTTTTAATGCAATAAAGAAAATCTCCAAAGAATATATATATTATCGCCATTTTACTGTGTATTTTTTTTCTTTCTGACGAAAACCAGTCCTCTGGTTGATATATTATATTATTTATTGGATTTATAAGTCTTTTTTTTTGTTTATATATATATATATTGTAACCCTTTGGTTTATTCCATCTATAAACCAAATATAATAAAATGAAGTAAGTGTGGAAAATTTTTTTTTTTTTGCTGTAAGAAAAGTTAAGTTTTATTTGGGAAAGTAATGGCTATATAGCTCACAAGTAACATATATAGAGATAGTTTGTGTTTGTATGGAATGTTTATTACTAAAGAGTTGATGAGAAGTAAGATTGAATCGATTGTCAGTAGCTTTAGTTAACAGTTTCTTTCTAGAGAATGAGTTTGGAGTTATAGGAGATTGTGGTAAATATTTATGTTTATGATTATCAGAAATTATAATTGATTTTATGCTTGAAATTATAAGAAATTATGAGGGATATTTGTGTTCATATAATCTGGATAATCGGTTTTCTCTTTGATGGTCTGCATATGTGTGTGTGTGTGTGTGTGTGATACAGATATATGGGTTTGATTTTTTTTCCTTTCCTTTATAAAAATTTGACATAATTTTTTTTTTTAATTATTAAAAATGTAAATCTAAGTAAGAAATTATTTAGATTCAGTGAATGTAACCTTTGTTTGACAAGAAAATTGTTAGTAGGCTTAATTTTTTTAATTAGAGTTTCCTTGACTAAATTTCATAAATTTGGTCATCAATATGTTAATTAAAGAGATCTGGTTTAAAATCAGACAAAGTTATTAGGAAAGTAACACTTTAGAAAGATCCATGTGTTAATTAAGAAGATCTGGTTTCAGATCAGACAAAGTTAGTGGGAAAGTAACATTTTTTTTTTAGAAAGAGTTTATTGTTCATTCTGAGTGGGGATTTTTTTAATTAGACTTAAAGACAACCATTGGGGGGGGGGGTAACATCTGTTTTCTTTTTTCTTTTTATCCTATAAAAACTGGGAAGAAAAAAGAAAAAAAAAGAAACTTTTGCTGATTGAGAACTGAGCTAACTAACTAAAAATTAATATCTCTAAAGGTATTTTTTTTTCTCCAAGTTTTTAATTTTCTTTCTCAGAATTTGATAATGAAGTTAAGTTGTATAGTAGACCAAAATATGAATTTCTAATTAATCTAAAAATGGTGCATATCTCTTTTTCTTAAAATTAATCATGAAGAAGTCAACTTTTGATAAGATATTTTCTGTTGAATGTTACAGTTCATCCAGTCTGCTTATAAAATTTCATGCAAGGAGAGAATTGTCAAATTTCTTTTATCAAATTAAAAGACCAATTCAGATTATAATAATTATATGGCTCTTCAAAATTCGTTTAAAGAACTACAACAATCTTCTGTGTAATGTTTTGAAAAGAGTTAATTCATGTTAGGAATCAGAAACTGCTTATTGCCTATAAGTTGAACCTTCAAATGAAAAAGAAGAAGAAGAGGGAACAAAATGAATTCAAACCCAGGAAGAACTCAACTGGAAGGTAACCAACAGAACTTTTTAAAAATTTATTAACTATCCTATATCTACATTTTGATTTAAAATAACTATCTACAAATTTGATTTAAAATAACTATCTACAATTTGATTTAAAATAACTATCTACATTTTGATTTAAAATAACTATCTACAAATTTGATTTAAAATAACTATCTACAATTTTGATTTAACTTGATTCAAATGACTGTCTGTGCGTTCTATACACATTTAATTAAAATAACTGTCTGATGTGCCATTATATAGCTATCTCAAGTGAAATGAACTAAATATATTGATTAATGGACAGTGGAAGGAAAAGAAGTTTAAAGAGACTATCTGTAATGTTGATATTTATTCTTTATTTTATTTCGTTTATATAATATGTCATTTATTTTTTATTATTATTATTATATTTCATTTTGTTTATATGCTATGTCACACTCTGATCACTAGATTATTTAATTTAATATTTTGTTTCTGTTTAAAATGTGTGAAGGAAAGAAAAGAAAATGATTTTGATACCATTTAAGTATAGATGCTCACGTAAATTTAGACTTAAAAGTAAAGAGAGAAATGATATAAATATTTTATTATTCTTAGCAAAATTTTAATTTGTGCTTAATAGTAGATATGAAGAATGAGAGGATGGTCATAAAACCCATTATTTTGCTGTGAATGTTGATCTGTTATTGATATAGATATTGGGTATGTTGTTGGCTTGACTGGTTAAAATTGAAATAATTCATATATGTATTGATTTGGGGTCTGGTTAGTCTTGTCATTTATCTAGGCTGGAATCGATGTATGTGTGGGCATATTTAAAGCTATAAATGCTTGTCATTACTAATGTAAAGTAATCCTACCACCCAATAGATGGGAAATAGCTGTCTCCTGATTTAGATACCATGGCAGTTGGAGGACTAAGTTTCTCTCCATTTATTTGTTAAGATAGGGAATTATTACTAAAGTTACTGTTTAAGTATAGAAAATGTTGCAAGCCAATATAGGGAATAGGTGTCTAAGAGAAGCTCTTTACACAATTCTGGATCTTAGGAAAGATCTCTCCCTGGCTCAAGCAAATAGTTTAAGTTTGAAGTTGATGTTGTTGTTTTTGTTATTTCCCTTATCAAGATGTGGCTGTGTGCACGTTATAGACACTGCATGGTGATGTGATATGAAGAGAGTTTTCTTACATGGGACAGAATAAAGTTGCCCTGAAAGGATAAGGATTCAGTCAGATGTATATGTATGATGAAGAATGACAAAGATTTTAATTAATAAACTAACCGATCTGTATTGATTTTTTTTTTTTGAATGATGGTAGATTGAGGTCGTCAAGCTGAGTGGACATACCAAACTAATTAAGAGATATACAGTCAAAACGTAAAGATCTGACAAGCATGAATATAAAAGTGTGGGTTTTGAATTTAAACCCGTTTGCAAAATTAGTAGGGTAATTTTGTGACATATAATCCTTCTTCATTGGAAATGTGAAAATTATTACTTGATAAAATGATTTAGAAATTTAAGATTACTTCACGTTGCTGGTTAGAATAATTGAAACGAATATACTATTTTGGAATAGTCCAATAGACAATGTTTACAATAAAAGGAGGGGGAAATAGAGATTTATAGGTTTTCTTCTCTTTCAAGATAAGTTTTCTTAAAGCTAAAATATACGAAATTCTGTTTCCAGCTTTGTATTTATTATTATTATTAATCATTTATTTAATAAATGAATGGGTCAAAACCAGAAGTGAGTCATCCAAGAAATTAGTTAACTCAAACATGTATTTGAATAATAGTCCGGAATAGATCAGAAGCATATATTTGTGTAACAGTATTATAATTTAGTGTGTTTTTATTTTAATCTTTATCATTATTATTTCATGTAATAAAGTTTTATTATTGTTATAAGATTATATTGTGTTTTGTGTTTTGGTGTTCCAGAATCTATATATCCAGCACCTATATTTAAGATAATATTAGTCATATTTAAATTTAATTATTCATTTTATAATGGTACTTTATTTCCATGATCGATTTGCAGTAGTCATTATCATATTGTTTCCATATTCGATTCACATAGTTAATTTTATATTAATAATTTATTTCCATGATTGATTTACCGTATTAGTTTTGTCTTGAACATTTATATATTCGATTAATATAATTCATTTTATATAAGTCATTTTATAGACTTCATTTTCACATAATTTATTGTTATAATTAATTTGCCTAATTTAATTTATGATTATTTCCGTAATTTACTTTCATAAGTAAATTTTGATTGATTTATATGATTAATGTCCATGGTTTACTTCCATATGTTACTTTAGCAAAATAAAATTATTAAGGTTATCAATTAAAATAGATTAGAAATAATAGAATAAAATGACAGGGAATAGTTGAGTTGAGTTTAACAAATTTAATATTTTGATTCATTGTAATGTTGTGAATATTGGGAGCAGACATAAAATCCCTTTCCTGCTCTTGGTGTTCAGAGTGATTCCCACTATTGAACTTGTATTAAAATTTATTTAGCATATATGGGATCATATCCATTACAGTGTAATCACTTATGTGAGCACCTCTTGACAGATCTAGACCTTGAGAAAGAGCAGTTTGATTATTGATCTAAGAGCTAGTTTGGAAGTCAAGTAGCTTATTATAACAACATTATTATACTGTAATAAATTATTCTACTATTATGAAAATAGGGATCATGAATTGATATTTGATCGAAAAATATATGTGTGTTAGAGAAATAAGATTAGGAATTCTCAGATTAGAGAACATAACAGAGACATTCCGAGTTATATAATTGTAGCTAGTGAAAGTGATAAATGCTGAGAACGAAAAATAAAATAATGGGATTAAATGGGGAGGATTTATTTGTGATAAATTTTATCTAGTACTAAATTAAATAATGATTTTATATTATGAACATAGATTATGAGTTCTCTGCATTAATTACTGAGTTATTTCCAGTCAGATATAAATGAGAACTGTATACAATATTTTCTGTAGTACTACTCGAGATCAGATATTTATAATAAAGTTGTGGAAGAAAGTTGTCTCATTATTATAAATTTTATAATAAATTTATCATAAAATATTTGCATGACTAATGCTAGGTTTGAAATTAAGACCACATAGATTGAATGGTTTTATCAATATTATTATTATTATTTTCTTGAGAGACAATTTAATTACTTTCTCCAGTATCTTCTAGAGTCCTAAATTGACTCTAAATTGACTAGTGATGATGATCTCTAGTGAGCATTACAATTTATAGCTGCAATTTGGCACCCCTGGTATATATTTGATCCTAAAGTATAAAATTCAATTGACTAGCTACTTGAAATAAATGAGAGTTTATTGAGGTTGAATAAGTAAAAGAGTGCGCGGAGAAAGTTGAGGTGACAATATATATATATATATATTATACTGGACAACCTGCAGCAAAATTCTTCAACAAAGAGTACCATTAGGCTTCTAGCCTACAGGTATCACATCATATACAGATCAATTATTGTTGCTAGATCATGAAGAGCAGAGATTCTTGTTAAAACAAATAATTGGCAGGAAAGACAACAGTAAACAAAACACCAGATAATTTAACCATTAACAACAATGTTTATTAATAATGAAATAATAAAATAAAAGCTTACCTTAAATGGATGGAGTTAAACTAGAGTTAGCTCAATCATATAAAATTGAGTATAAACTCTTTTAAAGAGTAATTATTGTCTTTGACAATTGATTGACTATATTATTCTTCCCACAAATTAACTTTTAGTTCATTAAAATAATTTACTATAACAGAATGTACATGTACTCAACAATTTCAGATGGGTGCATACATGTTTGCAATAACATTAATTATTAATTAAACATTGGAAGACTTTATTATTAGACAAGCTCACATATGCTGATTTTACTAACAAAGCTTATATGCAGTGCAAGACCCAGGCTATAAAAGGAAACATATATCAAACAATTTTAAAGGCCCATAAGTAAGCAATGTTAAATAAAAGTGAAAAATATATGACTGCATGGGAAGATTTACTATGCTTGACCCAATGCAAAACAATAAAGACCACAAATTTCAAACAGTAAATAAACGTGTTAAAACAGATAAAAATATATAAGTGTGGGCAGAAAAAATTCTGAACCCAATTCCAGATCAAAATCTGCCTCTATAGAGTGGTAAGCATAAAAATAAATAGAAGGCTGAATAAATAAATAAACCTCTCCTGGTTTATAGAACGGATCATTTTATATGCACACATCCAAGCAAAATAATATCTTTTTCTTTCAGACATATATGATAAAAATAGCAAAAAAAAAAAACTTCCAATACTTTAAACAATTTAACACTTATATAAAATTATACCCACATCTAATAGATATGATTATGTCAAGTTGTAAGACATTATTAATTAAAACATATATTAAAAAATATTAATCCAGATTTTGATAACTCTCTCTTTTTTTTTTTTACAAAGTGCTAAAGAAAATGTAATGTTTAAAACAATTTTGAAATTGGAGGGGGGAATCTTGCTTAAGAATTTTTTTAGACAATTTTCTGTTTAATAGAAAAAAAATTGTTTGACAAAAACTACTGGGTTTAATAAACTTACTTATCAACTGTCAAAGAAATTAATGGGTTTAGGTAAATATACTCAAATGATTATCATAATATATAACATATTTATAAAGAATAAAATCAATAAACTAAATATAAATTTACATATTAATAAAATAAAATGGAAGATAAAGTTATACATTTAGGCCTATCACTCACTATCTTACTGATATAGTTATAGAATAGTTCATATAAAGAATTTATCATCAGTTCTTAATGATGTCAGTATAAGGCTATTATTTTCTGTACAGAATATATATAAATGTGTATGTACACATCACATGTTGATACAATTTACAAGGTCTTCTTTTAATTTCATGATTGATAAGAAGTGCTTTGCATAATAGGCTCTATGATATGTCAATTGGCAGGAAAATGTAGCATATGCTTGCTATAGGTTCAAGCTGGTGAGTGGAATTGTCCTCTGGTCTCTTAGCAGCACATGGCTTCACATAAAGCAACTAGAGTGAGTCTGATTTCATTTTCTAGATGGACACATATAACATGGCAAGATTAAAAGAAAGAAAAATGACAGATTCTACTGAGAGTCAGCAGAATAATTAAATGATTTTTAGCTGGTTTATAGACCCACCACTCATTGTAAGACCACTCAGGAATTGAAGGAATCTCTCTAATCACCAAATCAGTGATTAAAATAGTTTTACCAGATAAGCCAGCATTTTAATTAATTACAAAATTCCAGATTAATTACACTGATTAAAAATTTTCCAGACAACAATATTGAATGGAAATAAAAATTATTTTTGTTAAACTCTTAATTGAAATGAATTGATTAGAATTGATAAGTAAACTTTTATAGATTAAGTATTGGTTCTGAATTATAAAAAAATATTTTACAGAAAAGATAAAATTGGTTACAAAGTTCACTATTTTTAAATAAATTGTTATATTAAAAAAAATGTCATTGTTAAATAAACTAATCTCAGTAAAACATTTTTAGTATTAAGTGTATGCATATGTAGATAATACTGCTCTTACCAAAACACAACTTAAATTTAAAAAAAAAACCAAACACTTAAAATTAAAATTAAGTTTCCTTAATCAACCAACATATAAATTAATATTGAAATAGGCAAAGCATCTCAATGTATAAACATGGATTACAATCAAGTATTTTGCATGGCATATATGTATGATGTGCCAATATTCTTAACAACAATAACAACAAAAACAAATATCTATTTTATGACATATTAGAATAATATTGTAAAGAATACAATCTTGGCTTCAATATGAATAAAACACATATTTAGTCAATATATAAAGGTCATCATTACAATGAACATATGCTTAAAATACACTAAGTTCTTCGATTTTGTATTTCATATGAGCTTTTCAGACATGTGAGAATTCATAGAAGATTTATTGTGAAAAGACACAAAAAATATAATTTCCCTTCTCTCTTTTTAAACAATATTGCTTATTTTACTTTAAAGTACAACTTATTAATAATCCAATCATTATAAAAATTACATATTATTTACCTATATTGATATTTACTAAATTCTTAATGTCTCTTATATTCATAATGCAGAAACATATTGTAGGGAAAAATATTTGTCACTATTAATTAATGGTCTTTGTATTCACTCATTACAATCCTTTAAAATACAAAAATAAATTTTCAAAACATCTCTCATCATTCTTTTCAATCGTTCCCTCTTAAAGTACTTAATAATTACTTCTATATATTAGCTACCCCTGAGCAAGGATTTGTTAAAATTATTACAGAAATCCTTAATAGAGATTAATGACTAAAATTTATAGCTTCCAACAAAAATTTACACACATCAAAGCTCACAAATTACTCAAGCCCAGATAGTCTTCTGAATTGATCACACCAAAGCTTAGAATTAGCAATAGACAATTGCTCAAAAAATTTAGATTCTGGAAAATAACCAATGTATTTTGACTTTTTAAAAATAAATGTGTGGGCTTTGTATTAAATTTGCATTTAAGTATAGTTGCATTATGTTTGCTTTGTCACAGAAAAGATGAAACTTTTTTAACTATTCTATCCTTGTCAAAGTCTTAAAAATATATAATCTTTAACACCATCAGTGTACAGAAACCTGAATATATATATCCAGTCTTTTGTAAATACTCACATTAGGGTTTTTGTTCCTAGCATTCATACTGCCACATATTTTACTCTATTTTGGTACATCATACATGTATAATAATAATGATAGAAAAAGCCCAAATATTTTTTATAATAAATAGAAGAAATAAGATTGAGGGACAAGAAAATTGCTCCATTAGATAATTTTGTGGCTCATGGTCACTTATGAATCAAAGATCAACTTTTAGTTTTATGCCAGCAGAGAGTATAATAACAATCCAAATAGAATGATATATACACAGTGATTAGTATAAATAACGAATACAAGTGATTACTGTATTTATACAACTGAAGAATAACATTTTCTTTGAAATAAATATATAAAAGAGTGAAAGCATGAAAAATAGTTAAGTCACTATCGTATTGTGAATAAGACTAAATCCAACTAGTTGCAAAAGTATTTTTTATGAGATAACAGAAAGATAGACAATAAATAATAAGAGGAAAATGTTAATAGATACACATAAAAAATAAGATAAAAATTAAAAAAAAGAGAGAGAATAAATCAACAGATTAATAGAAAATTTAAATAGTTAAAATTAGAGATAAAACAAGCATATATATATAAAAGAATAATTAACATAATGAATTTATTATTATTTAATAAAATTAGCTTGACTTCACTGAAATAATTATTATTTGTTATTATAAAAATTTAAAGGAATTTATTATTAACAGCTAATTTAAACGATATTTCAATAACAAAGGTTTTAAATTTTATTAAGCTGTTGTGAAAAAATAGAAAATTATTTTGTCATTGATTTTTAAAAATAAATATAAATTTTTGCTTTCAAATTAGTTTTTAAATTATTTTATTTGAATGATACTCGTCATAAAAACAGTAAAATTATGCTAAAAATGTAAAATAAGGTAATAAAAATTTGAATAACGTATATATATTAGACATATATACATGAATGCATGAATGTTGGTTTAGTATGCGATCTACTCTGTCATTGGATCACCGGAAGTCATGAATTCCGAATTTGTGAATTAAATTTATTATGAATAGTAAAAGTATAGTAAAAGTATTTATGTTTACAAATATAATTACAAAAGCATAAAATAATCAATAATCAATGAAATGATAATTTAAATAATAATATTTATTTGAACAAATTATAGATTAATAATAATTTTTCTTACTGCAAACATTTCTTATATCAATCAAAAATTTAATGAATAACTTTGACTTTGAGTTTTGCTTAAACTATTTCCCATACAAATATTCAATATGTGATTTGAAAAATTTCCAAGAAGTATCTCTCTTTATTTTTCAAAATTTTACGTTTGGTATCCACCCAATATCATTCAAAAGATTGTATATGATTACCATCCTTAAAATTCATGCAATATTAGTAGACAATTTATTGTGCAATGATAGAATCCTTTTGCAATGAAATCCTTGAAAGTTCACCATTCCCTTTTAATAATAGAGCTAAAGTAGACAAGCCATAGGTGATTTAAAACAAGGATCAGAGGCCACAACTTCACATAGAATTTTGAAAGATATAGCTATTCTTTCTCATTACTGATAGAGTGTATGCATGGTTCAGTGATACCTCATATAAATGTGCTGCATATGAGAATGTAAATGTAAGAGAATTTCATTATTCCATTATAAATCATCAAGAATAAACCTTTTTTTTAAAAAAATAACATTTTTCTTAATTCACTTCTTAGGTTACCTCATTTAATTTATAATGTTTTGACTGGTTAATAGTATTTTTTAGATCTACAAACCAATTGTATTACAGTTATTATTATTATTTTTTATCTAAACATACAATAATTTTATTTAGTATATGAGTGTTATTTATCTGCAGTTTGCAAGTGAAATGTTACTTCTGTTTAACTTTTATATACACATACATATATTTTATCATTATAAATATTTTAAACATTACATTAATTAACAACTATTTGATATCTATGTACATGTGCGAACATATAAATCAATAACCTATATACTATCTATAAATACTAACATATGTAATATAAATACTTAAGATATTATTAATATTATTAAAAATATTCAATATTTTGCATTGTTATTTTAATTTATCATGCTTTAAATTGTATGTAATATTTCTAAAACCAAAATAATTACTAAATTTTACATTCTGAAAATGTTTTAATCAACTTTTATGTAAAACATATTATGTTTAGAGATGTGTTTGTGATAAAAATTTTAAAATTTATATGCAACATATAGTATAGGTATAGATATATGCTATTGAAAATGTTTCTCAAAGCATGTTTCATGGAACAATAGTATTCTATGAATCTGCTTTATGGATTCTGCAAAAAAAAGATTGTAGAAATAATAGTAGATAACTCTGTACTATTATAACCATACGTGTTTTTTGTGACTGGATGTATCTATGTGTTGTGGCTACCTGTGTGCAGTATGATCAGTTTCTGTGTAATCTAGGGTGATGAACATGCCAGTGTTCAAATGTCCTGAATTTATATTGTCTGTTTGTTATTTTCAAATTGTCAAGATATAATATCTTTATAATTTTAAATTTTTGTATAATAGTGTTCTGCATAAAAATATTAAGTGAAATGTGCTCCATAATCTTACAAAGATTAAAACCCATTGTGTCATTGTATGTTTACATAACAGATATTTGTAATACAATTGTTTTTTTACATCTGAGGAAGACTCCTAATCAATCGAAACTATCACATTTTACATGAAATCACTAGGAAGTGCATTATAAAAATATAGTTTATCTGTAAAGATTTATTAAAAGAAATGCAATAAGATTGGAAGAAGTTTTTGATAGCACTAAGAATACCACAGAGACCCCAATCATAGAAGCACTCACACAATCCATCCAATGAATGATCAGAACTAGAGACTAAATGTAAAATATTTTTAAAAAATAAGAGGAACATCTTGAGGAGAACTTTTCCATTTACATCTAAATCATTGCTGTTAAAAATTTAAGACTAATTCATTGTATTTTTGATATATATATACATCATAGTAAATTTATCATTAAATTGTTGTTATGTATAAATAAATAAATTCCATGATTTATTTTAGTGTTTTTTTTACTGCACTGTAATTAAATTTGTGTAAATAAATATATTGTCTATAAATGGTAAATGCTAATAACAAATGGGTAATTCACAATTTACAGAGTATAGTAACATTAGTTACCCTGCCTGGTTTGATGTAATGGTAGATTGGGTAGAATGTAAGACTCTGGAGATTAAGATCTGTGGATTGTTGCCCAATTTTATCATTTTTGATGTTTGAATTACTTATGAACTCTGAAGTAATAAAACATTTGGTCCAGTTGAAGAGTGTGACATATTAAATCAGCACTATTTCATGATATCAAAAATAGCATTAATAAATATAAAAATAAATGTCTGGCTATTTGATCAAGTGGTCATGTGATACATAAACATCCATGCAGTAGATTGAATACAAAACTTTCATTAAATTGAGTAAACATATCTTTTTTCAGTTGATGATTGATGGTGGTATTTCAAACTCTGCAGAAATCTGTCATCTGACAAGGCACTTATAAATAGTACTGCTTTTATAAAATAAAATAAAAGTTGGCCAAACTGACTATTATCAAAAGTAACTCATTATAAGTAAATAAAGAATTTTTTCACTTGTAAATGCAGATAGTAATATAATGCAGAAATCCACTCCACATGTATCTCCTTAATTAATAAGAAACATATTAAAATATCCCCCCCCCCCAAAAAAAAAAAAAAAAAAAAACTCTTCTGTTTTAAATAAAAGAGAATGCTTTTATTTATTTTTGAATAAAATCAATTATTTTTATATTAATAGATGAAGATTACTTTTTTCCAATGCATGGTATTGTTTCTAGATTTTCCCCATTACATTAAAAAAAAAAAGAATTAAAATAAAACTATGTGTTATTTTAGCAGTTTAACAAAACTTCAGCATTTATTTCCAATTATGTTCTCTAGATGTCACTATCTATTAGTGTACAGTTAAAAAATTACAGGAAATTATTGATTTTTCAAAGATATATGCAGACTTAGTCTTTGATTAGATTATAAATAAATTTACAATCCAGTTTCTTCACTTCTTTGTTAACTTTTTGTCAAAGTATTATACATTTATTTATTTGTCAATATTTAATGTTTACATTACAATTTGATATCAATGTAATAACATTTTAACAGAAATTAATTAAGACATATTTGCGTGATAACAAACCAAAAGGTATGTCCAATCAAATATTTTCTTATTGTTATTCATTAATAAAAAACTATCTTTTAGTCTATTACTTTCTTTTCATTTATTATTCTCTTTTTTATTTGAAAAGTTGATAATTTAGATTTTAGATTAAATTTATTTTTCAAATTTGCATTTTTGACAAACTTTAAAAAAAAAAGGTTATAATGCAAAATTTCATTTAAAAATAAAATATATAGAAGAACAATAATTTCTCTTAGTGGTTAAAAATTGGTTAATAGTTTTAAAAGTAATAAAAATAGAAAGTAAAACAGTGTTTTTTTTTTTTTTAAAAAGCCCATGCAGGGCAAAGACCATTCCAACAGGTCTTTATAGAGGCAGAACTCACTAGGATTTCCAATTTTAGGGTGTTGAATGTTTGACCTTGTTTTCATCTTTGTTTAACTCTTGTGGGTAGATATACATTTTACTGACCAAAATTGCATCAGTGGCTATTTTGGCTATAGATAAACTATCCATAAAAACATTATAAGGTTTCTGGAAAAAAAAAACTATGCAGCCAAGATTTTAACACAGATTGTAGATATGATAGAAGAAAACCTAAGTGCAGTACAAAGAAAATAAAGATTAATTAGTCTGTTATATCATTAAAGCAAAATATTTAGATTGTGAAGGTGAATATTTGGAACATTCTATATAGCGTCTATATATCTATTTACCTTTCCTCTCTCTCTATATATATTATAACGATCCAGATTTAGTGACTTAACATAATCTGCACTACAAGGGCGCCATTTAGGTATTTGAACCTAGAAAAATTTATATAGTAGGCAGATACGTAAGTTCAAAAAAAATTTATTTATTTTATATATTTTATATTGGTTAATTCCAGTCGTTATCCCATTGTCACTAGCTCAGTGGAATAGCAGAGATTTATATTTTATAAATTTTTATCTAAGAGTAATTTTTTTTAAAAAAAAAGAATAAAATAAGCCACTGCCAGGAATTAACATACAAACATTTATTTACGCACATATACATAAAATTTAACATTATTATTTTAGCATGTTTACTTTAACATTTAACATTATTTGTAACTTTTATGTTAGATTTTAATTTTTATACTATTATAAGTTCGCACAGATGGATTTATAAAAGTTTGTTTTATAAATGTTGAGTATAGATCGGTTACATAGATTACACAATCAAAAACATTTCAAAGTAAACATAAACGATCAAAATATAAAGTCATTGATGGAAATGCAGAGGGGAATTTATAAGAAACCCAATGGCATTCATCATAAGATGCCGCAAGACACCAGTAACTTAAAAGACATCTGACATAAATACATCTTAGATACTCACCATAAGGTATCAGTATTTACTGAATGTCTATACATTTTGATCAAATATGAAAACCAAAAACATAATTAACCGGTAACAAACCCATGCAAGCGTCTATACCCAACTTAAATTTAATGTATTTTTATTTAGAGGGTCGAGTATAAATAGACTACATTGATTTGCATTTGAAAAGAAACTATTCTATTCTTATTTAACCTTAGGCCAAAAGTTCGCAGTCAAACTGGTGTCAATCCATCTCATACATTGATGTATTCAATGTAGCATGAAAATACAACAACACAATATACTGTACTGTCAGGAATGGATATCTGAACAGTATAGTTAGAGAAGACATTGACTCTTGTCCAATACAGGAATATTACATCTGTATGGCAAGAAGAACAATAAAATAAAAACTCCATAGGAAGGGACCATGGCCCTTTTTGCCGACTCACAATCCCATCCATAGGCAACAAGGTTTTGTGCAGCGTATACAGTGATTCTGCCTGTAGAGAACCTCATACTACATCTACTAATTACACCAATATATCCAATCCACTCACCTAATTCAACTACGAAACAAATAACCTAAGATTACCCTCTCCTAATATAACTTTACAAATCCATATAGCCGTTCATGCCCGACTTAAGTTTAGCATTTATATAATTTAATTTATCGCAAAACAAAAATCATAAATAAAACTTAAAGAACAAAAAAAAAAATAAATGGAAATGATTTTACAAAAGAAATACATCAAATTAAAATTACTTATTAATAAAGAATTTAGTTTGGTCAGATAGGATTCTATTTCTATAAATTTGATACTGGGAAAGTTTATATTTTAAAGTTCTTAGTGTTTTCAAATTAATACTGTTCATTAGATTTTATAAAGTTCTTACAGTTTTAACAAGTCCGTAGTTTCTAATTTCTTGCAGTTGCTTGTCATTTGGAGCAGCGTTAATTCCCTTGATGTCCTATGGTCCTCAATCTAGGAAAACGATGTCATTTCTCTTTCCTTTTTTAACGAGACTGAAGGGATTGAAGAGTGCGTCTTTTCAATCCCTTCTACTTCAACTCTGCACTAACACATATAGTCACATCACTTCTATTTTCTTTACTCACTAAAAATTTTATTATCAAACTTTTTCTTTTATATGAATTTTAAGGATTCAATTGACATTACATCATCGATGATGATGATCCTTCCGTTGAGGTCTGATTTCCCTGATGGATTTCTTTCATTGGCCATTCTGTTCCTATTGTTTTTCCTCTCCTATCTGACCGTTGCTTATACATTTGAAATGCCCAAGGGCTAGCTTACTAATTAAAATAATCATTTCCATTTTACAAAAGATTAATTAATTTGTTTTCCAAACTTAAAGATATATTTTTATCTCTAAATCTTTTTAAGTTTTTGCTTTTAAAATACTTTTTCTATTTTTAATAAAGTTTTATTTTAATAATTTTTTTCATCTGTGCGATTATATATATATACGAGTTTAAGATGATTTTTTAATTCTTAAAAAAGAAGTTTTTATTTGCGAACTTTTATTTTTTTCATGTTCAATAATAAAAAAACCAATGTAACGTCGTCTGTGCCCGTTACAATATATATATATTGTACAATTAAGGTGTATATCATCCCTTTCGTAGTCAAAGCATACATTATATAAAAAAAAAATTATTCACACAATATATCATATAAACCTCCAACTGAAATAATTACCTTATAACAGAAGACATAACAGTGTCATACACAGTCCAAAATCTTTATATGCTTTAAAGTAGCTCATTACTTTATTCAGAAGTCAATGATCATTATCTACATACATATTCATAGATACACACACATAACTCAAATAAGAAATGCCAATTTTACATAAATCTGTTATATGTAAACATGATTAATGTTTTAAATAATGTTTATTAATAATAATAATAATAATTAAATAATGTTTAATAATAATATAAAAAAAAAAAAATTACAAAATTCTTGATGAAATTTTGTAAATAAAATCATGATAAAGTCATATATAATCATAACAACAGGGGGTATCATTAAACCAAAGATGAAATAAAAACAATTTGAGAATTATTGTCAACAAAAACAAAAAGATATTGCTTCTTTTTCTTTTAAAAGCTTTATTACTTTTATATACACTCACCTATCATAGAGGAAAATTAAAATTTAGCAGACTTTATCATATCATGGAAATGGCAATGTATATACCTATGGAATCCAGTATAAAGAATGTTTATTTTATAAAGCTTAAAAGTTTATCACTATTTTTCTAAAGAAATGAAAATGTAATGGCTTAACAATGACTGAACATTTAGATCTTGCATTCTAAATAAAATTTCATTTCACCAAAATATCACGAAAAGTTTATTTGAATTCCAACAAATATAGACAAATAGTTATATTAAATATTAATATCTAATATCAATAAGAAAGTTAAGCAGCTATTACAAGAATATTATCCATAGAGAAACATCAAATTTAATTTTACTGAGTGTCATTATCATATCACAACATCATAACAAGCTAATTCATATCAGATAGCTGGGTTTTTCATGAATAGAACCTCAGTTCATGTTTATTCATTGTGTGTGGTTAAGGATCTTCATATAACACAGGACTAAAACATCATCTTTATGTAAAAAAAAATAGGATAATGAAATCATGCAAATGTAGATATATAAAATCATAGCTCAAACACATTTAACCTATCATATAATATATTATGTATTGTAAATAATAAATGGATGATTATTTTCAAAGGCATCTAATATGATTTCCACTATCTACTAATAGAAAATCTTACAACTATATTTTATATTTTCACATTCTGCTAATATATCCTATTTTATGTAGTGTTGAACCTCTAATAAACATATTCTTATCAAGAAATTAAGACATACCACACATTATTACATCCTGTTCAAAAATTTATTTATGTTTCCTGCAATTATTTATGTTAGTTCTTTTATTTTAGGAATAGTGGTATCCACAAAATATAATAAGAGAAATAATTATCATTATTCCAATTACAACCTCATCAGTTAATGCAGATATGAATGATTTATTGAGATTTGATTTATTAAACTGATTAAATCATAATAAGTTAAAACATTTATTAATATATTTTGGTTACACACATACATATATATTTTCTCTTAGTTATAAATATATGCTAAGGTTTTTACACCACCATGAGTTGAACATTTAATACCAATGCAACATAAGAATTTTTTTTATTTATTATATTTTATATACATCCAAAGTTTATTTACAAATTGTAAATAATTTATTACTATTAATTTTATGCATTGTTGAATTAGTGAGTAATTATCCTATTAGCTAAAATATATATTTGTAAATAGTTTGCAAGGAGCACAAATTACATATCAAATCTTTGTCTTGTATTTTTCCATATTATAAGAGTTAGCACTTATCACTAAGTTTATTCAAATAATGTATTGGTACAAGTGAGGGGAATTGGAAAAGAGATAGAAAGTCTTTTCTTCTATTTAAACTAATTCTATGTTTGATTAATATATAAACTTAATTTCAATAGAGTCTCCATCTCATGGGCAGCCCAATCCATATGATCATACTTCATACTGGTACCTTACATATACATATATGTGTGTTTTAAAACTGTAAATGTTATAAGAATAATAGTTTTTTTTTTCATGTGTCATAACATCAGCTGAGAAGCAAACCCACTGACCTAGGACAACTGCTTAATAAGGCAGCTGTGCTGACCTCTCAACCACCAATGCTGTGGTTATAATATTTATTTTTTCATAAAAATTTATTATAATGGAAAATATTTCAAGTTCTTTAAATGTGTACCATAATTATATTTGCATATATAGTATTGATGAAATATGATGAGAAATGATATTATCACACTAAGCTATGACTCTATGGCTTATATGTGTTAATATTGCACAATAAACATAATAATAACCAAATAAATAATATACTTATTTTATCTTTCAGGGCTAAGTTCATGGTCATCATAAAACATTGGGCACCATGTGATAAATACCACCAGTAAATATTTTAGGATATTAATATGATTTAAAATAGTTTTTTTTTTCAGGATATTTTTAGGCTTTGTTGTTAACCCTTCATAAAATTTAAGAAATAAACTGACCAATTCATTACCATGCATTTATAATACCTGGTCAAATCAAGAATTACATGAGTTACTTCTGGATGAAATTTATCATGGATTTGGATTTTCTGACCTGACATATTTTCATGTAAAAACAATTGATAGCTCTCAAAAAAGCAATAATATATTTTCAGATTTGTAATAATATAATTTTCAGTAAATTTCTTATTTATATTCTCTAGAAAATATACATTGTTTAGCAAAATTTATAAATAATATGTCCAATAAAAAATATTATTAATGCTGTTATATATAACTAATTGCTTATCTAGTTAAATTTTAGTAATAAGCAACAATTATTTTACAATATTCTCATCTCTAATTATTTTTTAGTTGATGTTTCACAAACACGTGGAAAGACAGACAAATGTATAATAAATAATAGCTTAAAGATGTCATCAAAAATATCAATGTTTATTTCTGATCTACTTTAAAAGATAATTTTATAAACAATAGTGCATAATATAATTATAGAATCAAATACGGTTTGAAGCTAACAAATACCATCTAATCAGGCACTTTTAACTTACACACACATATATATATATATATATAATTTTTAATATATATAAAGTCTACTAAGTACGACTCCAATATAAATCTTGGTAAACATATATGTAACTATATACACATCTTACACTAATAATAATTCAAAGAAATGACAATTCTTTGGATCATATCACTATAAAACAGTTACCATAACGTCGTCAGCTGTTGAATGCTACCTCTCATAAAATAGTATTCTTAAAATTAAATCATTCATGGAGATGAACAGAGTTCAGATCCTATTCCTGATAAGCAATATCCTTTAATATTAGTCTCTTCTCATAATACCATGAATATAGCAAATACTTAACTATAAAAAAGTCTCTAAATAATTGCACTTATACAATAATTTCACACACCTAAAAATACATTTCAAGGTGAATTAATGCAAGAGTCAAAATCTACATACAAGGCAATACTAATCATATTTAAAATAATAAAAAATTTGCATGCTTAATTTAAAATTAGAATTATTATAATTGTCTTTTTTAATTCTTGAGTGGATTTTTATTCTACATCTTGAACATATATAAGGAACATATTTCCATATGCATACACACACACAACTACTACTATCCTCTTGCTAATTTATCTAAATTAGTACTATATTTTTAAACTGAAATATTATTATGAAATTCTTCTTTTAAAATGACCCATTTTAGATTTTTTTTCTTACTATTACCCATTTAAATCAAAAGTAAATTTTAAAATAAATTCTATAAGTTGGAGTAAAAAATATTTGTATACTCCCTTAAAAAAATCTTTAAAATTAAACATTAAGATAAATTATCCTGCAATTCAAGTTACTTTTAAATTGGTTGAAAAAAATAAAGCAAATCATTAACTTACTTATATCCTATTTTAATTAACAATTTACAATTATTTAAAAAATAAATACATATATGATTCTAATAACATTAATTATGGAAATAGATATAATACATTTTTGTGAAATATTAAAAAATATTTTCACTTCTCCTTATTTGCATTGATTAATTACACATATATAATATACATTATACTCCTTAATTAACACTTTACAATGCAATTTCAACATATGATTTATATATGTGTGTGTGTATGTTTGGTTAGGTATTAATTGTATATGTTTAAATATTGTAGCTCTGATGATGACTGTAGGGCAGTTGAAACTGTAAGCAAGAAGAAATAAATCGTATGTTGAAATTGCATTGTAAAGTGTTAATTAAGAAGTATATGGCATATTATATATTTTTGGGAAGTCAAAGCAAAATATGGTTCTTAAAATAAGTCTAAAATAGAAAGAGATTTTTTCAAATAATTCATATAACTTATCTATGGATAAACATGGTAAACAATTCTCTGCAGGAATTCTTTTAATAGCTTCTTGTGGTTCCTTTATTTCATGCCTTAGGTTTCCTTTGTTGACATGTATATGTACTTTTTTGAAGAGAAAATTATAATGTCACATATAAGTTTTCCTGACAGAGATGAATTTTATAGTTGCATTAATGAACTGAAACTTCTTTAGGATAGCATATTCAAGTTGACACATATATGTTCCAAGATAGGCTTCAGATAGTTGTTGATGTTTTACTACTTTTTAGAAACTAAAAATCATGTTGGCTTCTTTAGTATTCAACTTCAAAAGATCCAGTTCCTAAAGAAAGTCAAACATTTTATATATTCTGCATGTCTTCACCCGTTTTTCAAAACTGTAAATAATCTTAATTATATTTAACTAATATTTTTTTTATAAATAATAATCTTCTCCTTAATTAAATTCTTATCTTAGAATAAAAGCTACCTTAGAAATAATTAATTGTTATCATGATTTTTTACTCTATTGTTTTCTGGAAATAAAAATGGATCCTTAAAAATACGACAAAACCACAATCTTTTTTTATGTCCATTTTTATATCTTTTTTTTTAAAAAATCAAAATGTTATGCTTTAGTTACCTTGGTTTTTCATATTAAGATCTATTTTCTAATTCTCTAATTTAATTTATGTGATTCTTAAAGTAATGCAGCATTTCAGCAGATATACCAATGTATATTTTTTCAACTATAATTTTATAAACATTTTTCTCTAATTCTAAATCTTTCAGTTTCTTATAACAAAATTAGTTTATTCCATTTTTTTATATTATATAATTTTATTATTTAGTCTTTTCTTAAATTAAAATTCTTCTAATATTAATAATACAACTAACCTATCACAATGTTATTATTTAAATATATATTATACTATTTCTTATTTAATATCATGAAAGAATTACAATATTATTTTATAAGACAACATTTACTGTTAACCAACTCTTCCTCATGCGTAAGACCACATAGATGCACACGAAATAGATATATGAAAAAATAAATAACTAAATAAAAATAATTGGGAAATTAAAATTAAACAAATATTACTCTACTGTCGATGATCACATGTGATTATAAGTTAATAAGCATTTGAATCAAATATACTGATTTCAAAATGAAGAAAATGTTTGTAAAGATAATAATTTTCTAAGAAATAAATAGATATATAATTGTTATTATGTAAAAGCATATAATATTTAATATCTATAGATGTTACGTTTACAATCTATAGGTAATCCAGTATGGATTTATTTTTTCAATTTTTTAACTTGGGAATGTGTTATATATTTAAATAGTTTATGTTTTGAATAAATGAAGGAAGAAGGTAAATCAATATTTTAATATATATATAAATATGAAATTCATGAACTTATAAATAAATATAAAAGTTTTAGCTTATATATATATATATATATTAAAAAGATCAAAAAAGAGATTCTGAAAAGTTTTCATATATATTTTTTTAAAAATATAAAACCAAATTTAATGAAAGCAACCAGAATCTCCAGGAGCTATGAATAAACTAACATGCTTTCATCAATAGTTGCAAAGGATAGCTATTTTTTGCATTTAATGATACACAAGTTTTTAGTTTATTCATAGCTGCTGGAGATTTTGATTATTTCTGTTTACATTTCATATACATTAAGCTATGCATTAAAAAATGTCTTATATATAATTATACTTGATTAAAAAGTTGAAATTAACGGATTTTTGCTAATTGTTTATAAATGGATTCTAAAAAAACAGAAAAACAATTTTTTCCAGTCATTAGAAAGACTATATAAAAAGAATCAAAATACATGGATTCAGTCATTTTCTAATTTTGATTCACATTTATTCATCTTCATTTAGTGTTCATGCATTCATCGTTAAAGTTCAGGTAATATTTACTCTTATAAAGAAGCCATGCAACCAAAACATACTTTTTATTACTTATTTTATTCTGGTTATGAATGAAAATCTTTTCTATGAAAAGAACTTTCAATAAAACATGCTAACCATGGCCCACAGCATACTATTCAAGCTTTCAAAATGTAATTCCACAATGGTGAAAGTTTCCATTTATTTATTTACAAGTTTTGCTTTTCTTAATATAATACAATCAGCAATCAGAAAAGAAAAAAATGACATTCAAATATCATAAAACTTACAAACTTTAATGTTTTTGTTGTTTGTTTATTTACATTTTTATTTGTTTAATGATATTTTTCTATGGATAGTATATAATTGAATTCTTGCAGTTAAATATAGTGTAGTTCAAAGCTTCAGTGTATTTGATTTTTATAATTAATAATGTTTTCTTTAAGAAGTAAACAATCCTTGCAAGGGGGGGGGGGTCAACACAGTGTTTAGGAAGGCCTAGACATAAAGATTTTTTAAATTCTCAATATAATACTAATAATGTAAATTAAAAAGAAAAAAACTTTCAATATTTTTAAAACTACTAAAAATATTTTAAATATTAATTGATGAAAATTAATTTAATTTAACTACAAATTCTATTCAACCTGAAACATATATATATATTTAAAACCAGTCAACAATTAGACTATCCCAATAACAATAATCAACAATTTTAAACTGTTGCCAAGGCAACCTTCTTTTTACAATAAAGATAATTATTCTAATAAAATCTATAAACAATGCTAAGGAAGCAATATATTTCATAAATAGTCATATTCCTTTGTTAGATGACCCAATGTAAAAGAAATTCTATTCTAGTAATGAACAAAATAAGATAAAAAATAAAAATAAAATGAGCATGGCCATTGTGAATAGCTTGTAGATTTGGGTACTATCTCATAAATAGAATATGTATTTTTGACAAGCCAAAATTTATAAATGATAATATAAAATAATATACTGCTCATCAAACTAGACAACTACTATCATGAAAGGAATTGACTATCAATAAATGCCATCAGATTAGGCAATCCCAAATGTACTGAAAATATTCTAATGGAGCATTGCTAGCTGGCCTGCAAATGCTTCACATATTTGTGCAATTACCAATAATAAATACAATTATGAACCAAGTGGTTTTGTCCACTTATATATTACACATTTGAACAACTTTAATGTACTGCATAAATGTTATATTAAGGTAATTTAAAATAAAACTAATAAATAAATTGAATGAGCCATAATAGGCTTATAATAATTTATATCTATATGTACAATGGACTCATAAATTTGTAAAGAATGCCAATGGTTTCATATAAATACTTTTGCTTGACAAAGAAAATTAAATTTAATAGGTAATGTTTTACTTAATAGTGAAATATAATATGGAATATACTATAGGATAAGATAAAATAGTTCTATAATTATTTATGCAGTAGCAAATCAAAACATCTAGGTTATAACAATTATATGGATTTATTAGGATAAACATTAATTTATTTGTAATAGTTAAAATAAATAATTTATAAAAGCAATTAATATCATATAATGTACATTTATAATACATTTATAGTTCACTCTCACTTGCTATAGTATAATTAGATGTGATATATAATTTATAATTAAAAATATCAATGCATAGAGCTAAAAAAATGTTAACCATAAATTCTGTTTATCACAAATAAATATATATGGAGAATTTTTAATATTATTATCTTTTAAAAAGATAAGAAATCAAGTAATAATTTTTTTTATAAAATTATTTATAATTTTAAACTAAGTTATGCAAATACTATTTATGTTTTAATTGATCTTTTATTTTACATGATTGTTATTAATTAAGTCATTAAATGACAACCTAGATTGCATAGTAATTAATATTACTAATTTAAAAAAATGATTTTTATAAATATTACCATTATACTTTTCAATTATTGTTAATGAGTAAGATTTTCCTCTGAGCACCTGTCAATATTAATATATCTAAAACTTGAATTTAACTTTCTTATCTTGCAACATTTCTTTTGGCATCATCATGCTAGCACACGCATATGTAAAACTCCATAAGTATTCTAATCCATGAATGTTATCCAATAGTTTTTCTTTGTCAATATTACAATCCAAATAGATTTGGAAATTTTAGATTCATGGTGATCAGCATAGCACTTTGTAGTTAATCATTCCATTTAAGTCATAAACATTAAATGGAAGGAACAACTGCCCTTCCCAGTTTAGAATTTATTTATAGAGTAATGTAAGGTTAAAACACAAAACTTTTTTAAAGAAAAAAAAAGTTTTTCCTTCTGAAAAGCATTTCTGTCTCTATAGTAACATAAACAATGCAGTCTATATTTTTAAACATTAATTTTGAACATGTGATTTCTTTCTTCTAATTTTAATAAAGCATTGTTATCATCTGATATAATTTAACAAAATATTTTTTTAATATTAATTAATAAATGGTTCATTTATTCCAAATCTATTCAAAACAAAATAAACATACTTTTATTAAATATTTGATCTTGAATGGTTTCCTTTATTTAATAATTTATAAACTATAGAAAAATGACAATTGAAGAAATGTGCATGCCACAATATATATATATTAAACTACATTTTAACTTTCAATTTACTTTTGTTTATTCATCCATGATAAGGCAAAGATGAACATTTCATAGCTTTTTTTAGGTTTGGCAGAATTACTACTACCACAACATTGTGTTTTGAAAGCAACTTAAATAAAATTTTAATTTTCTGATTAATAGTAAAATTATTGCTATTAAAATTACAGAAACACTACAAGAGAATGGCTTCTACTATAATGTATGTGAATATGCTTGAAATATACAAATATAGTATTGTATAACCATTGTGAGTTTTTTTGTTTCATGATTACCAATTTTCTTTAAGAAAATATAGAAAAATACTAAATTTTATTTATTTTGAGATAAGATTCTTGAATGAATATATTTACATATGTACACACTGAGATTCGAGTACAATGTGTAAATGGAAAATGTGTTCTGTCCCTTCCTCAGTTTAATACTTCACTATTTTTTATTATTGTTTTTGTAGAGAATTTGAACACAGACTTTCAAGACTTCAATTATCATCTTTATCTTGTACAACCAATACACATGACCACACACATGTGAAAAAGATAAATTGACCTCCAATATATGTCGTATTTCATGCTGAACCAGTACTCATCAATTGGCCAGATCATTAATTCCCCCCCCCACATATATATACAATCAGTGCTCGGTTTATATTAACATAGCAAGTCTTCAAACCTTAATGGATTGATTTGAAAGTCTGTGTTGAAATGCTTTATAATGTCATCTAATTTCTAAGTGTATTAAATGATACTTGTATTCTAATATTCTTATTTCTGTTAAATCTTTTTTGATGTTTTGTATTATAGATGTATATAATCATGTTAAATGTTTGAACTATAAATCAGTTTTGGGATGTTAATCTAGTTAATATATATAATGCGTGTGCGCGCGCGTGTGTAAGACGAAAAAATTGGCTTTTTTCACTTGCAATTCTGATATTTAGAAAAGCTACTTTTCTGACTCTGAATTATATCATTTGTTAGAAAACTAGTCTTTTTAATATCTGGAATTGTAAAAATAAGTGATCATTGCATATTTGCAGGCATTCTGGCAAAAAGATGGCTATACAGTGATATTGAAATTATGTCGAAAAGAATGTCACTTCCATTGTTTTAAATGATGAACTGAAAGTCTGTATTAATAATAATTACATATTTGACTTATATTTAATTAATCATAAGGTTTGAAAATGAAAAATAAGTCTCTTATCTTATCTCTTTTATTCAATAATTATAACTTATATTAAATGAAGCTTCTCATATATTTGATGTGAATTTAAATTTGTTCATGAATTAAGATTTGGAAATACATGTATAAATACCTGTTTTGTACTTACAGAGATTTTGACAAAAAAGGAGGGCAGGATAATGATAGTGATATCATATGAAACAAATAAATCATTTCCACTGTCTTACATTCAATTTGGAGTTGATGTAATTATAAATAATTACAAACATATATATATATATGCATGTATGTTCAAAATATATATTATATAACATATGTAGTTGATGATATATTATTGTCATTTGCATATTTTTGCACAAATTTTACTCAAACTGCGATGTGATGCTAACTGTTAATTTAAAAATACAGTAAACAAAAACAATCGTATTACCATAGATAATGTAATTATTTAATACAATTTATTTGGTGATGAATTTTTATACTTAAAATTTTGTATAATCATACTCAATTTTAACAACTTACACATTTTTTAAAAATTTTTTAATTTGCACATGATCTCAATGTTATGTGATTGCAACATACTATCATTTGTATAAAGGATTTGGTTTCTACCATATACTGAATTAAGATAAATAATCAAATGGTTCACTTAGGTTCATAAGCAGTTTAAGCACTGGAAGTGATTGGACACCAGGGTTCACCCTAGTGCTGTTCTAAACTCCACAGGACATGTTGTGTTCACATTATTTGAATTTATTAGTTCATACAAAATCTATCATGCATATCAATACTAACTCTATATAAACGTATTTACATCATATTATTAAAAATATAAGTATCTATAATAGAATCATTTAAATAGCCTAACTTAATATGTTATAATCACAGTAGACCTGACAAAAATCTCTAGTGTGATTGATTTCATGAAATATAATTAAATAGATTGCATTATGTTGTCACCATATCCTTGTCCTAAGTGTCATAAAAAGAAAATTTTTCTCACTGCTGTCTAGTTTGTTTGAAAGAAAGGTAAGAACATTGACTTTTTCAACCTTCAAACAATCGTATTTTATAATATGAATCAAATTGGTCTAAAACAATTATTCTATAACATATTTACAATAAAATAGAAATTTATAAGAGTATTTATTATCAATAAATATGCGCTTATAATGCTCATTAAAGAAGTTATATATATATATATATATAATTTATTTAAAGCTTAGCGCTTTCAAAGCTCTATGGCTTCAAAATCAATGAATACTTTGAAATTCAACATTGTAATAATTATTACAGACCAATTTGAACCAAACTATAAATTCATCATCGTTAATGTATACTAAAGCTCTCAAATAAAATTGTCCAAACATGCTTTTATTTAAATAACCAGGTAGTTCGAAAACTTTTTTTTTCTGTCTAATATAACACATTGATGATGATGTAATATAAGATGATTATATTTAATAAAAATGATGTTAGAGATCATTCCTATAATGTTTATGCAAGTATGTATATATATATTTCATGAAATCTTATACAAAATTAGAATATTTCAAGATGAAACTCAAGATTCTTTAATTCACTATAGTTGCAAATACTTTTTTTTGCCTAAGGTACTACTTTTGATGTTTTCACATCATATTCAGAACACATTAATGCATGTTTCATAGTGTAAATTGAATTTTTAAATTATTAGCATTCATACTCAAGATCTTTGTTAGGATATGAATTTATTATGCTTTTAAAACACACAATCAAACCTCTTTTATTTTTCTAAGGAATAACGTGACACTTTCTGGCCTGAAAAGAAAGATGAAAAAAGTCATAGGTTTAAATGCTTTTGAAAAGCATAATGGATCAGCTAATGGACAATAGAAACTGAAATATAAATAACCAGAAGTGCATAAAATTTATTTACGCAGAATAAAACAATCATTACCGTAGCATGAATTTGACACAAACATCAAAAATACAATTATTAGAATTCAAAATATTATAAATAAAAATATTAAAAGGAATGCATCTTGACTTCTGCTGTGGAACAATCTATAATAATGATATGGGTTGTGGCTTAGGAGTTCACACAAAGTTCAAGAACCAGAAATGACAGATCTTGAGCTTTAGAATCTACCACTCTATCATTGTACTGCATCATGTAGAATAGCTAACTTAATATTGTTACATATATATATCATGAGGAATTCTTATATATATATATATATATATATATCAAAATATTAATATATAACAAACTAACCAATTTTAATTTAAATAGACTTTAAGCTTGATTAGGAGGGAATGTAGTTTTTTTTTTTTTTTGTTTGAATTTTGTCATTGATTGGGTAGATATTCTGTGTTAGATTTTGTGACCAATCAGGGGGGTTTTGTTAAATTTTTAATCTTTTACCAAATCTGTAATTTTTGATTATCGCCATTTTACTGTGTATTTTTTTTTCTTTCTGATGAAAACCAGTCCTCTGGTTGAAATATTATATTATTTATTGGATTTATAAGTCTTTATTTTTTTGTTTTTATATGTATTTCCTTTGGTTAGTTTGTTATATATTAATATTTTGATATGGATTTATTACTGACTAAAGAGAGTAAGACTTTATTGTCACTTAGCCACGTGGCGTTCATAGGCGATTCATTGCTAAAATTTGTACATAATTTTTTTCCAAAATTTAATACTCAAGATGGTGTACAAATTAGTTATAGACGAGGAGCTTCCATTCTGGACGGTATTGATCTTTTTAACAAATTAATTAATAAGCATAACATTAAGTTTTTGTTCATTCATCTTGGATCTAACAATATTTTTTCGTTTAGAAATAACAAATATGTGCAGATTTTGAAATTGATTCGACATATACGTACTTATTCACCGGAGATTACAATTATAATTTCTCAAGTTTTACCACAATTGCGGAATAAATACTACCCAATGGATCGGATTAAATTGAGAATTATTAATGAAAAAATATTTGCATTTAATAGACATTGTCATTTTTTAAGTTATACGCATCATAATGTATTTTTCTTACAGCATACGGATTTTATAAAAAGAGAAAATCTTTTTAGATTTTTAGCCCGTGATGGCCGTCATTTGAACATGTATGGAGCTAGATGTTTAGCGGACGGTTTTAAATACATAATGTCCTTGATGGGATGTAACAGAGCTTATAAAGTAAATTCAGTGTTGAGTGCGAGGGAATATAGTTTTGCTAATGTTGGAACTCAAATGGAAGCTGTGTTGACATGTGAAATGGGGACACAGACTGAAATATGTAATTGTCAGGAATCGCAAATAATTATACCGCGTGATACTAATGGGATCCCAATAGATGTTGAACAATCTTGCTTGCCAGGGAACATTTTGGAGGAATCATTACGGGATAGATCTCCAACAGTTTTTAAAGAAGATCATACTCAACGTAAAGATGATTCTTTAGACCTTTCATTGGATGATATAATTTGTAATATTTCCAAACAAAAGAACTTTTTGATGTTCAACAGATTGATGGTTTTGCTGCTTCAGATCAACATATAGATGGTGGTAAAGGAGATCTGGGTAATTTAGAGGTGGGTGTAGTTAACCAAATAGATAATGGATTGATAATTGGCACTGATTTTAATACAATATCTAGCGTAGATACAGAGTTTGATATTAATAGGGATTATTCTAGTAAACAACATTTACAGGGTCTAACATTAATTAATACAGGGGCAATCCCTAAACGTTTTTCTAGACGTCTAAATAATAAGCAGGTTATAAGTAATTGACAAACATTACATAGTACATCGTTTCTTAAACTTAGGAAATTATATGATAAATTAATTAGATATAGACAACATATTAGTAATTTTGATATTTTATTAACAATAACATAATTCCTAAAGGCCTCAGACGTAAAAATCTATTGCTAACATAGACCAATTTCCTAGGGAACATGCAATCAAATGGGATAATACAATAAGAGAAGCATCTGTTACATTAATACATATTTTGAAAGATGCATTTTTGGTAAAACTTAAATTAATTGAAAAAGAAATTATACATTTTGGTAGTTGTAATTTAATGAATATAGATGAACAGAAGGAATTACAGGAATGGTTTTTTTGAGAGAGAAGTTATTGGTGAAGAAATTTCATAATAAAATATATCATTGGTTCAAAGTTATGGGTAATGAGCCAAGATTTGAATTAGTTACTAATCAGTCACAAACACTAATTAATTGTATGACTTCTGATAATCATACTGTGTCAGATATTTCTACATCGGATATGATTCCAATTGATACTGATCAATCATTTGTATCATCTTCACATTCATTAGATTGTGCTGAAATGTTACCATCTGTTCTTAATAGTGATGCTGGTTTAGCATTGGTTCATAGAGTTACAGATTCTGAATGCACTAACAATATTTTAGTTTCTGGAAATACAAATACTAATAAATCTAACCCAAATATTTATAGCAATGACTTTTTATGTTTAGCTAATAAGGAAAACAATGTGATTAATCTAACTAACATTAATCTTAGTGAGGCAGAATGTTCACTGTTAAATAAAGGTTTATCTTTTTGCCCTACAGTTCAGTCATTTTATCAAAAAAATGAATTTAAAATTCATCAGGATTTAGATAATTTTTCAAGAAGACTTAGATTAAGAGAATTTTTTGGAAACCAAGAATGTGATACTATTGGAAAATTACGATCTGATTGGACACCACCACATCAAAGGAATGTGTTATTAGATATGTACATTGATAATGTATATCAGGATATTATTAATGAAATTAGACTTAAACAACATAGTAAGTATAAGAGTAATTTAACATTGAGAGAGATGAATGCATTACGTAATTTAGTGAAAAGACAGGATATTATTATAAAACCAGCTGACAAAGGTGGATCAATAGTAATTATGAATAAAGATGATTATGTTAAAAAAGCTCTGGAGCTTTTAGATGATAAAATTTTTTATGAGCCTATTTCACTAACCACTATTAATTCATTATTCAAGGGTATACTTTTTAGTTTAAAAGATATGAGAGCTAGGGGTCTTATAAATAATAATGTATATAACTTTTTAGTACCAACCAAAATTCATCCTAGTAGTTTTTATATTTTGCCAAAGATTCATAAACCTGGTTGTCCAGGCAGACCTATTGTAGCTAGTATTGGTAGTCCTACAGAAAATATTTCAGCATATGTTGATAATATTATTAAATTTATTCCACCATCATTTAATTCTTATGTTAAAGATACTACTCATTTTCTTTGCATGTTAGAAAATATTAAATCTGAATTACCAGTTGATTGTTTTTTGGTTACTTTGGATATTGTATCATTATACACAAATATACCTCATGATGATGGAGTTGAGGCTATTAAATGTGCTTTACAAGATAGAGAGTATGATCATGATTTTATTACTACTATGGTTGAATTAATATATTTGGTTTTAAGAAATAATTTTTTTACTTTTGATTCTAGATACTATTTACAGAAACAAGGTACTGCAATGGGTACAAAGATGGCACCAAGTTATGCGAATATTTTTATGTCAAAACTGGAGTCCTCTATACTTGATAATGCTAAGCTGAAACCTCACACTTGGCTTAGATATATAGATGACATTTTCATGATATGGCCACATAGTGAAGTTGAACTTCATAATTTTTTAAGTTATTTAAATAATTTTAATAAACATATTAATTTCACAATGAATTTTTCAAAATCAATTGCTCATTTTCTTGATGTTGAAGTTATTTACACTAATAGAGTTCTTACTACCACTGTATATAGGAAACCAACTGATAATAACCGCTATCTACATTTTTATAGTAACCATCCTAAACATTTAAAGGCTAATATTCCTTATAGTCAATTTTTAAGGATGAAGAGGATTTGTAATGATGAGAAATTTCTTCAACAAAATAATAGTATTTTATATAATAGATTGCTCAATATGACTGGAGCTTAAGACATTGTTGGAGAATGCAGTAAGGAGATCTTCTTTAATTGATAGAAAGAAACTTCTTTTATCTGAAAAGAGTAAAAAACAATTAGATGTTCCACCATTGGTTCTTACTTTTAATAGAGATTTACCTAATATTAACCGGATATTGGCAAAACATTTTAACATATTACAGTCCACAGATTATTTAAAATCTATTTTTTCTGATCCACCGAAGGTTGTATATCGAAAACATAGATCACTTAGAGATATACTTGTCAAAACAAATTTTATTAGTAGTTCTGTACAGGAAAAAGGATGTTCTCCATGTAAAGATAAAAGATGTTTTACATGTAAACATATTGTTGTGACAAAAGTGGTCTTTAGTACTAAGAATTGTAATTTCAAATGGTATATTCCTAATTATGTTACATGTAAAAGTGTTAATTTGATATATTTGATAGAGTGTAGTAGATGTTTAAACCAGTATATAGGTGAGTCAGCAAATAGTTTACATGTCAGAATGACTAATCATAGATTTGACATTTTGCATAAGAATAAAGATAGACCGGTTTCAAAACATTTTAACTTACCGAATCATTCAATTGATGATTTAAAAGTAGTGATTCTTCAGGAAGGTTTTTCTTCTACAAGGGAGAGGAAACAAAAGGAGAGTTTTTTTATTTTTAAATTCAAGACCTTAGAACCGCATGGATTGAATTTGAACACTGGAACTATTACATCTCTGGGTTACCTGGTCTCCTAAATGATTTCTATATGTGTGTTTTTTATGTGAAAATTTTCTTATATGAGGTTTTTTATGTAAAGATTGGTTACATGGATGTTTAATATCTGTGTTTAATTGGTTTATAGATAAATAATTAGTTATAAATTATTGTACTTTGCACTAACTATAATTTTTAAAATGTATAAGTATTTTAGTTTTTAATGAATATTAATGTGAGCACAGCTATTTTTTGTGTGTGAGCATAGTTTAATTTTTCTATGTATGCACATATGTATATTTTAATTTTTAATTTTGGATTTTTTATTTTTATATTTATTTTAATTTAAATAGAATTTAAGCTTGATTAGGAGGGAATGTAGTTTTTTTTTTTTGTTTGAATTTTGTCATTGATTGGGTAGATATTCTGTGTTAGATTTTGTGACCAATCAGGGGGGTTTTGTTAAATTTTTAATCTTTTACCAAATCTGTAATTTTTGATTATCGCCATTTTACTGTGTATTTTTTTTCTTTCTGATGAAAACCAGTCCTCTGGTTGAAATATTATATTATTTATTGGATTTATAAGTCTTTATTTTTTTGTTTTTATATATATATAGAGAGAGTTGTTTAATAGATATCATTTTTCACTGTTTAATTAAAAACAAAAAAGAGGAAGATATTCGATTGCATACTATGTAGAAGTTTGTCTTACTTTGAATTAAAGGATAATTATCATTATCCAGCTTTATGAATAAACTCAAGTTTTATCACCTGAAGTATAAATGTATTATATAAAAAATGAAAACTTACGGTGTGACACCTTCAACATCAAAATATGCAAATTGTAATTCCACCTTCTGTTTTGGACTGCCATAAAAGAAATAATGGCATTCAGTATCCCTAGGATATAAACCTGGATGGTTAGGAGACATTATATAACCTAGCGAAGAAACACTGCTGTTGTAGACAAAACCACAAACTAAAAATATAAACAAATTATAGAATATTAATGTTTTAGTTACAAAAAAAATTCTAAGTAAAAGATATAGATTTAAAACCAAATAAAGCAAGAAAAAAGAGTTACAGAAACTATTTATAGATTCATATTTGCAATCCTTTAATTTTTTCTCTTTCCTTCAAATATTAATCAAAATTAATAACTTAAATAATTACATTTTATATATCATGTATGATAATAAAAAAATTGAAAACAAAAGCAGTATAACTTTAAAATCCTTAAAAATTAAAAATATTATTTACTATTCTATAATTTCATTATCCAAATTAACTTAATAAAAAGCAAGTGATAACCAGCATTTACTTAGCCAATATTGGCAAGGATAATCTTATAAACAGCAAAATAATAGATGATTCATTCCATTATTGATCATTGCTAATCACATCTAGGATTATTTATTCATAGTCTGAGGGAGGATAGTTTGATCTCTTAGTTAGGGGTAAATTAAGCATACTAATTTCATGTTTTCAATTGTTAATTTCCTCTTGGTTAATATAAGGTTATTAAAAGTGAGATTCAATCTCTGTCTGTACATATTTGACTGGCATTTTAAGTTTATTCTAAATTTCTACCAGTATTGGCAAGGGTAAACTTATAAGCACCAAAAACTTAAAAAGTACTCATCCTATTCTCAGTATTTTCTAAACTTAGAGTGTTATTTATTCATAGTCTGAGAAAAAGTGATTTACTGCTTTAATTTCTAAATGTATATATATAAAACTATAAAATTATTTTTTTCCAAATACAGAAAAACAGGTTGCTTTATCAAAATATATATGTTGACAAAAGCATATTTTTTTAACAATTTATTGATAAAATTAAAACAAAGACAAGAAGAAAGTTTCAAATAACTTTTTCACACCTTAATACACTATAATTGTAAAATATCATACTCAAGAATTAGTTCATCATAGAAATAATAACTATGAACTTTTAAAAATACTATATGTATTTGAATAAGTGTTTAATCTTTAGCATTTGTTACTTTTAGATTATAAATATAATTTTTAAAATAAATTCTTTACAAATTTTATATATTTTTCTAATATACTAAATTCTGGAGTACAAATTATTTGTAAAATTGTAAAACTATGATAGGTGAATTCTATTTTTAATACCATATCATCTTATTTTAACAAAAAAAAAACTGAGTACTTTTAACTTTTTGCTTTAGATTTTTTTTAGTTCCTTTTCCCATAAAAAGAAAACAGGCAAGAAATTTTGTCAAGCATTGTTGGCCGAGAGGTCATCGCACCCGCCTTGCAAGCAAGTAGTTGGTTGCAGACGAATGTGGGTTCGCGTCCCGGCCGATGCTATGACATATGAAAAAAAAAAGTTGATATTACATTAAATTGTTACAAAGGCAATATGTTCAAAATGGAGAAAGTTAAAGTAAGTCCATAGATATATAAATAAAATTATACATACCTTCTCCATTTATCTGTACACCTGTTGTGATGCCAAAATCTAAAATAAATATAAATACAATAATTAAATATAAAAAAATAAGTTTTGTACAAAATATGCTATATATATATATTGTAACCAGTTGAGTTACATCACACACACTAATATAGTGTATGTGCATATATATACCTAAAATAAAGGAAAAGTAGAAATAAACATAAAATAAGTTTTTGTAAATATTTTTCTATATTTCCTAAAATAAAATAATGATAAGTAAAGGGTTAAATAACTGGGTTTAAAATAATATTTTATTGTAAAATTAAATATTTTAAAAAGGTCTGATAAAAATTATTTATAAATCTAATTTTGAAATGTAAAAACACAATACTTGTTTTTAAAATTTTTTAAATTAATTAAAACATGTATGTTTTTAAAGGGATTAGAAAAATAAAAATCTTTGTAGATGAAAAATTCTAAAGGATTATCACACCTTTGGTCAAATTCCAAAGATTAAAGTAAAAACATGAAAATCACACATTGATAAAAATTTCCAGCTTGTTTTAAAATGGATTAAAGTAGATTGAAAACAGCCACTGTGTTTTTGTCACCTGACCTACCCAATTTTATAAAAGACTGATAAAAAAAAATATCAGTTAGTTTTTGCTTGTAGTTTGTAAGAGTTGACCAAAGGAGTCTGGTTGTAATATTTTAAGCAGTGGCTAACTGGGCCACTGCAAAGTTTGGATAATGATTTTGAAGAGAGCAGTATGTTGTTGGCTGTAGCAGAGAGTTTGCAGAAAAGCTACCATGAACTAATAATGTTGCTGAAGGCAGGAGCTGCTACTATTTTCCTTCACAGGAGTTTTGGTTTTGAAGCTGGGTTACTTCTAAATCAATAGCCAAAAAAAAAAAAAGAGAGAGAGAACAAAATAGCTAGCAGAGTTATATAAATCTCCTATGAAGATCTAAGGACAGTCCAGCAGCTGCCTTATAGTTTACTGCAGTTTTGATTCATGAAGCCAGAGTCACTTTAAATGCAACAACTAGCTGCTTAAATATGTTCTAGAAGACAGCTTGACAAATGCTTGGACTACAAAAGTAAGCTCATGGTATGCCAACTAATTACTTGGATAATTTTACCTGAAGATGACAACAAACCTATATTACATTTTCTAATGGACCAGAAACCAAGCTTACCATGAGAAAGCTTGAAGAAATTGGTGTACTTATGCTGCTGTTTATCAACACACGCAGGGAACCACAGATAAACACATCACTGTGTATATACAGTGAGTTATTTTATATTAATATTCCTTAAAACAACTTTTAAAATTGTAAATTAATTAACTTAAAAATTAAAACAAACAAGTAAATAATTTGCTTGAGTCAACTGTCTAAAAGAAAGACAATTTGATATATATTTTTGAAGAAATTGTTTTGGTAATTCTTTAAAAAAATGATATTAAAAGGAGAATATACAAATGCAAGCATAATTTTGTTTGAATTTAAATCGTAAAAGCAAATCTTTTAAATTGATCTAAAAACACTGATAATTAATCAATAAGTACCTGTCAAACAAAAGTTGACTTTATTTAGTTTGATAAAAAAAAAAACTTATGAACTGAAATTAAATTTTGAATTATATATTTTGTCTATACATATATGTGTGAAATGTATATGTTTTCCAAATGAATTAATTATAAAAAATATATAATATTATTGTAACAAGTTGAAATAGATAAACATCGGTGTGCGTATATACATGCACACTCATATATGTAAAATTTTAATATTTTTTTATTATTAAATGTCAATTTATTTTTATTTTTCACGCGTCTGTGCGCATATATATTGAAACGATAACTTTCCAAGCCCCTATCGTTTCACCATCAAACCTAATGACACTCATCTGTGCTAAGTTCGAACCTATTTAAATGTTAATAAATTTAAAATTAGTTCATGTGTCTAAACAGCATTATATATTTACGTGCGAACCAACGCTATAATTAGATAGGATTAGTAAAATTATAGCGTACTAAAGTTATTTAATATTTCTAAAAATGGTTATTATATTATTTAAGTTAAGAGTAAATTATTAATTTTGTTGTTTAATATTGTAATTTCGTATGTGGATATATAATCTGTGCTATATAGAAGGACATGATTTAAAATATGTAAAAGCCATTATCTAAAAATAATATTGAATATGTTTAAAAATTGTTAAAAGATTTCTTGTTTTAAATATATTTCAGGGAAAAGTTTCTCGAAAATATATTTAAAAGTTATATCAAAATATGTTTGTAAATTATTTTTAATAAATATGTTAAAAATGTTTTCGTTTAAAAAAATGTTAAAAGGTTGTTTTTAAATAGAAAGAGTTTCTATTATATGTAAGATTAAAAATTTCTATTATATGTAAGATTAAAAATAAAAGCTGGTCAAGTAATTAAAAGATTTTTGGTTGTAAACAAGTGTCATTAACAACCACACCTGGAATTCGTAAAAAGTAAAACTAGTTCAAAATTTACTAATTAAAATCTCCTTAGATAAGATTTAAGTTATTTTAAAATCTAAATTGGACAATTGTTTGCAACGAAAAATCTTAATTATAATAATAGCTTATGGAATGTTTCTAACATAAGTTATCTAAGATCTGGATTATAAATTGAAAAATATTTAATTAAATTCCTGAGTTTAGTGAGTCTTGAGGCAGGAGATTCCGATAAGGAAAACAGATAAATACTCTGTATTTTTAACGAGAGAGCCATATTGTTAGAGAGAGAGAGCCATATTATTAGAGAGAGAGCCATATTGTTAGTGAGAATTGCAGCCAGTCTTCACAATTGTTAAAGTTTAACATGTCCGGCTAAAAGCGGGCATCTTGTTGCTGTTACTCCACGGGAGAACGGGGTTTCTCTCATCGAAATGCCTAAACCACCATCATCCCGATGGAAGAGACGAGCCTAACATAATGGGAAAGATGATGCCGTCCAGTCAAACTAAACCAAACCAACAGCCAAGAACTTGCAGATAAATCATACCGGTACCGTTTTATTTTCAAACCGCAGAGCTCTGTGTAATTCTTTATGTAAATATATCTATATAAGTTAGCTAACTTTCTTTTAAAATAATGATAAAGCTAAAATGTAATCAAAACTTAAAATCCATTTAATATTTTAAATATGTCACTTGCTATCAAAATTTAATGTGTTAAAGTTTAAATAATCTGACTTATTTATATTTTCCTTTCATTTAAAGTACATTATAAGCGTCTAATTTAAAGTTATATCACTGCGGTTGTGTCTATATTTCTTTGCTTATTTTAAATGCTTATTATATTTTATATGCCAAAATTTCGAAACAGTGAGCACTTAATTTCATGTATGTTTTAAGAAGATATTATTTGAAAATCTTCGCGTAATTTATTTATAGCATCAACTTTCTACGCTGTTTCGAAATCCTATTTTTTTTTTATTATTTAAATGATTTAATATATGAAATGTGGCTCTGTTATAATCAACCATTTAAAAACTTAACCTTTTAGTTTTATTTAGAATTAAATTTAGCCTTGATCGTATTTATAAGTATATTTGACATTTAAATTCTTAAGTCCATAGAAATATACTTTCCCTCCTTAAATATTTATTATCTATAAGTAACTGAATAGATCGAACATGTCAAAGTACAGATGTAGTAATATCCCCTTTTTGTAGCATAGACGTTTATTACCAGGCTACACAAGAGTTGGTCCCAATTTGATAGAGCTAATATGCTATTAACTCGTATTTCATAGTATGAAATATACTATTCTTTGCTTGGCGGATGTGATATTATTTTATAAAAATATTCTCGTTTTGCTGCTATACGTAATATACGTATCTCAAGATGGAGCCACGGCGTTGCCAGCACATCTTTTCTTATAGGGTAGAGCAGTAGCGAAGCCTGAGCCAAGGCCAGGTTAGCACGTAAGACCCCCGGCATTCCTGAACACAATGTTCCTTTCCACGCAGCATTGCGATCGGTTACAGGGTACCGGTGTTTTTCGCAAGAACCCTGAAGTTATTTCATCCATCCACAGAGCGACTTTTCCTATTATTGTTTACCTGTGCCATAGCGCATTGGTAAAATCTTATTTCAGCCATCTCTCCCACCTTAACCTAACGCTTTCAGCATTCTGAAATTTTCTCTCGAAAGCCATGTTCGACCGATCATTACTTGAGCTGGTTTATGCGCTCGTTATTAAATTATAGTGTATTTTAGTAAATGAATTCATGATCAAAGTTTAATATAATTATTTATATACCAGCCACAAATGTAATAGGATTTGGCTTATCGAGATTTATAGGCATAACGTAGTGATTAATTATGTATCAATTGTAAACAATTCCTAGGATGGGCACATGTTAAACTCATCTATGAAATTTAATGATTACTTATGTAAAGTGATTTTGAATTATCAAATGTTTGTACATTCGACGCTGAAATGTGTAAAACTGATCAATTTCATGCCAATTGTAAATAAATATATAATTAATTTAATGTATTTCGTTCTCTGTTTCGTTATTGATCTAATTCAATCCAATTCTAATTACTATTTATAGTCTATATATGTGAAAACTATGCATTAGGTTAAATTAAATTTAGTAATATTTTAGTCAATTCAGAACCTTTCTTTTATTCATCAGAGTCTTATTGCTTCTCCGTGACCTATGTCGGCCGTGTGGAAAGAGGTATACTACGTGTAATTTCAAGGTGGTCATTCGTAGGGTCTTGAGTCTTGGAATCCTGGCTTACAAGTTGAAGTGCGGTCGGACTCGGGATGTTACAGTCCTAGTCTGGTCAGCTTCGGTCTCTTTTGCTTGGATTCTGAATTCTGTTACGCGAATGTACAAACTTGACTGTTACAATATATTTATATATGCAAACTATAGTAATAATGTGAATTGTAATGTGTAATTTTGTAAATTAATGTGACAATTTGAATTTTGACTAGTAATTATGTAAGTCACAAATGTAATAATTATTTTATGTTTAATTGAAATGCTTTCATCATATATTATAAAATGCATGTCTGTGTGCGGATATATATATATATATATATATATGCGTTTATAGAAACTAATTAAGAATTACTGTTAGTGTAATAATTTGAATTTTGTAGTAATCTTGTAAATTAGTGTAATGACTTTTATTATTGTATACTTTTCAAAATCAGAACCCTTATAAGACCTTAAATTTATTTTTGTTGTTATTAATAAACTTATATTTAATTGTTAAAATTGTATTCCATCATCTCTTGTTCACATACAGTAATAGAGCCCATGGTCTCTGAGCTAGATTTCGGACATGGATAAATGGGGATGTGTTTAGTGCTTTGGGCATCCAAAGATGATCAATCATCATCCTGGTTGGCACAAAAGAGGATATTCTTTAAAGCCCATGCACTATTATTTTTTGTTTTACTTTAGTCTTTATTAAAAATTTAAGTTTATAGTTGGCCAGTACAAGTGGTCAGAGCATTGATGATGATCAGCATGTTTTAAATGTCCCAGCATTGTTGTTTTGATTTCTGATTACTGTGTATTTTTAATGGATAAACACTAAACTGGTGCATCCAAGTCATGTTATATAATTGCCCAAGCTGGCAAAGGTTCAATAGTTAGCCTGTTCTACAGAAGACCCATTTCCAATCCAGTCACAGGGTTGACTGTTGATTCATATTTTTTATTGTTGAAATCCAGCCACAAGAGGGACTGTTGATTTTATTCTGATGTAATGTACTAATTTGTTTATTCCCATCAATGATTATGAGGGATGGTTATTTCTCTCAAGTATTTACTTATACTGATATTTACTTTATAGTGCTGGTAGAATTTATAATTATGCTTTTAGCTGCTCTTCTGAGTTAGCTTCTGAGATCTCAATGTTCTTAGGATTCTCTAATCTCATTTTATTATTAAATATCTCTAACCTCATATACTTTTATAAATTATTGATTTTGTATTGTCTTGGGGTTGATGATGATTTTTCCATCACCCCAGTTCAATTCCACTTTCCTACCACCTTCTCACTCCCACCACCTACCTCATCCTGTTACAATATATATATATATATGTGTGTGTGTGTATTGTAATGATGTGTATATATACACATTGCGTGTGTGTGTATATATACGAGTTACATGATTTATATATTTTTTAAAAATAAGATAAAAAATTACAATTATATGTCAATATATAATAGTTGAAAAAAAAAAGGTTAAATAAAAAAAAATATTAATATTGGGGAATAAGTTAAAATTATTAATTATAGCTTATCTTTCTTTTATTTATTTTAATTTCAACATGTAACTCTTTCAAAAGTATTTTTAGTCAAAAGTACTTTTTCATTAAAAGTTTATAATTAATTGAAACAATTTGTACAAGATTAATCAGGTTCTGGAGATTAAGATTCCAGACTGATTAAATAAACAATAAAGAACTAATTTCGATATAATTAAAAATGGAAAAATAAGGGAATAATAAAAAAAATGTACTAATAAAAAAAAAGATCAAATGGATTGATAGCATTAGTAAAAACTTGAGCAGAAGTGGGGTCAGAGTGTATAAAAAGCTGAAATCCCCTATAGTTGTTATTCAAACTATTCAAAGGATTCATATGATTCAGATAATTTAAGATTATCAAAAGAATTTTATAGAAGACAGTAGTTGACCAGAGAGTTAACCAAGGTCAATCAGCAGCCTTGAACAAAATCTACAAGCAGCTAAAACAATGAAGTCCAGCATGATGATAACATCTTTTTACTGTCATGTTAAGAGAGATATGGGTTAGAATAAAGCTGGGTGTTTGTTCATTTTTCCTCCACTTGTCTCCTGTGTGCCAATAGCTAGATGCAGTATTATTACTCTGACTTGTCTTTTGCTGATGTTTGAACCTACCATGCCATATCAATGGAAATAGCCAACATTGTAGGATGCAGAGCAAAGAAGAAGCATCACAAGACTAAAAATATACATCTACCGTGAATCTAATGGGATCAGAAAACAGGGGTGATCACCCATATGAAGGAACTCAGAGACTGTACAAAATACTAGGTAAATATATTCAATGATGTCATTAATAGAAATTTTGAATTCTTAATATCAGTATTGAACTTTTAAATTTTCTTTTAAATACAACTTTAGATATCATTCAGAAGTATTCATATTTTGTATTATGTTTTTAATATTCCTTATTATTTATGTTATTTTAATTAATAAATGCATTGTAAATCATTAGTGTCATTTTATATTTCTCTTTCTCAATTTAATTATAAGTAAATAGACAATTTTATTTAAATATTCTGTGATGCCGATCTCACATTTTTATTTGCTAGTCAGGGGTCAAGTGCTTGGAGCATGTTAACATTGTCTCTTGGGGTCTAGTCCAGTTGATTAGATGATGCCCTAGGGTTTAAATCCATTATAAATATCCTGTGGGATGTTTCACATTTCATGCAACCAAAGAGTATTATCTCAGTCTGGAAAAGTGACCATTATTTTAATATTTTTATTAAATCTCAGTCTGACCAGGAGTATGAATAATATGTAAATATTCATCCTATTTACTTCTGTGCTTGAGTAATGAGATGATAAATTAAGAGCCAATAACATAAATTATAAGTGTCAAAAGAAAAAATAGTAATAAGGCATTGGTAAAGTTTTTGTTTCAAACTCATAAATTTCAAATACAAACTTTACTTCCAATGTTTAAAAATTCTGCAAAAGGGGAAATCCTGTTACAGTATATATCAAAATCCATTAAGCCCATGAACACATTTCCACTGAGCACTGCATATTAAGATTACAAAGGTCATACAATTATATTTAAAGTTTTATATTTATTTTAATAATATGCTCAATCCCTTCCTAGAATTGCATGTATTTATAGATTTCCAGTGCACAGAAATATTATCTTTTTTTCTACTACATTTTTTAATGGCAAAAAAAAAAAAAAAATAGAAAAAAGATGGTACAAATTATTTATCTAGAAAAATTTCAGATTTTAATTTCAATTTTTTTTTAGATATCATTATTTTCAATTTAAAAATTGAAGAGTTATCTGAAAAATAATGAGTCATAAAAGAAAACTAAAATCATTACTGTACTATTTGGCATGTATTGATTAGATCATTTTCAATGAACTTACAGTCCAATTTATTCATTTCTTTGGTCATGTATGTCAGCTGTTAAGATAAAATAAATGACTAAAGCGAGCTTGACAGTATGTGTTCAAATCCTCTTTAATTATATCTTGCTTAAGTATATACACTATATTTGTATTTAAATATTATTTTTTTGTAAAATTATATTTGTTTTTCTATAATTATTTAATGTTTATGTTATAGTTTTATTTCAATGTAATACATTTTTAGCACAAATTAGTCAAATATTCAACCAAAACTACATCCTATCAAAGACTTTCTTAATATTTTTCACTAATGGAAGATTGCTATTTTGTTTATTATTATTATTCATTATTTAAACATATGCTTTTGATACAAATTTAAAAAATAAAGACATAATGCAAATTTAACAGGAAAAAAACAGTTTTCTCTCCTACTTGGTGAAAAGTTGACTGCTGGTGTAAAAAATGAATATGCTATTGTTAAAAATATGTTGCAAATAAATTTTTAATTAATTTTTCTTAATGTAATTTTAAAAAGTCAAAAAAAAATTTAAACAGGGGATAATGATATCATAGATAATAAATAAATGGAACTAATAAAAACACACAAATATTTTTAAAAACATAGTCATATAACAGGATAAAAAAAGAAATTTGATCAATTTTTTCACTTTTCAGATGGAGTTTGAATTAAGATATAGTATTTTAAAATGAAATGTATAATGGCTATGGTTAGTTAAACAATCAGAAAAAACTTTGAATCAACCAATTACAAATTTCTGAAAAGGTAACTCTTCTCACCATATTCCACAAAGGATTAATCAGATTGCACCAATGGTAATTGTTTGAAGCATAGTTAAAGCCTTTTTTTGCTTAGAAAATGATCAAAACCTCCCAGTTTATAATTCTTAAAAATATATAGAATAAACACTAAAAATATCTACAATGGTATATAAACATTAATAAACAGAGCTGTCTAATTTAGACAGTTAATAGTTATAAATTTGAAGTTTTAATTAATTAATCTGATTAAATTTTCAGAATGCAGTAATTAAATTTTTGCAAACTATTAATTATATTATGAATAATTAAATATTCATCATTTGTTAATTTATTATATCTTCATGGATTTTCTATTTTAGTATTAATTATTTTGCCAAGGTAAGTATGTTTAAAACAGAAGAAAATAAATCATGTTTAAAAGGGATACAGTGCAGTCATGGGCATATAATTCAAGATGAATAAATACAAAATAAATATTAAAACTTGATAATTTAAACATGATAATCTAGCTGAAACGATTGCATCCTTCTCTTTGCCTGCATCTGATTATTGGAATCATTATTGTCACTTGTATTTTTAATGTTAGCATTTTAGTTCATTTTTATTAGCATCAACTGGTATTATCAATTTATCACTTATATGTATAGATGCATATAAATGATATATTAAGATGTGGCTATTAATGGATTGATATATGCTATTATCTGACATCTTACAATCATCATTATAATTTAATGACATTGCGATTTTTTTCATAATATTTATTTTGTTATATTCTAATACATCAAAATATGACGAGATGTAGAAGTAACTAAAAATTTTCCAATTAATTTCAATCCAATATATATATATATTGTGTAAGTATTGATAGCTTTAATGATATTTTTTCATATATTTTTGTAACTAAAGCTTAGCTACGATATACAAAAAAACTAAATTCTAATTAGAAAATGGTAAATTTTATTAAAATTGTCAATATTTACATTTAAAAGACCAAGAAAATCTAATTGTAAATGTTTATTTGTGAAAATATTTTAGAAGATGTTGTACTTCAAGGTTTCAAATGTATAAAGTATTTGATGGGTGACTTACGTCTCTTATTTAAAATGATGTAATTTAAAATAATAATAATAATAATAATAATAATAATAATAATAATAATAATAATAATAATAATAATAATAATAATAAAGTAAAAAATAATAAGAACAAGAGAAGAAGAAAAAAAAGAACGGCAGTAATTACTCACAAATGATTATAACTATTCTAATTCCAAGAAAAAGAAAGGACAGAAAAAAAAGGGGGGGGTATTATCCTAAAGAGAAGGTTTGGGATGACTACACAAATAAATTAGTGAATTAAAAATACATCTACCTATAGATACTGATCTATTTATTTACTTCATATTTTATAATGTGGTTTTATAAATTCTTTAGCAGAATATTTTTCTTTCTGAAATACTTCAATGTCATGTTTAATTGTAGCTCTCCAATGTATTTTGCTCTCTGCTATATTCCAAATGAACACAACTAACATTGCACTTTTTTAGAATGCCTTTCAGATAATTCCAATAGTGTAGATGGGGTCTACCTCTCCCATGAGAACCATGCTAATGTTAAAATATCTTTTCAGGAATTCTTTAATCGTTCGTTTATTTTTCAAATCCAATGCAGGGTGAAAAACAAAAGAATTGTTTTTTATGCCATTCTATTTTTATTTTACAGAATTCCTTTAAATGAAACTTCTCTAATCTCTTTATGTTGCACTTATAGAATGTCTCACTTACATACAAAAAAATAGTTGCAATAGTTATTTTCCTCTGATAAAACACTCTTGTTTTTCATCTTATTAATGCAATAGTACTCTGTATTGCTATCTTAACATGGAAGCCCATTTTTCTAAACTATCAAGGTATATAAGGTGGTTTACAGTGTCAAACTGATAACCATCTAAGCTAAAAGTTGCCCAGGATTTTTTCTTCTATCACCAACTGATAAAGAAATTGACTTATCTATAGGAATAACATTTAATCTTATTTGATTATGTAGGAGCTGCAACATACACATAAATTTTTGGACCATAACCAATTAATTTCAACAGTTCCAGAGACCAGTTTTATTAATTGAATCAAATGCCTTGACTACGTCACAAAAATAATATACAAATCATTTTTTGACACTTTTCTTGAATTTTCCTGACAATAAAACTTGTCTTTAGTGCTTCTTGATTCTCTAAATCACATTAAGTCAATGGTGAACATTCATCTATGATTAAAAGCAGCTTATTCAATACAGGTCTTGGGATATATTTTTGATGTACTGAGTAACAGCAGTATTCAATGATAATTACTACTCCATTTATTTTTAAAAGCTGTAATAATAAATGTGTTCTTAAGATGAGGTGACCAAACTTCTTGGGTCCATATCTTTCTAAAAATGCCTATTTTTTGAAACTAACATATCACCACTACATTTTAAAAGTTTTTGAGGTATTCCATAAAATTATGTAGCCTTTCCATTTTTAAGATTACAAAGAGTTGTTTTGAAATCACTAGGCTGGATATATTTTGTTCAAATTTAAATGAGTAGATAAAATGGTTTTATTGTTAAAAGTTATCATTAAACATCACATGATTATCATTTCCTACACTTACATAAGCTGTTAAAATAGAGGCAAAACTCTCCATGCAGCAGTTCCATGCCATGAAAGCCAGAATAATCAATGGATGCAAAAATGTTTAGGCATAACTCCCTATCTAGTGCATACTCATCTAATACACCTAGACTAGTTTCTAGCTTATAGATTTCATCAGCGAGGAGCTTTGGATAGTGGATGACTAGGCACTAGATAGAATTTTATACATAAACCTTTTTGCATCCACTGATTACTCTCATTTTCACAGGGCTACACTACTGCACAGGGAGTTTTGTCTCTATTTTAATAGCTTGTGTAAGTATTGTAAATGGTAATTATGTGATGTTTAGTGATTTGATACAAATCCTACCATATGTGATTATGGTTATTAAAAAAATCAAAGACACCAAAATGTATAGATGCTGAACTGAGTTCAGATCTATATAAATATACAGGCTAATAAATTTGAATTGAAAACATTATTGTGTTTTCATCATGGATTCATAGCTTTATAGTTGCATGAATAGGAAAATGATGGTTGCTTTGGCGTTACATTAGAAAGTAAGATCTAATCCAAATATCCTCACTGATGAAAGAAACAAGCTAGAAACTAGTCTGAGAATATTGAATGAGTAGGCACTAGATAGGAATTTTATGCATAAACCTTTTTGCATCCATTGAATACTCTGGATCACACTGAGTGGCACTAGGGTATGTAGAGTTTTGCTTCTGTTTTAAAAGTTATCTCAATTCTTGTTTCATTATTTAAACAATGATTAAAATACTATTTCCACCTGTTCAAAATAACATTGTAATCATATAAGAGTATTCATGTTGGATTTAATAGGATAGTGATACTTTTAATCAGTCCATATGTTGCTTTCAGTGCATTAAAAATATATAGAATAAGAACAATCAGTAAATATCTGTCTCATTTGCAGTTTTCATTCACCAATCATTTTTTAAGTTTTTTTTTTAGTTCTTGAATTCTGCTTAAAACCTCTATATTTATTATTTAATAACATATTTAATTTATTATTCTTCAATGCAGGAAATGCTATGTTTCCCTTTAATGAAATCATTAAAATTAAAATCATCGTCAGAATACCAGCCATGATTTCTATTTTTGGTGAAACCAAGAGTTGATTTACTTGTATCCATTACACATTTTTAAAAGAATTCATTGTTTCAATAATATGACAGTTCTGAAGGTCCAAATTAGAAACTTTAATTTTATAATAGATTATTCTACAGAATGAACATCAATTTTCTTGTGAACATGATTGAAGTAATACCAATCTTTTAATGCAGCTAACATTTTAATTTTGGATCATACTAATTCATGATAGACCCAACAATCTGTGCTTGCAAGTGTTCATGCAATGTGAGCTTTTCTTGTATTCTGTCTTCTAACTACAATGCAATCTATTAAATGCTATTATTATTATTTTCAGAAACTTTTGGCCAAATCTATTAATTTTTTTATCTGATGGAAAAAAGTTCATCTTTTAATGCTGCAATAATATTATCCAGCAAGAATTAAATTTTTTTGTCTCTGAATCTAAGATTGGACCATAGATGCTAATGAAATAGGCACTAGGATAATATATTGTGAGTTTTAACACCATGAGTCTTTCTTTGATACCATGAATAAGTCTGTACACTGAAGATACAAAACTAGATTTTGCAGCAAATCCAACATCATTCATTACTCTTTCATGGACAGTTTTTAAAAAAATAAATGTTGATTCACTTGTTCTCTGGAAAATAAGTTTTATAGTTACCTCCAATCTTAAATCTTGAGAAGTCTTTAGCTATGAGAGCAGTCCTCCTTTCTACTTTGAAGAGTTTATATTAAGTGTAAATTTCCACATTTCATGTAACTATATTTAAAAAAAATAGGTTAATAATATTTATATTTAGTACTACCACTGCTTTATGCTTTACACTATTATTGATATTATTTTTACTGTTGTTATTATTTTTGGCAGTGCAATGAGTAATTTACTAAGTTTGACCACTATTTTAAACCACATTTTTACATCATTCCTCTTCTGTGGCAACAGGACTCTAAATATAGCTGCTTAAATATATAATATTGCCAGCTGAGATTTTTGACTTATTAAACTCAAATTTCAAACCATCCTATCAGTAATTGTACTGACTTAAACAAAGATCACAACAAAAAACTGCAAAGTTGATAAGCCTGTCCATGTCATTGTTTTCTTATTATTGAAGGCTTAAGTTCAAACACAAAGTAAAGTAAAAAATGTGAACTGGAATCAGAAATCCTGAGCATGTATTTAAAGGATCAATGTGTTATTGGACAAGCACATACCCATGATGACAGTTAGTATAGGAGATAACTGATTGTGTGAAATTCATGATGATTGGGCCCTACACTAACTAAGTGTCTGAAGAAAGAAAAAAGTGAGACGGTAAAGAAACTTGAATGACCAAATATTTTATCATACAACAAGAGGTATTCTTACTTGGGCTTATATCTAAATATGATTAAATTATTTTCCACTTGTAAAGCTTTTCAGTAGACTGAGTACAATACCCAACAAAAAAAAATAAAAATAAGCATTAGAAAAACATACATAAACAGTATTGCTATATGAATTGTTTTCCATTTTCGTTGTCAGTTTTTAATTAATTACTTGCCTAGTTGCTTCATAACCGAACTCTATCCAGAAAAATGTATAAAAAGTCTCATTAAAAATATACAGATATATCTGTGAAAAATTTTCTACTTTATATTATTGAAATAATATTTTCAATTAAAAGTTATTCTAATTAATGTTCAATACTAATGTTAAAACAATAATATATTTAAAATTAGGAAAACATAATAATATTTGTAAATAATATATACTATCATCATCATTAAAAGTCATTATTAACAAAAATGTCCATTCAAATTGCAGAATTACATTACAGTTACCATAATGCCAGACCCATACCAACTGACTTCATTATTTTCCTGATACTCCACCATAATATCTATTCTGTTACATTTGGCATATCAATGTATAAAAGTGATCTAGATATTAACTTTTTATTATATGTATAATAAATGTAATATATATATATATAAATTATTATGTTTTGGGTTAAACTGTGCCTTATTTTATATTACATACCGATATTTCGATGAACTAACATCCGCCACTATCAAGGTTAACTTTTGAAAAAAAATTGTTAGATCTCAAACCGTAACATGACATTTCAAGGTTAACTTTTGAAAGAAAAATCATTAGATCTCATCAATCAGTCATGTTACTGTTTGAGATTTAACAATTTTTCTTTCAAAAGTTAACCTTGACAATGGTGGATGCTAATTTATAGAAATATCAGTATGTAATGGAAAATAACACATGGTTTAGCCCAAAACATGATAATTTATATATATCATACAACCATGAAAACATTAAATATAATATTATATATATATATATATATATATATATATATATATATATATATATAGTAATGGTACTGATTGAAATGGATTTTTATGGGAATAAGAAAATAGAACCAGCAATTTTTGTGATGCTGAATGCTATGAAAGGAAAGTCAGCAGAAAATATTGAACATAATACCACCAACAATAATCACTATTCAATAGTTATTCTTTGTGACTGGATTTAAAAAACAGCATACTAAAACCTTAGGCTAATCATCATCAAGGCAATGCTAAATTTTGGGGAATAATAAATAATATGAGAAATCATCAATACTTCTTACTGCATGCATGAACATAGATGCTATAAAAGTATTCACATATTACAAAGTGTTGGGATCATTATATTAACGCTGATCATTTTCAATATTCAGGGCCATCATGCATAAGTGTCTGGATCATCAATGAATTGGTAATCATTATAAAACATATAAAATGAGTGATTTTTATGGTGATTTTCATTATCTTAGTGTTATATAAAAAATTCTAAGATGAATCATATAAATATCCAAATATACATATTTCACCTTTATTGTTAAAAGGAGGTTGCTTGGCAACAGGTTGAGATTGTTGATTGTTATTGATATTGGATTGTTTAAATGTTGAATGATTTTCAACATACATATATATTCCATATGTTGTTAGTCCAGAGCTATTTTTGGGATTGCAATGACTGTGAATAAGATTATTTAAACTATTTTAATATTAAATAACTTCCTTAGAATAACTTAAAATAATAATGAAAAACTTTATTAATTATTTAGTAGTCACAATAAAAAAATAAAAGGTCTAATAAATACAAATAGATAATTCTGATTTTGACTGTTTACAAATATCAGAAAATATTCTTAAAGATGATTTAACAAGTTATAGTTTACAGAAATACATAAATTACAAGTAGTCTTAACCACCATATAGTCTAAACATGTTATTAATGTTTAAAAATATTACACATACATATATGTGCATAGATGTACTTATAAAATATTTTAATTATTAATTATTACTTTCATTAATTATATACAAGTTAATATTATTCTATTTTAACAAAATATGAATACATAAATTTTAAATGCGTTTATAAATGAGTGCACACAAAAGATGAAAAGTGTGCATGTTAATATAAAAATAAAATATTTCAGTTATTAATTAACATTACAAACTAAGTTATTATTTCATTGTAAACAAACATTTTTATAACAACAACAAACAAAAATAGTTTTTTTGAAAGTCGGTTTCCAATTTTTAAATTTTTGTTCTTCCCGCTTTCAAATTTATTTTCACTGTTTCACTAATATATATCAGTATATGCTTTAATTCTGTTCAAAAGTTGTTTTCTTCCAATTATCAGATAAATTTCCATTTTTTATATAAAAAATAGATTGGAATAAAATAAATATGGTGGAATTTATTCAAATAATATCCACAGTATATATATATTCATAATAGTTGATTTTTTCATCTATGATTTCATGCATGCATGAAGTTCCATGTATATGTGAAATAGATTTCATGCATAACCAAAAATATATTTATAACTAATAGTAGGTTTCTTTGATTATGCTTCTATGTGTATATAAAGTAGTGTTTGTATGATGTGTAGTAGTAGAACTTTTAAGATTAGACTGAGTTGTTGTAAAGATTTGTGGTATGATATATTTTTGTTATGAGATGAACTGTATTTAAATAACATGCACAATATATATATATATATATAATAAATAAAATGTCCATTAATTAAAAATAAAATTGTAATTATAATTGAAATAATAAATTTAACGGTTTACAAACTATTACAAACAATCCTTAAATCTGCAGAAGTACTTTCAGTTAATTTCTTAAACCTGCCTCAACTGCCATTAAATTTAAAAAAAAAAGTGGAAGCAAACGTCATCAATTCAAATCCCACGAATCTCATATTTTAATGCTAGCAGCTTGTCAATTTATTAAATGCATTTTATTCCTGTTTATAAAAATTGCCTCTTTAATTTTTCTTTAACTATGGTTTCTCTCTTCATGAAGAATTTTTACATTTTCAAAATCAAATTTAAATTTCTATTTACAAGATTTTTCATGATCAAAGAAAACTAAAGGAGATATTAAATCACCATTATTTTTACTTTTTACATGCTTATATAACAATTATAAAATGCATTTAAAAAATAGACAAGCTGTTAACATTAAAATACGAGATTTGTGGGATTTGAATTGATGACATTTGCTTCTGCTTTTTTTTTTTTTTTTTAATTTAATGGCAGTTGAGGCAGGTTTAAGAAATTAACCAAAGATACTTCTGCAGATTTAAGGATTGTTTGTGATAGTTTGTAAACCATTAAATTTATTATTTCAATTATAATATATATATGCATATTCACAATAGTTGATTTTTTGCTGCTTTCATGCAATTGTAAAACAGGTTTTATATGTGGAGTATATATAGTGTTTTGGTTATATTTATTTTATATGCTTTTATAAAGCAATATATTTATGATTTATATTTTACTGGAGCTTCAAAATTAGGCTGATTTGTGGTATAGACAACTGTTATAGCTTATATTAGTTACAAGAAAGACAAGATAAATGCTGGAAGTTTTTAAGCTAGATCATTTCTGTAATTTCTGAATTTCAGTTTGGCAAACAGTATCTACCTCATATAACATTTTGGTTTTCTTCTCTTACTTCTCTGGAAGTTCAAACTCAACCCAGCACTAAGACTAACAACAACTGCTCTTTCTTAGGAAATGATTTTCTACACATAGTCTCTCAGTTAAATAATATTTACTATTTATAGCAAATATAATGAAATTTTTAAACAATATAATTAAATGGCTTTCATTCATGATTAATAAAAAACAAGATAATGTTTAAATTATCATTGTTTAATTTTTAAGCTTACTTTTCTCAAAACCAAAATTTGTCTTAATCCTTTAAATTAAACAGATTATAGAAATAATTATATAATTCAAGTACATTTCAAAGAAAAAAAACGTCTGTGCTTTACAATAACAATTTAGATTTTTGTCAGAAATAACTTAATTAAAATAATTGTATCAGATACATTTTTTATATTTAATTTTAAATAATTAATAATATTTCATATAAACCAAGAATTATTATAATTTAATCTATGTTTCAGTTATTCTAAATTTTATTTTAAATGTATATATAGGGTATATATATATATATATATATATATATATATATATATATAGGGTATATGAGCACAGACTTTCACATGACCCACCACTCTCCACACTATCCCATAACACTGATACACTTGAATACATATATGTTGAAAAGATAAATAATCACCAATATACATATTTCATGCTAAACCAGCAATCATCAGTTGGTCCAGATTACCATCTCTACACTATATGCTATAAGTGCTTAGATATATATTAAGATAGCCAAACCTCATATTTTAATGGACAGGCTTCAATATACTCCACACTCCAACTTTTCAACTGTCCATCCAATAGAAAATCTGATGATGGATATATGTAAATTTTGTCTGTGTTAATTTCTATTTTTCCTTTTAAGTTTCAAACATGTATGCATATTAAGGGTATCAATGTTTTGGGTAAATATTGCTCTCAACTGCGATAGGAACATTATTAAAAAAACAGTTGGAGAAACAGTGCAAGTAACAATATATATACTAAGATTAAAGTTTTATCTAGAAAAAAAAACAAAATAATCTGTTTTTCATCTCCTGTAATTTGTTGTATGAAAACGTGGATATAATATTATGGTCTTTATATATATATATATATATATATATATATATATATATATATATATATATATATATATATATATATATATATATATATATATAAAAAAAATATAAAAAGAGAAAGTGAAATCACAATGTAATTTAGCCATTTTAACACAAGTTTATTCAAATATACTGAGTTATTTGAAAATATCTTAAAAAACATTTTTGTAAACATATTGTGGATTCACTTATTTATAATTAATAATACTCCTATACTAATACTTCAGCTAGATATTGAAACAGTCAAATCTATCAATCATTCTGTTTCACCTACTATTTTATATAGTAGTATTTATTTAGATATTTATATACCCAAGTATGTGTATATCAAGTTAAAATTAAAATCTAAATATTGTAATTTTGGCATAATCATATGTGTGCATGCATTGTAGCATATTTCATTCAACTCTTATATGCATGTGATAAATTATTGTATACACACATACATATTATAATTTATTAAATGAATTAATGTAAACCTTGCTGTGTGTGTAACGAAAACTTACATATATGTAAAATGAGAAATAATGTTATACATTTAAAAGCATTATAGTTTTGTTTTATTTTCAATTTTATTCTAAAAATAATATAGAAATTGTTGTATTTTGCATATAAAGATAAATTTCAGTTAAATATGTTACATATAGAGTGAGATGTTTACGAGTTTCAAATGTGTTTTCTTTTAAAAAAATATGTAATATAAAAATAATCTCTTTCACTAAATTTTGACCTAATTAATTGTTAAAGATGAAAATGAATTTTAAAATAATTTGAATAAATTAACCTGAGTTAAAATCAAGGGAACCAGTTTTTAAAATAAAAAAAGAAAAATTGATAACTCAGTGGGATTCCTTGCCTTTGCTAAACATATTGCAAAGGAGGAATGAGAAAAAGAAATCCAAAACCAAGAAAGTGGTAAAGAAGTTTTATAATCAGTGGGGGGGGGGGGAGTCAGTATATAAACCTTTTGCTCCAGTCATTTTTTATTGTTTATTTTCATTTTAAGTAGCTGTGTTAAAGTCCATGATGAGAAATATTGAGTAGTGGGTGATAGACCGGCCATCTATCCCCCTGAACACTGATCTAAAAGATGGTAGGACATCAGTACCCTCAGACCACATTGCAGAGTTAATGGAAATATGGTCCAAGATTAAGCAACATCATGCAAGTCAATTGTAAAACATAGATCGTTAACCAATTTCTGAAGAATTTAACCCATTCTTTAAATTAAATCTAAAACCTTCAAAGCTAGCTATGTTAATATGTTAATGGCCATTTTTATTTTAAACCATTTTAAATCCTAAACTTTGAAATGTTAATTTCTAAAATGCAAGTTAAATGTATCTTATTTTTAAAATTTAATTTTGTAAGTCTTGCCTAATTCAATTCAAACTAAGTGAAATTAAAGTTAATTTCTAATTTCCACTTATGTAAATCAATAATAATTAGTTATTATTCATTCATTCTTAATCTAAGCTTATGCCTATATTATTTTGATTATAATGCATTTATTGATTTATACCATATTTATTCAGAATTGATTCACTAATATTTAATGAGAGACGATTAAGTGCTCTTACATTTATTTAATTCTTTGTTCATTAGCACACATACTAAACTCCCTTCTGAAAACAGTAAATACAAAACCTATTTTATATGTAATTAAGCTGTTACAATCACTTAATAAGAAAGATTTGCTTTAAAATAAATTCTTTCATTAGTATTCAGCAGATGTGATAAAATACAACATATTAGTAGTATTTAAACTTGTAATGTTCCCTAGATATGTTGTAGCTCTCCTTAATTTCATATTAAAAGCTATACAGATACCTTAACACACTAGATTTTATTATATTCCTTTAGTAGCATAATTATTGATGCTATCTTGGTGAACTGGCTTATGATGATTTCATGGAATAAAAACTAAATATTTGCATGTTAATTTAGTTAAGTAATAATATAGTCAACAGGGTAGATGTGTTCTTATGAAGCATATATGTGTCTTAACTCCTTGCTGTTATTGTCATGTATAATGGACTTGATTTAGTTCAGACAGCATTATATTTAAGACTGGAGCACAAGGATCCAGAGGATTTGTTCATAATCTGTTTTGATCACCTGGAGTAAATGCTTTATTTTCTTAGCAAGTAGTATGGTCCATGGGAACTGATTATACGGTAATGAATCGCATAATTAAATGCGCATTTGAGATGCACAGACTCAGATTAAATATTTTACAAATGCAGTAGTATCTGAAGTCATACTGCTAAACACCAGTTCATCCTTCCATAGTAATTAAATATTTCAGCTTTGATCTGAATTTAAATATAGTTTTGTGAGTTTACTATGTGTGTAGAGAAAAATGTTTAGCCCATTAGAATAATACTAAAGCTAGTTGTAATTCACAGTAATCACTCCTGTAATCTAATTATTGTAAATCTTGTAGGTTATAACATAGCATAATTGAGGCATAGCTAATTGTAGGTTAAAAATATGATTAAATTTTCCAAATGTGAATGATAAATTCTCAAATTTAAATAATCCTATGAACATCGTCCTCACCTACATGTGAGGTAGCTATATATTTCATTTTATATATTTTCTTTCTTATTTATTTTTCCTTAAATTTTGGCTCATATTAAAATTTATAAAATATAATTGCATTTAGTGACTCATTTCTTGCTCATTAGTTATTATAGAATCACAATCAAAATGAGTGATATCAGTTCATTACATCATATCTCCCATATAGCTATATTCTACGAGTATATTTAATTAAGTGTAATCTCTGCTTAGTAAATTTTAGTCTCATGCTCTACCACTATGTTACTGTTGGAATGTGAATTAAAGAAATATGAGTGTAACCTCATATATTTTATTTGAAAGGTGGTAAATCTCTGAGCATTGGTGAAGGAACTATGAAGATATTGGATTCAAGGGCTCTAAAACCTCATATTGATCAGCCTTGGGATAATCTGCCAATATTCTAGATTTTGTTGCACGAATATACAGATATGACCATTACATAGTATTTTTTTTCTGGTGCACCAACATGTGGCTAAATTGTTTTCTACAAGACCCTAAGTTATTTGTTTTCCATGCTCTATGTCATAATTATAAATATATTTTTCCTGGAGACAATGCCACAACATGAGGCTTTTGAAGTAAATCATCCACATATTCTCAATATAATTTTTTTGTGTATACTTAGAATTATGTTAAACAATATTTTTATACTGTTGTTGTCCTGGAAATGGCTGCAAAAAGAGAAAACAATTTTTTTTTTCTCTTTTAATTACTTTACTCAACCTTAAACTGCAGAGCATAGATAATAGATAAATATGGAATGTTTTCGATGGAAAACAAAATTTCGGGTATATAATTTAAGTCATTACAAATTTTAACTTGAGACTAACAGATTGTTTGGTAATTTAAATTCTATTATAACACTATGGCTATATGGCAAAATTTAGTTATATAATTGGCAAAGTATGTTATGACTTGTAGGTTTTGATATCATATGTGTATACCTCATCTACTGATAGCTGGCATCCAAGGTAATTGAAATAGGTTAAAATTATCCTTGCATAAATGTGCTGTCAGATAGGGAAAGTTTTAAGGAATTCACAAATTGTAAAATTATATTATGTGATTCAAAAATTAAAATGAGTGGAAAATAAAATATAAAAAAAATTCAGCAAGACAAATTGATTATATACAGATATTTGGTGTGCAAAATTGTAAAGTCATGTAAAAACAATCATAAATCAATAAAAGAAAATACAAATAATAATAATAAAACTATAAATTATGCAGACAAGAAAAGAAGCATGGTAAATAAAATTATATTTACTAGCATTCTAATATTGAGTTTGATTATGTTAAGGAGGCATTTGGCCTAAAGTAAACTGAAGGGCAGAGTTTAAAAAAATGTAGACAGTTTTTCAATGGGGAGGGTAGCAAGTCAGCCATTATAGGAAAGTATCATACACCTTTGTAAAGTCAGCTGCTGTAGAAGAATTATATTAACTTTTGTGAAATCAGCCAAAGTATAGTCAATAATGAATAGTAATAGGGAAGAAGAGGTAAAGATAGAAGGAAGCTATCTGAAAGAGGATAAAACAAAGAAAGAGTCTAAAAATAAAGGAAAAACACTCAAATCAGAGATAGATAATAGAAATAGAAGCAGTAGTACAGAAGATGAGGTAGAGGCAAACATAAGTGGAACATAGAGGGTGAACCTAAGGAGAGTACCACACCCATGAAAAAACAGTTTGGAAAGGAAGATCCATGAAAACATAGAACAAATAATAGTAGCTATAATAAACAGGTGTGAGAAGTAGAAAGGAAAGAGAAAGAAATAAGGAGAAAAATAAAAGAAAAGAAAGAGAGATAAGGAAGAAAGAGAAGAGAAAAAAGGACAAAGAAGAGATGCTAAGGAGTATAGAGCAGATGTTGAAAACTAGAGATGATAAAATAGATTATAGATTTCAGGCCCTAGAAGAGAAAATGGAGAATTTAACCATTGAATGTAGAGAAAATTATGCCAAGGTTCAGGAAAATTTATAAAGTATTCCTAGTTGCACATGAAAAAAGCACAAAAGAGAATCTTTGTGTGATAAAAGGAGATATGATACTAGTTAGGGCAAAAAGTAGAGGAGCAGAGAGCATCTTTCCAAGAGGCTATAGTACATATTCATCAAGGGATTGAGGAGGAATGAGGCCATTAGGAAGTGCAAGGGAAAGAGATAAACAGGATAGATAAGTCTTGCGAAGGGATGCAAGAAGATGTATTTGTGTTGAAAGAGAATTTAAACTTCATGAGTAAAAAGGCTACAGAAGGGAGAGTCAACATGATAAAAAATTATAAGGGCTGTATGAGAGAATAGTCAAGGTGGAAAAAGGGCAAAAAAGAAGTCATGGTATTAGGAAACTAATGAAAAGGTAACAGAGAAAGCAGTCTCATCAACAGAGAGAATAAATACAGAAGTGAATAAAGCAGTTATTGGATATAAAAGAGTAACCATTTATAAAATAAAAGTTAAAATCTAAATATGAAAGTATGCTGGATTAATCCTCAATAATAGACAAGGATGAAAAGCATGTACTTATGGAAAGCAGAACAATTTTTTTTATCTTGACTCATTGATTTTTTGTTATAATTTCATTTGAGGCTCTGTGCAATTTGGCACAATTAATAAAGCATATGAGTTGGGATCAGAAGATCCTAGGATTGATTCTAGAGCTTGCAGTTCTGGTGCTCAAACTTTTTAGAAACTCTCTATATAGTAGTGCCATCTTGTGCCAACAAGAGCAATCAATGGATGCCAGAACATCCATTGATTGCTCTTGTTGACATAAAGATGGCACTACTGTATAGAAAGTTTTGCTTTGTTTTGAATTGTTTAATAACAATTATGTGCTAGTATGAGATAGTGATCATGTGATGTTTAGTGGTTCTTAGAAACTCCCAAGCAACAAAGCCATTAACATTTTTTGAGCATTAATAAAAATTGTTTTTTAATTATATATTACTTTACATGATCTAGTCTTATTTTTAAAATCAGGGATTTAATATATCAAAATTAAAACAACAATGCACAGAATTTTGCCATGGTTGGCTATCACCCTACTAAAGAAAAATAGACAAAATAAAAATCATAAAAAATAAAACAGATATTAAGATAAGAGAACTGAAATAGTAGTATTAAGATAACACTTTTAATGCACAGAAAAACATGATTTAAGTGTTACAAGATTAAACTTTGTGATAATGATCACTTTTGGGAATAAAAAAACTACTGAATATCATGAAATGTTATATAAGAAATCACATAAAATAAATTAGAACTAAAAATAAATAATAAAACTATAAAATATTGTTATATAGTTCGATAATAATTAATTATAAAACATTAACAACTACAGATACCTTATTTAGAATATTAATGGACACATTTATTATAGAATTAAACTTAGATGAAATAATTTTGGTAAAAATAAAAGCCAATAAATCTATATGTATGGGGAGGGGGAGGAAATATGTTTAACAAATGCTTAAATATAGATTTAAACCTGGATACATAATAGAAAAATAATACAATATGTCGGATCATATAGTGAAATATAAACAGATGTAATTTGGGAGAAAGAATTAAGAATAAAATACATGAGTGAGAGAACAAATATGTATAAATCACTTACACTACAGGCACAATTAAAGGGCTGAAATAAAGATGAAATTATGTGTTGTTAAAAGAAATATAATAGACAAACAGTTCATGTTGTAAGCTGAATCCCAAAAGAATACAAAAGACTTTTTAAAAAAATGTCATGTGAGATGCATAGTTATGATAAAAAAAGTATGCCAGACTGGAAAAAAGAAGTTATGAATCAGAAAAATTGTATTAAACTTGAAAGACCAAATGAGCAATGGATTCAACATTGAAATGACGACATATGCTATTAGAAAAAAGTGGTATTAGAGCTGCGACATGAAGAATTATAATCGTTTAATCATTAAATTAATTAGGTTATTAAATCAAAAACATTTTAAAATCTACATTTAAAAAAAAAAACAATTTAACAAAAAAAAATATGAAAAGCATTAATATGAAGAATAGTTAAAATGCATGTTTAAATCAAATTGAGTGTGGGTTTGCACATGCATATTCTGCATAATCTATTTTAATACGTTGTGCAGGCTTACACCTGCATTTATATATGTAATATAAGTGGAATTCGAACTCAGACTTTCACACAACCTACAACTCTCAATGCCATCTTATATTGCTAACTCACCTAATCACACACATGTTGAAAAGATAAATAATCGCCAATATACATATTTTGTGCTAAATCAGCACTCATCAGTTAGTTCAGATTACCATCTCCACACATTTATACAATTAGTACTCAGCTTTATATTAAGATAACCAATCTTCATACTTTAATGAGTGCTGGTTTAGCATGAAATAGGTTTATTGGTGATTATTTATCTTTTTAACATGTGTGTGATCAGGTGGGTCAGCAATATAAGATGGCACTGAGAGTTGTAGATCGTGTGGAAGTCTGAGTTCGAATCCCGCATATATAAATGCAGGTGTAAGCCTGTACAATGTATTAAAATAGATTATGCAGTATGTGCACATGCAAACACACACTCAATTTAATTTAAACATGCATTTTAACTATTCTTCACATTAATGCTTTTCATATTTTTTTTTGTTAAATTGTTTTTTTTTTTTAAATGTAGATTTTAAAATATGTTTTTGATTTAATAACCTATTAATTTAATGATTAAACGATTATAATTCTTCATGTTGCAGCTCTAATACCACAGTACCAAAAAAATAAATTAATAAATACTAAAATTAATGATCCTATAAAATTAATTTATTTTTCTTTATAAATTTTAATTTCTTGCCAAATGTTTTTTTCTGAATAATTAATTAAAATCGAATTCATTTTTATTTAAAATTTCAAATCGCGAATCAATATATTGTTTGTTAATATTTTCAATAGATGGCAGGACAATTTGGCTAATTTAGTGAAATTGCGAGTTCGCGAGCCTGTATTTTCATTAAATTTAATAATAGGTGAAAATATTTAAAACGTTAAGAAATATAATACAAAATTAATATTATTGATCAATAAATAAAAAATCGGTAGATTATTGATCACTAGTTAATAAAAAGAATCTTGTTAACTACTGATCAATAATCCATCGATTATTTATTTATTGATTTGATATTGTAAATACTATTATTGTTGATGCTGTAAATATCATTAACATTGATGCTGTAAATACCATTATCATTGATGCTGCAAATACTAACTATCATTATTGATGTTGTAAACACCATTATCACTGATGCTGAAAAAACTATTACTGTTCTCATTGATATTGTAAATACCATTACCATTGATGCTGTAAAGATTATTATTGTTAATGCTGTAAGGACCATTATCATTGATGCTGTAAATATGATTATCATTGATGCTGTAAAGACCATTATCATTGATATTGTAAATACCATTATCATTGATGTTGTAAATACCATTATCATTGATTCTGTAAATGCTATTATTGTTGATGCAGTAAAGACCATTATCATTGATGCTAAAAATATTATCATTGATGTTGTAAATATCATTATCATTGATGCTGTAAGTACTATTATTGTTCATGCTGTAAAGTCCATTATCACTGATGCTGTAAATACCATTATCATTGATGCTGTAAATACCATTATTGTTGATGCTGTAAAGACTATTATCATTGATGCTGAAAAGACTATTATCATTGATGCTGTAAAACATTATCATTGATGCTGTAAGTAATATTGTGGTTGATGCTGTAAAGGTCATTATCATCAATGTTGTAAATATCATTATCATTGATGCTATAAATACCATTATCAGTGATAATGTAAATACTATTATTGTTGATGCTGTAAATACTATTATTATTGTTACTGTAAATACAATTAACAAAAAAAATGATGCTGTAAATACCACTATCAAAAAGGAACTTGAATGGCAAGACATTTACTGGTCAATGAATATCACTGATTATTTACCACAAAGGTAGACAATTCATGTGATTTTATTTATGGTATACCATGTTTGATTTTGTATATTTCACAAAAATGTGTATTTTTCTTTATTTCCATACATTTTTATATTAATTGTTGGATATTTTCATTTTAGGGTTAGAAGTGATCAATAAAATTGGAACTCTAATAGCTAAAAGTCTGCAGTAATGTAAGATAAAATTCATTGTAAGATTTCAAACTTGACTTTCTTCAAATTTGTTTTGACTTTGTAAATAAAATATTTTGTTTATGGTTTGAATCTATATGTATTGCATCTTTTATGACTTAAATTTTTTTATGACTAAGTTCAGTCATTTCATTAGAGGTATATAACAGATTTCAATTTGTAAATGTGTTTTTTTTTTTTTTTTGATTGATAAAACAGTAAATATAATAAAAAATTATAATTTAAAAACCAAAAAAATATTTTTTATATATTATCAAATATGTACATAATAAAAATATGTTAAAAAAATTCCAATTTTAGGGACCAAAATGCTTAAAGGCATGCATGGTAAGGAGATTAATCTAACTTGTTATAAATATATTATGTAAATTAACATAAACAAATCTGAATTTAAATTAATAAAAATATTAACATTTCAAATCAAATGATCTAAATTTATATTATAAAGACAAGAGTAAACAATAACTCTTTTTAGAAATTTTTAAATATGCTTCCAGACTAAATAATTTAACACAAAGAAAATATTCAATGTGCAACATTAACTAGAGAAATATAATTAATATATGCTTAAGAAGAAAGAAATTTGCTATTAATTGAAAGGAGACATTATCATTTCCCTTTGATACTTTAAAGAAAGCAAGGCAAGTTCTTAATGTCTATTCTATATCTTTTTGTTCTTGCAGTTGTTACTATATGTTAAATGAATTTGGATGGGTTTCTTATTAAAAAGAATTAGATAGTGTGGTGAATTTAATGGCTTTTTACCTGCGAGTTTAAAACAAAGAAATATCATTATTTTTTTCTCAATTGTTTGATTGTTCTAAAAGTAAGCATTTCTTAAAAGCAGGGTGACTGTGTGTGCATGAATGATGTCTTATATATTGTTATGGAATAAATGGCAAAAATTTAAAAAGATGAAGTCACTTATTGAAATCCTACAAATGAATGGCCAATTTTATGTCATGGACTATTATAAAAAAGATAAAGCTAGTGGTTACCAACATTCATATATATATATATTACAACACATTAGTGAATCAATTTCAGATTATAAAAAAGATATGATAATATCTATTGTCAATGAACAGACTTTATCTTTATACCTCAAATACTCAACAAACATAGATTGCAAATGAAGAATTATATCTTCTTAAAAACCTAGAGTAAAATTAACTTTAATTTATTTCCAGGATGATATAACTCATGAAATGAGATTGCTACAATCAAAACTTCTCCTTATAAATTTTTCTCAAAGTATTAACCTCATTCTTAGACTGGGGCATGAGTTTAAAAATGATCAAACACTTATGTATTCATACACACATATATATATATTGCATGCACAGAAAAATATATTAAAGAAAGATGATAAATGTCAGATGCAAAAATAGGTTAACAATAATATTAATTTAAGGATTACATTTAACAAATATCTGAATATAATAACATACAGAAAATTATAAGATATATGTTTGAGATAATATAAGTTTTAGTTACATTCAAGTTCCAATTAATGTTTCACTTTTCTTTATAATAATAAAATTTTATTTAATTAATGTCAGGACTACTGTAATAACCTCTGCTGATGCAAAATGCTACACTAGAAAATGAGTAAAGTGGAAGAAAATACAAATAAATATTATTAATGTAAAGCAAAATTACATATTTTTTGGCTAGATGATATTTGAAAATATTATTATGATATCATTAAGTGATAAGAATATAATTTTATAAATTGACTTAGGTTTGAAGTATCTGATAGTATATATAGTGCTACATGTAAATGTTTCTTTGAAATAGATCTGCATAATTTTTTTGTCTGCTTGAAAGATAATTTGTTGGATCCGTTTTTTTTTTTTTTCAATTTTGGAATATTTTTGAGTGATGACTTCTTTAGATTCCTCTATAATTTTTTGATGAGATAAGTTTAATTTCCTCAGAATTTTTTTTTTTTTAGTTTCTTATAATTCTGTATACAGCATATTCCTTTTCAGAGTACAGTTCCTATTTCAGACAGGCAGATTCCTGGGGGATTTTTATGCTCTCCAAAAAGAAAGATTAATAACGCAAGGGGTGATTATGTAGCCACTCATATTAACGGAATCATTAAGAATAATACTGAATTTCATTCTTTTAGTTTATAGGAAGATTATAAAATACTCAAAACCTGTATCTTCTATTATTTTAAAATTGGCATTTCTTTATAGTGTTTTTGATCATTTCAGTTCCAATGAGTAGCTTTTTAAAGAACTTCTCAGCTTATTTCTCAAAATATACACACTGACTAAAACTTGTGAAAATTTATACACCTGCATATCAGTTACAATATGATTTTAAAAACAAAATAATATGTTTGGTTTTTATTACATTACTATGAGTGTCCCTCTAATTATTTTTTTGATGAACAAAGTAAACAATGTTGGAATCTGTTTATAGACTTAACATAATTGCACATTTATCAATATATATTCTCTTTTGGAATTAATTACTTGTTCTTCTTTTACAGGTTATAGTTTTAATTAATTATCACTAGCACTCTATTTAAACATTGTGTTTAAATTTTACTTAAAAGAAAAAAAAATGTTTTTACTTTATTTTTTACAAGTAAATTATTATATTACTATAATATACAGATAAATCAGTCAAAATACATACATTAAGCGATGTGTTTAATATATTACAATATCTTTAATGTTTTATTCATACTTAATCAATATACCAATTAAAATATAAACTTGCATATATCTTACAGGTCAGGGATGAGGCTAAAATGTTTTCATATATGTATTTAAAATCATGATAGATAAAACAAAATTAAGGCTCTAATTCCCAGAGGGCTGTAAAGTCATTAGCCAAGGCAGCAACTACTAACTAAAGGCAAAGAGGGTGCTAAGAATTTTTTTGATTTTGGACTCCAGCCACCATTTTATGATTCCTGTGCAGATTATTTTTAGCTATATAATTTAATTAGTATAACAGTATATTTTAAATTTTTATTTACCCTTTAAAATTTAGAGTCCTTTTCAAAATATATTTACAATTTAAATATCAGTATTCAGCATTGATAAGAAAAAAAAAGTCACTATTTTTGGCATAATCTTTGCGACATAAAAAGCTCAAAAGAATTATAGCTTTAAAAATATGAGATGCTGCAATAGACATATTAAGAGAATTGTAAGCAATAATTAATCGAATGGTTTATAGCAGTGGTCTTCAACCTTTTCACACCTGCGGACCAGTAAAAATAAGGATAAGGTTCTGCGGACCAGCAAAAATAAGGATAAGATTTCGCAGACGGCAGAAGTCTATAGATACATTTTCTTCTTAAAGATAAGCATAATTGTTATAACTGATCAAAACAACAATGTTAAATATATAAGATAAAATTTTATATATATATGGAGTTTATATAATAAAAAACTTTTTTTAAAATTTTTTTAGAAAAGTAATAAAAAATTTAATTCTACCCCCCCCCCCACCATAAACATCTGTGATAACTAGAAAAACAAATTAATTTATGAATGATTGATTAGATTTTGTTTTCGTTCTGTTTTCTTTTTTTTTTAATTGGGTAAAAATGAGATGAAAAAATAAATAAAAATTGGCTATATTAATTAAAAGTTTAAACTCTTATTATTTATTATTACAAACTTTTTACTGCCCGTCTAGCATGCGGACCTGCAGAAAAGTTCCACGGCCTGACGCCAGGCCACATACCAGGGGTTGAAGAACACTGGTTTATAGGTCAGAAGTTCACAAGAAATTCGTTCGAGCATTGGAAATGACAAAGCAGTGCTGCGATTCATGAACTTTGAGCTGTAGGGTATGCTATTCTTCCCGATCTTGCCCTAAACCACACAGGCAGTGGCAAGTAATGGCAAACACTCTCCTCTCCAATTGATGTTTAATGTATGCAGTGAATATACTTTAAACAAATAACTACGTTTTAAAAAAAAAAACTGAAATACTTGTTCTCTTTAAAATGTAAATGAATAAAAAAAAATTTGATCTCAATATTTAATCAATTAAAAAAAAAAATCAGATTGTACAAACTGATTGTAATTGTCTTATATTAGGTTTTTAATATTGCAATCAGTCCTCTGTTTATACAACTTTGACATGTATAAAACCAAAATGAAAAAAAAAATGTAATGTGTATCTTATGATATGTAAACATCTCTTGAAATATACAGCTGCAATTACTTTCACATGTTAAAAATACTTTCATATTCTGCACTATGGCAAAGAGCAAATATGTACTTGAAAAAAATATATGACTTACTTAAAATACAATTTATAGGAAATGTGACAAAACAGATCATCAGTGAAGATCTGCTGTAAATGAATTTATCTCAACTAAATTTCAAATGGAAATAAAAAATTTAAATCAAAAAAACTTATTTTTTATTAGAATATATATATATATGTAATTATAAAATATCACAAGAGCATTTCTTTATTCTAGTGCCATCTATAATAAGGTTGAGTAATTAATGATTACTAGATGATGTGTGTTTAAACCCATCTCAATCCAGCCTCTGATATTCACCCTTTCAATAAAGCTTGAAGTTCAAAGGTGAAAGAAATGCAGTTTATCTAGTAATCATCTTCATCTTGAATCGATTATTTAAGTTAAAAGTCTGGAAATTCAAGATATCCAGAAGTAAGCACTGATTACTCAATCTCACTATAGATGGCACTAGAATAAAGAGTGATTCTTGTTTTATCGTATATTGTTTAAGGTAAAAAATAAGTTTGTTTTTGCAACAGTATGTGATATAGGAATAGTGAGAGGGCTAAAATAATCATGTTTATAGCACCATTTGTAATAGTATGAGGATGAAAGTATTTCAGCAAAATAATACATCACAAATTGTCAATTAAAATGGTTTGGATTTACAGGTTAACAAGAGATCATTAACCAGGAGAATGCTTAATACTAATTAACACCAATCACCTATAGTTTATTAATAATAATTTGTACATAAAACATATATGTAAATATTGATTTTGATGTTTTCTTCATTATAGATCATTGTTAATGAAAATTATTGCTACCCAACTACTGACTCACTACCAATCAACCTAATGGTAATATGATAATTTGAATCTAATATGAGCACATGCTATGACTTTAAAAGTAGAGTATCATAATCATCATATTATCAATCTATCCCTCATGATGATATATTTCATAATTAGCTATTATATGTATAAATAATAAATTGATATTCAACAATCATACACCTTAAATAATGAAGAGTAATTTGATATACTAATATTAATGATGCACTGAAGAGAACAAAGATGGCTAAACCCATTACATTTTAATAAAACAAAATTATTTTAACAAAACAAAAATAAAATAGATGACTAACAAGGGTTTGAATATAGAATAAATGAACATTTTAGTACATAAAAAGAATACAAATATAAAATACAAACTAAAAACAACAATATACCCTTTTCTATCTTATAACTGTAGATGATGCCAAGTAATAATAGTAATAATAATACTTTGTAAATCTAATACTAATTAAAAAATCTATTATTAAATAGATTTGGATGAAAAATAAAATTATCATCTAGGCATCATTTACCTTAACATTTGAGGTCAAAAAATATACTGGTTTAACCAGTAAACAATATGATATTTTATTTTGTGCCACCTAGTGAGAGTTTTCTTTATTTTATATTAAAACTCAATTAGTTGAACTTGATTTATATTTAATTTAATTAAAAATAAATAATAAATATTCTAAAAAAATTACATTTGACATTTTGAAGTATTTAAAAACTAACTTGTAAATCAAATATAACATATAAGCCATCAAACAAGTTAGTATAAACACTCTTCAGAAAACAAAGAAAATGGGCTTTATTTTAAGTTTTTTTTTGTAAATATGATTAAATTAAGACAGATTTGTGATAGATCTATTGAGTTCAGCTTTAAAATCTGGCATTTTTAAAATAATAATTACAATATTGCAAAGATTTTAACACCATGTCACTCCTGATAGATAATGAGGTAATAGATGCTGTCTTTTTCTTTCATTATAATCATCAAGTTTAATTTCTTTTATTATTAAAAATAAAAGATAAATGAATAAATTAAAAAATTACATATGCATTTGTTTTTGCTTTAAATAATATCCAATTAATGTGTAAAAATAATCAAAAATATTTTATAAAAAATAAAAAAATCATTTCTCATTTATATCAAAATCTTTGTATAAAAATGAGACCAGAAGGAAATAAACAATTCTGTGACAACAATAACACTATCTCTTAGCTCTTAGCTGACTGTCCCTTAGATTTAAGTTGACTGTCTATAACATATTGACTTTTTCAGATTTTTATTATCTCCTACCATAACATTAATATAGCATTTTAAAATTGCAGAACAAGCTCTTTTGAAATAAACAAGGAATATTTAATAATGAGAGAAAGAGCAAGATAGTTAATATATTTTCTTGAACATTTAAGTAAATTCTTTTCTTTTCCTGTGCACACCTCACACCCAAGAGATTCTTTTTAGGTTACTTTAGATATATTTTGGCATATATAAGATGATCTTTCAATTTTTTTTAAGCAGATATCTTTGATTCTTTTCAGGGTATCTATTTTTGTATTACTAAACTAATTGCAGCTTTATAATTATTTGACATGTGACTACTTAATAAAAGTTTGATTCTTACACTTCTTTTAAAATTTTACTACTTTTTACTTTTTTCTCTTCTTATTCTGTATAATTTCCAGTTTTATGCAAAATATTGATAGAAAGTATTTATTTGTTCAGATATATCTATGTGAGGAAAGTCACTTAAAACTCAGCTGGAATCATATGATAGATCCAATAGAATTCAGTGACAGAAGTGATTCTCACTCAGGTAGTTTCACAATGAACTTATATCCTAGTATATTGTTACAGATAGTACACTGATTTAGTCTAGTACTTTATTCTTACATCTTCAGTAACATAATAAAGTTATTCCATGATGTCATAATAGTCTCTATTCATGCACTCTAAGCTTGATAGTCATTCATTGATCTGTTAAGAATAACATACTTGGTAACTGCTGTTTTTCAAACCACCAATCTCACCTTTTTGAAATTCAATCATAAATATTTTTCTCATCTAATGATATAATCAAGATCAAATAACAAGCCCTTATTTTTTATGAAAAATTAATTTCACTGCATTTGGCTGTTTTGTTATTATTATTAAACACCCTAATTATAACTCATTCAATTCTTTTATGTTTTCTTTTACAAGTAATCTGGTTACAAATCATATAAACATTTTACGTTTTATTTCCCATACACTCTTCATAATATTTTTTTTAAAAATAGAATAAGTTAAAATGGACAAATTTAGCAAAAAATTACAAGTATATTAATTTTGCCGTATTTCATTCTTTTACATTTTATTTTAATTAATATTTGTATTTCCAAGTAATATCTTTTTAAAAGCTCATTTATGAGAAAGATTACAAAAGTTTATTTAATTCTAGGTTCAAGATATATATGTGCAGAACATGCGTATCTTTGCAATATATATATATTATTAAATTTAAAAAAAATGTATGTAAAGAAGTCTGCAGTTTTGTCTTTTAAATTTATATAAGAATTTAAATACCCTGAGCAGTTCATTTTTATTCACCCCCCCATCGCGTTGGTATTAATTATAAAAACACACACAAATCTTACATTTTTAGATTATATCAATATCTGATGTAGCTATATGAAGAACATACTTACAAATTAGTTTTTATAAAACATTGAAAGTTAAATCAATTGAATTCTATAGAAAATGTTTGAGTTCAGCAAATTAAACTTTATTCAAAGGTTGGGAATTAACTCTCTTTCATTAAATGGTAATGTTGATAAGTTTTGTTACTCCAGAGGTTCTCCTAATTAAGAAGTCATTTTAAGAAAGAAGTCATTTTAAAAATTGTAGACTATTTAAAATGTCACTTTTAAAAAGTCTAATGAAAATAGAAGATAGGAAATTAATACGATTGAGTCAGAAGAAAAAATAAAGAGAAAAAAAAATATTATTAGCTTTTAACTGTAAATATAAGATAAGAGTTTTATTTCTATGATATAAAGGATTACAAGTGTTCTTTGGATTTTACAATAGTTGTTAGAGAGAGAAAATGTGCACCACTTTTAAACAGATATTATTTAGTTTTAAATTAACTCTATTACGTTTACTATATACATTGGAGATTATAATTAAAATTACCCCAAATCCAAAATTCAACCAGACCAGCAAAAATTAATATTAAAACACAACCAAAGGTTTCACTGCTACAAGCAGACTTCTCAAGTGTAAAGAACTACAAAAAAACTACACAATATATATAATATTAAACATTAGTCACAAATCCATTTACTTCCCATCCATCTTTAATATTAAAAAAACTCTTAAATAAGCTAATTGCTTTAGAATAATAAATTTTAAATAATAAAGATTCTTTAATTCTTCTTTTGATTTCATTTCTCTCAAAAAAGACAACCTTAGCTCCATAAAAAAATAATAGTGTGGCATGTATCTTTTCCATGGACATACAAAGCAAAACTAAGATATCTATTTCTAACTCTACTTTTATGAACCTTTATTCTTTCATTTAAACTCAAACTACTCTGACTTATGTAGACTTTCTTACAAAAAAAAAAGCAAGGGATAAAATATACTACACCAGGAATAGTCCTTCTATAAAAAATTTCCATTGTATTATTTAATAAATTATCCAATGTAATATCTCTTTTCTAAGTAACTTTCTTATTTCCAAACAATTTACTATTCCTACATACAATTTCATAAGAAGACAATTTAAATGGCAAAGAAATAAAATCATATTTTTCTCTATCCTTTACATTCTTACAAATATTATTATTAAATAAAATACTTTTAACAAATTTATCAGAGTAACCAACCCTCAAGTAATGGATTAATATTTTAAAATGGAAAATAATTGGGTATTTGGCAGTTTAGATATTGAAAATATGTATCAGTCTGTTAATAGGTTAAGCAGTATTGATGTTTCTATGTCTGTGTTGATTAAGAAAGGTTCTTTATCAAAAAATAAAATTAAGGTAATTAAAGATTTAATTTTATTATTGGAAGAATCTATGTATTTTACTTATAAAAGTAATTTTTATAAAATTAAGGAAGGGTGGATAATAGGTTATATTATTTCTCCTTTAGTCTGTTCAGTTTATATTAATTATATGGAGGAGGAAATTATTATTAAAAAGAATTGTTTATATGTTATCTGTCAGATATGTTGGTGATTGTTTATTTGTAATTGAGAATGATAAATTGAAGGAATTTGTAAATGAGTTTAATTGTTTTGATCCTTCTATAGCGTTAGAAGAAGGGGGGTTAGATTTTGGAAAGGTAAAATTTTTAGATCTTTTGGTGATTAGAAATGTAGAGACTAATTGTTTACTATGCAGTCATTTTCTTAAAAGTAGAGAATTAAGATCTATAATTAAACCTGATAGCTATCAGTCTATATCTCATAAAGTAGCTGCTTTAAGGAATTATTGTCACAGGAATAAAAAATTAAATAATTCTAGTGGGGTAGCTTTGTTTCAGAAATGTCAATTTTATAAAGATTATTTGAGGGTTGGTTGCTCTGATAAATTTGTTAAAAGTATTTTATTTAATAGTAATATTTGTAAGGATGTAAAGGATAAAGAAAAATATGATTTTATTTCTTTGCCATTTAAATTGTCTTCTTATAAAATTGTATGTAGAAGTAATAAATTGTTTGGAAATAAGAAAGTTGCTTGGAAAAGGGGTGTTACATTGAATAATTTATTAAATAATATAAAGGAAATTTTTGATAGGAGGATTATTCCTGGTGTAGTATATTTTATCCCTTGTTTTTTTTTTTTGTAAGAAGATCTACATAGGTCAGAATAGTGTGAGTTTAAATGAAAGAATAAACGTTTATAAAAGTAGAGTTAGAAATAGATATCTTAGTTCTGCTTTATATGTCAATGAAAAAGATACAGGACATACTATTAATTTTGATGGAGCTAAGGTTGTCTTCTTGGAGAAAAATGTAATCAAAAAAAGAATTAAAGAATCTTTATTATTGAAAATTTATTATTCTGAAGCAATTAACTTATTTAAGAGTTCTTTTAATATTAAGGGCAGATAGGAAGTAAATGGATTTGTGAGTAATGTTTAATATTATATATATATATTGAAACAGGGATGAGTTTGATCCCTGTTTCAAAAAATAAAATTTCCTTTATGTGTCAGTATATAGCCCGATTAATTAAATTTATTTCTTCTTCATATTTATATTTCCTTTGTTATATATAAATTTATAATTCTAAATAGGGATTTAAAAAAAAAGTTAAAATAAACAGAAGGGGGGGGTATGGGTGCTCGTTTGTTTTTTTGAGAATGCATGTATATATTTTGCTAGACAGAATAATAAATAAAAAAAATATATAAATGCAGATATGAAATATACTTTATTTTTCAAGATGGAAACTTTTCAATTTCATTTTGGAAAAGTTAAATGAAAGAAAAAATATCAAAATTAACTTGATCGATATCTAAGGAATTTGATTAGTGAGCTTAAAGTTTAGTTTCAAAAGAATTTCAATGAAAACAAAAGAAGAACAAAATTAGATTCAGAGGTGCAAAAAGTTTTTGTTCAAAAAGAATCTGGATTTTTGAGTGGCAGAACTTGCTAAAAAGAATTCGTTCTATTGCTGATTTTTGTAGAGAGTGCTGCGAAAGAGATTTTGTGGAGAGAAATGGAGGGTGAAATGGTGGGCAAGCTGGCTTAAGAAAGTGTAAGCATGCCAGTCAGTGCAATCCCACCCCATGAAGGTCTGAAGGTGGCTGCAGAAAAAAGTAACCAACGAAGATAGAAACCAATTGATCTGAAGTCTAAATAAAGGAATGGAATCAACAAGCAAAAATATAGGACAGCTGGAATAAATAACCCAATTTAATTGCCAGTACATAAGTGCTAAAAAAAAGGAGTCAAAAAGAATGAAATTTTTCACTTTTAATAATGCATTGGTTTCCCCGGGGAAGAAAAGAAATGCAGGTACATACCCATTCAACAATATGTAATTAGTGTTCTAGATAGCATCTGTTTCTTATAATTTTCACAAATTTTCTTTACAAACTTCATTATCATGAATGATATACATAAACTTTTAAAAAAAAAGAAAGAATCAAAGAAAAGAAATTATTTTTCTTACTAGTATGAATGGATATATGTTTTATTCATGTGACTTTATAAATATCTAAGCTGTGTGTGTATGCATGTGTTTTTCTTAAAATAAAGAGCACAAAATATTTAATTATGGTAAAATAAAATGTACAAATTTAAAAATGAAATGTATGTTTATTGGTATTGTTTTATTTAGGTCTAGTTTTTGTAAAAGTAGAAAGAATTTAGAATAGTATATCAAGCATATTAAAGTATAGTAACCTCTTTCCTCATAGATTTCCATCGATGTGTCAATCACCCGCCCTGAGCCGAGCTAGTCCAGGACATTTCCATATTGGTATTCCAGTTCTCTCCCAGCATAATTCTTATAGAAATATAGGATTGGCACTTGAGGTCATAAATTGATGCTCATAAATATGCTGGGCGATAAAATGGAATATTATTATAAATATCTTTTTTTAAACATACGCATATACGTGTATCATTATATACATACATGCAATCTTACAAGATTACATATATGCGTAAGATATATATATGGGAAACAGCACATCATGTTACAATGGTATCCCACCTAAAGGGCTTTCGAAGAGTGGAAAGTATGGGGGATGGAGTGTAGGGGTTAAGCATAAAAGAAAAGTAAATACACTGATATATATTGAAAAATTTTTTTTTTAAAAAAAAAAATGGAAAAAAGTAGTCAAATGTTAAAATTTAGTTCATTGAATTTTAAAGTAAGAGAAATCAGAAAATAGACAAACGGAGTGGATTGGTTAGTTAGAAAAGGTAAGTATGCAGCATGGTGCTTCGGGGGAGGAAAAGTTGGCCTGAAAGTTTTTTTTTAGGTTGTGGGTTCAATATTTATCTTGGTTATTATAGGAGCATTTATATATATTGACGTAAACAAAGTAATGTTTTATACGTGGGTTTGCTAGTTTGTAAGTATAGAGAATAAATAAGTTGTGGCTGTGAAGCTTTGGGAGGAAAGTGTCTAAGTCTGATGGGGGAATATAGGGTTGCCTGCTGGATCAGGCATGTGGTGTGTTGCATTCTGTGTATAGCTGCTTTTTCCTGACATGGTTGGAAAATTCTGAATAAGAATCGGGCATCTGTTCTAGTTACCCACATCCATAAGCTTCGGAAGCAGCAGAGTGTGGTTAGGGAATGGCTTCTCATTTAGTTGTTTAACCAAGTAGGTCAGGGTAGAATTGGCTGTGTTCATTCATAGCATGTCATATGCTCATTAGTTGTGATCAGACCCAGTGTATATCGTTAGGCTAATGGTTGCTTACTCTTATGTTTTATAGCTACAGAGTGAAACTCGAATAAAATTGATTTTAGGATATACATATAGTTTTATTTGTTGGACATAAGCCATTCAAACATGTAGACTGTATTTAAAGGCTTCTGGGATGGTGGTATTGAAACAGGGATGAGTTTGATCCCTGTTTTAAAAAATAAAAATTCCTTTATGCATCGGTATATAGCCTGCTTAATTAAATTTATTTCTTCTTCATATTTATATTTCCTTTGTTATATATAAATTTATAATTCTAAATAGGGATTTAAAAAAAAAGTTAAAATAAACAGAGGGGGGGGTATGGGTGCTCGTTTGTTTTTTTGAAAATGCATGTATATATTTTGCTAGATAGAATAATAAATAAAAAATATATATAAATGCAGATATGAAATATACTTTATTTTTCAAGATGGAAACTTTTCAATTTCATTTAGGAAAAGTTAAACGAAAGAAAAAATATCAAAATTAACTTGATCGATATCTAAGGAATTTGATTAGTGAGCTTAAAGTTTAGTTTCAAAAGAATTTCAATGAAAACAAAAGAAAAACAAAATTAGATTTGGAGGTGCAAAAAGTTTTTGTTCAAAAAGAATCCGGATTTTTGAGCGGCAGAATTTGCTAAAAAAAATTCATTCTATTGTTGATTTTTGTAGAGAGTGCTGTGAGAGAGATTTTGTGGAGAGAAATGGAGGGTAAAATGGTGGGCAAGCTGGCTTAAGAAAGTGTAAGCATGCCAGGCAGTGCAATCCCACCCCATGAAGATTCGAAGGTGGCTGAAGGAAAAGTAACCAACGAAGGTAGAAAACAATTGATCTGAAGTCTAAACAAAGGAATGGAATCAACAAGCAAAAATATAGGACAGCTGGAATAAATAACCCAATTTAATCACCAGTACATAAGTGCTAAAAAAAGGAGTCAAAATGAATGAAATTTTTCACTTTTAATAATCCATCGGTTTCCCCAGGGAAGAAAAGAAATGCAGGTATGTACCCATTCAACAATATGTAATTAGTGTTCCAGATAGTGTCTGTTTCTTATAATTTTCACAAACTTCATTATCATGAACAATATACATAAACTTTAAAAAAAAAGAAAGAATCAAAGAAAAGAAATGATTTTTCTTACTAGTATGAATGGATATGTTTTATTCATGTGACTTTATAATTATCTAAGCTGTGTGTGTATGCATGCGTTTTTCTTAAAATAAAGAGCACAAAATATTTAATTATGGAAAAATAAAATGTACAAATTTAAAAATGAAATGTATGTTTATTGGTATTGTTTTATTTAGGTCTAGTTTTTGTAAAAGTAGAAAGAATTTAGATATTATATCAAGCATATTAAAGTATAGAAACCTCTTTCCTCATAGATTTCCGTCGATTTGTCAATCACCCGCCCTGAGCCGAGCTAGTCCAGGGCATTTCCATATTGGTATTCCAGTTTTCTCCCAGCATAATTCTTATAGAATCATAGGATTGGCACTTGAGATCATAAATTGATGCTCATAAATATGCTGGGCAATGAAATGGAATAATATTATAAATATCTTTTTTTAAACATCGCATATATGTGTATCGTTATATACATATACGCAATCTTACAAGATTACATATATGTGTAAGATATATATATATGGGAAATGGCACATCACGTTACAATATATAGTGTAGTTTTTGTGGTTATTTACACTTGAGAAGTCTGCTTGTAGCAGTGAAACCTTTGGTTGTGTTTTAATATTAATTTTTGCTGGTCTGGTTGAATTTTGGATTTGGGTAATTTTAATTATATATTGACTAGTTTAGCTTTATGTTTGTAATGTTTACATTTTATTGGAGATTATTTACAAGTCTTATTGAAGCAAAAAAGATTTCAAGTAGAAAAGCTATAAGATAAATGTTCATATAATTGAGCAATAATCAATATATATTTAATGCATATTAAGTAGTATATTCAATAGCTAAGTCACTGGATTATTGTTAATGAGATCAGATTTCATGTAGATGCAAAAATATCAGTCGGTGCATGGGTTTGATCTCTGGTCTTAAAGTTATTTACCTTTTTTTTAGAGAGAATGATTTAGTATTGTGAGATGTGGGATTAAAGTTTAGATAGCATCTTATCAACCAGTGTGTAAAAAGAATGAATGTAGCAATTCTTACCTTGGGAAAAGGATCATTTTTATATTTTTGATGAGGTTTATTAGTGAGTTTGAATGAGTCATGTTAGTCATAAGAGTATGACAAGAAAGAAATGAGGAACAATCCATAAGAAAGTGTTCCAGTGTTTCTTTATTTGAGAAAATAATTAGTAGGAAGAGCTTTGACATTTATTTTTATTAAGAAATCCAGATATTTGTATTCCAGGTGACAATATATGAACTTTTTTATAATGTATTTGTTACTACATAACAAGGAGGATTGATTATTATTTGATAAACTACTATTATTTTCAATTTCATATGTTTGCCAATAGTTAATTTTATCTAGAAATAGATTATATGAGACAGTAGTAAGTTTGGCTTATGGGAATTATTAAAGTTTTGATAAAATTATTGTTAATGGGTGAGAGAGTGTCAGTAGGGTTAAAAGGAATTACACTATTAACACTTGGAAATACACTAATTAGTTTAATGATTTGGTTAATGGCTAATGACAGACCATTAAATTTAACATGTTTTTGCATATTTCTTATGCTTAGAGCTATTGCTTTTTTATTCCACATTAGTTTGGTGATAAGGGAGTAAATATGTTTTTGAATAAAGAAGTAAATTTGAGAATGGGTAAAAAATAATTCATTTTAGGAGATATTAACATGTTGACTAGTGATGCTTTAGCATGTATTGAAAGTTATGCTTTGGATAATGCATGAATGATGCATTTTATTGAAACAAAAAGCAGATTTTGAATAGTAATTTTTATTACATTATATGAGAGGTGCATTAGAAAACTTAAAAGTTTATGAGGAGTAGAAGAAAAATTGGAAGGAATGGTCACATCTGCAAGAATATTCCAAATAGAAGATTTGTTTTTATTAAAGTAGATTGAAAAATTGTTAGTATAATTATTAAATACAATATCAAATAAGGGAAGGAATTTTTTGATGAGAGAAAATAACTAAATCATCCGTATAGGAGATGTGATTAATAGTTTGGTTAATTATAGGAATATACATTCCTGGAATTTTGCTTTCTATTTCCAAAAGAAGAAGTTGTGAAGAGATGAGAGCTAAGAGGAGATTCTTGATGAATAGATTTATGTGGATAAAATCCAGGGAGTATTTTTCCATTGAGAGATATGCAAACTTTTCTATTTATAAATAGATTTGCCAATATGTAATTGATATTGGTATATTATATTGCTGAAGTAGTTGTAGTGGTTTAGATATAGAAACTAAATCAAATGCAGACCTTATATCCAATTTCACAGCAATGGACCATGTTTTTCTACTTTGCCTAAGGTAGTCTATTATTATTTTAAATAGAATAACTGCTGATGAAGAAGCTGAAATTTTTTTTGCAAACTGAAATTTTTATAATGAAGGAAGAAGGAATAGTTAGATTTTAAAAAGAGATTCAACTATTTTAATAAAGAGTGGAGTCATGGATATGAGTGTAAGATTATCCAAAAGGAAAGGAATAATATTTTTTTAAGGAAGGGAACCATAGAGATAGGATAGCATTCTGGAATTATTGTGGATTTGTTTGGACAAATGATTAATTCAATTGTAAATTATTGGGATTTTGAAATGATTGAAATGGTTAAGCAGGGAATTTGGATATTGCATGAGATCCAGCATGAGTATTATCAGGATTGCTGTTTAACTTGAGAGCCATATCAGATTTAGTAATTTCATGATGTTCAACATAATGTCCAAATAAAAAAGGGCAAGTTTGGGATAGGAATAAGTTTGACATTTGGATTTAAAATGAAAGTATAATGTTTTCTCAAGTTATCACATTTGAATCTTTCCAAACGGATAATATTGTTGCTTTTGGTTTATAACTAAAGTCACATTGTATATGTCCTTTTGACCAATTATGGGGATCTGCCATATATATTTTTAATAGATGGATAATTAACCAAGATTTGTTGTGTGTGTTTGCATTTATATTTGAGAATTATGATTAAAGGAATAGATGTTGTTGAAGGAGAAATATTTTTTGGTTGAAGATGTATTGCATCCAATTCTTTTATCAATCTAGTTGGGGTTTTTCTTTTTCTAGTATATTTAAATGCACATTCATTACATAAATAATATTCATTAAGGCTGTAGTATCGCATTTTATACGCATGTGATTGAGGCTACAGCCTTAATGAATATTTTTCTAATATAAAAAATTATGATAGATTTGATGATGTTTATAAATGTGAACTATGATTCTACAGGATTTAATTCCATAATGTTTTTTTTTTTTTAAATAAATATAAATTTCTAAAAGAATAGTTTCTGGTGTAATGGATTTTAGAAGTAATCTAGTATTGTTGTTAAGTTTGAATACTGTTTGTCTTTGCATGTTTAACTCAATTTCAATTGCCAATGCTAGAGGGTCTGAAAGGCTTACAAGTATTATTGTTGGATTGATAAAAAAATGAAGGTCAGGAGAGTAGAAAAGAAGATCTATTAGTATGGAGTGTTTTTGGTGTATAAAGAAAAGGAGTTTGTGGAAAAGAATACTTCTGCATTCATGAGTTTGGCATTAATTCAATGGAGGTATTTCTTCACAAAAGTTGAATATGGCATGTTGAAATCACCAATTAAAATCTTAGAAAAGGGATTAGTAGAAATAAGCAAATTTTTTCTGCCTTATTAATTTCAATATTAACTCTGTTTTGTTATAAGGGTATACTATGATTATGTTTATTTTGAAGAAAGTATGATAGTGTGTTACTGTGATCATATTGGAATCAAGATATAAAATTTTAAATTTCTGAAATAGAGAATTGTGGTGTATAATCATTTTTACTCCAGCTGCAGTTACATCAGACTGCGATAAATTATTGAATCTAAATTTATTAAGATATCTATATGGATTAATTTTTGAATGTGATTAATATTTTGTTTCAATCAGGAGAGTTATATTTTAGTTGAACTATGTTAATAGTTGCTGAGAGCAAATAAACATTGAGGTGAGTTAGTGTCCCTTACATTAATATGTGTTATATTTAAATTGTGAATTATATGTAACCAATAAAAACAAATGTCTACAGGCGTTTCACCGACCTACATAACTGGTCTATGACATTTTATTTTATCTTAAATATGCATTTTTTAATGAAAAACTTTTGACTGAATAGATTTTTATAAAAGTTGTGATTTCTGATATCTTTTTATCAGCATATATTTTTTAGACAAATATTTATTGACATAAGAATGATTTGAAAGTCTGCCGCATGTCAACATGCACACTTAATTCTGAGATAAGATATTTTTGTGTAATGTGAAATGTAATAAATACTTTTCAACTGTTCGGTTCATGTAAACATAGGGAGATTTGACGTCACTCTAAATCAGTCACCTTTTGTACTACGTATGAGAATTTGCACTCACTGTAAACAAGGAAAAAAGTTCTGTAAGATGCTGCCCTCTCTTGAATTATTTTACAAGTAAAAAATCAATAAAAATGACCAAATATGTCCAACAAAACCAAAGCACCACCTTATCTTCGATCTTATTGGCTGGTTAAATTTTGACAACAAAGAAAATGGCTGCCAAAAAGTAAAGAGTTACGATCGGTTTTTGTTTTATTTCGAAAATGATAAACAAATGTTTTAGATCATTTTAACAGTATTTTTGGACGAATTATAAATTATTTTAATAAAATAGTGCTAAAAAAAATATTTTAGAAAAATAGTTAAGATTTTAGCAAGAATTATTTATTTATTGCAAAGTGGGAAGAAATCATGACGTCGGCAAATCTTTTTGGTTGGTGATTGACATTCCATTTAATTTCAGCCGCTATCGAATATTTTTCAAATTATAAATCAAAATTTATTTTTGAAAAAACTTTCGTTCACTTTCATAATCTGACAAATTATTAATATGCTTTTTACAAACGAAACTAAAGTGAATATAAGATTAACCCTTTTCCCGCGCTCGACGAGACTCCTCGTCGACATCTAAAATCACTCTAACTTAGTTCGTTTTTATACGATAAAATTCGTTAAATATGTATTGAATTCGTTTTTAAAAGTTCTGTACGATGGTGACATCTTCCGATTTATTTTAGAAGTAAAAAATAAAAAAAAACGCATTTAAACCTAAACAAAGAAGGAACATTATTTGTGATTGGTTCTTAGCATGCTCTCAGCCGAAAAAGACATTCTGATTGGCTGGAAAGAACAAAGAAACTGCCTGATCAAAGAAAATAAAGAAAAACGCTGAGATTTTCATTTCGAATACGATTTAAATTATTATTAAATAATATTTATGGAAATTAAACATAATTTTCAGAGAGAATAATAAAAAAACAAAATTATTTTCGAAAAATATTGAAGATTTAAGTAAATATATTGAAGATGTAGTAAAAAGAAATATTTACTTTTCTATAACGTAAAAGTCGATCTTTTTGTTTACATTATAACTTTTATGTTGCCGATATAGAATATCTTAGAATAAATAAATAGCAATTTATTTTTGAAAGAACTTTCGTTTTCTTCATGACCTGAAAAATTAATTATATACTTTTTATAAACGTATCTGAGTTGAATTTAATATTATAGGCGAATATGTTTTAACAATAGGCTTTGTCTTCAGTTTGTGAGTTGGCCAATTAAAAGATTTGATTTTTATCTGATACAACCAATGATAAAATTAGCGGTTTAAGGGTTAAAAGGTGAATATATTTTGACAATTGACTTTGTCTTCAGTTTTTAAATTGGCCAATTAAAAGTTTTGATTTTTATCTCTCATGGCCAGTAATATAATCCACAGTTAAAAGAATTACAATCTATAATAAAATATAAATGAGTTTAGACAAAAACAAACAAACAAAAAGTTAGAAAATTAAATATTTATTATTATCAAAACATTTTTCACATGTCTGCTTAGTTATGCTGGAGTTCAAAACATCGATGCTCTAGAATAAACTGCAGTAAGAGAATGACATGCAATTTAAAATGACATCACTGATAATGATTGAGGAGAGTTATACTTGTCATAATAACTCAAATTCTAGTTATACTACTTTTATTTAGGTGAAGAACATAACCTAGATCATAAATTCTAGCTTGGTGATGACTGTTTTTAATTTATAAATGAAATAAACAATTAAAAATCATATGTGTCAATCCAATCATGGAGATTCAGGCATATAATATCTCTAAATCACATGATGAGAAAAGTTTTGTAAAATACATGCAAAGTGTAAAAAAGTGGACTGAGTATTTGCATGGAACAAAGGCTATGATGTGGTGGAGATAATAGGAGATGTACTAATATAAATGAAAACAAAACAATATCTCCACAGTGCAATAAATTGTTCATCCATCAACACAGTGTTAAAAACAGATAGAAACACTGTAACTTACTTGAAAATAACATAATAGAAATACATTAAGCTTTCAACACAGGTACGGAGAAGATTCAGGTGTTTGATACTTCTGGTTCATATGATGAGCAAAGGTAGTTTGTGAAATGCATGCACAGTGAAAGAGAGGCGGGGGTGAATTTTTGATGTTGATGAATGGTTGTGATATAGTAGAGCCGAAATAAAGAACACAATGGAAAAATAACCATTGAGATTAAAATCAACATTTAAGTCTAAATATAAGTTTTTCTTAAAATTTTAATAAAATCACATAATATAAAGAAAACGTTTTTCTTCTATTATAAAACTTATTCTCATAAATCAAAAGTTTTCGATTTCAAAGCAAAAATAATTTTTCAAAAAGATTAAATAAAGTTAATTTTATCATTTTTTTAATAAACGAGAAAAACGATTCATATCTTAGAAATTACTTTTTAAAGTTTAAATTTCAATTTGAAGAAAATAATCCTCAAAGAAAGTTTTAGCTATTTTCATTATGTAGACTTAAATATCAAATTTTCTTGGCCGTTAAATAATAAAAGAGCTGAAACGTGTGAATTATAATTCATAAGAAGGAGGTAAATAAATTTTCTTTTCTCATTTAATTTCTCTCTTTTTGTTAAAAAAGTCATTTCAATCCATCATTCATTTCAAATGACTATGAGTATGAAAAAGAGTAACTTTTATATTGCATATAATATTAGCAATGAGACTTTAGTCTAAAGATGTCTAACAAACTTCTTTAATTTGCTCCTATCATAACTATATATTTTCCCAACATTACTACTAGAAATATCAAACAATTTTATTTGCAACTGAATAATAATCAAATAATAGAATGATTTATTATCCAAAGTCCAAGAATGCATAACAAGTTTGTGTCATGTATGTAGCTAAGATGGGTCTCAATTTATTAACTCTGAGGTTCATAATCTCTCTATCATTGCAGCAAACATACTGAGCTAACATAATTGAATAGTTTATTGTCCAGGAGTTCACGAAAAGTTCAAGGATTGGAAATGATGGATCTATTGAAAGTCATTGACTATTAAGCTCTAGAGCTGGCCATTCTATTGCTGCACAAAACAATTCTATTATTTAACTTTAGATTTAAATTATATATACCCCTAGAAAGTGCATAAAGTAGATAGATGACATACAATAATGAATCGCTAAAAAAAATGTAATAGTATTCAAACTAGTAGCTTAGTTATTAACAGATGGAGTTATCAATAAAAGATGCTAGCAAAACAATTCAAAGAGCATAGGGAAAAAGAGCTGTATTATGTCACAAAATTTTACAAATAAACTTTTCACTAAATATGAATCAACATAATTAATAATATCATTTCCCAGCTGTTAACATGCACAATGCACACACACACACACACACATATATATATATATATGCATTCATATCCGCCTTCATAGATTTCATTGCAAAATGATGGAATTTATTTTCCAAAAGTCATTTGTAGAGAAAACTTGTGCTATAACAACCCAAAATTTTACTCCTTTTAAAATACGTATCATTTCGATTCTAAATAAGAATGGGTAGAGCTTTAAACTACTGTTAGTTCTTTTTATAGTTCATATAAAGTGCAATAACTATAAGAAACATGACAATTATATCAATTATCAATTACATCTTGATATAGAGTCAATTGGAAAGTCACCTCACTAAAATGAAATTCTCAAAATGCCATAAATGGTAACTTTATTATCATGAGAAACATAATTAGTTTAATGAGAGTATTATTTTAGTTCTCACTTGATTTTCTTACCTTCAGTATGATTAAAATTAATGTATATTTATTATCTAATATTTTAATTTCAAAAAATTTCAAAAGGTGTCATGAAAATCGAATAATCAGGAATTTCAAAGCAACTGATACCACACATTGATGCCTAGTCATTGTATATTTGGAGATCTCAAACTTTAGATACAATTATATATAAGTACTTTTGATCTTCTTGTTTCAAATTATTATTCATTATAGTTTGGCCAGAAATATTTTAGCCAATTTTAATAATGATTTAGAATAATATTTATTGTTATAATTGAACCACTAAATTATGGGCCCAATGAAGTCATGCTACCTGAACTAAACATACTGATATATAAATTTTTATTTTTGTTGTCCAATGTGAATAGGATACTTTATCAGTTACATTTTGGCTTGCCCAAATCATGGGGCATAATGAAGTTAAACCTTTATCTGTTACATTTTGACTCCCCAACAGGGACTATTGTTTATTTACAACCCATGAGAGAGTTTGAATCATAAAGAGATAAATATATAGGAGTGAAGTAGTTATTTAATGATTATAATTATATAAGTTAAACTGGACTGATTAATGACTCAATTGATAATAATCATTTTAATTTTGTAGTTATGTTTTGTAGAGGGTACAAATTTAAAGTTGGTTGTTGAATTATTTTTTGGAAATGAATCCAACAATGTACAATTTAATAGGTAATGGATCTATAACAAAATTTTTTTGTAAATATACCAGAAAAAGGTGAATGAAGACAAAGTACCAAAGGAATTTATATTTATACTTTTGAAAGCACTAAAGTATGTGCTATATGTTGATAAATTACCAAAAAATTGCACTTACTAATGAACATTTATTAAAATTTCTTTACGAATCAATCATAAGATGAATAGAAAAATGTATATGGAATCAACTTACTGTTTTATTAAATGTATTTTGTTTCCTATTTGTCTTTGGAAAATTAAAACAGGCAAAATTCTCCATATATTAGTGCCACTCAGTGCAAGCCAGAGTAATCAATGAATTAGATCCTAAGATCTAGGTGCAGTGCTCTCAGGTCCAAGGCTCCTCACTGATGAAAGGCACAAGCTAGAATCTAGTTTGAAAATATTGGATGAGTAAGCACTAGATATGAATTTTATGCACAAGCCTTCTGGTATCCATTGATTACTCTGGCTTTCACTGATTGGGATAATGTATGGAGAGTTTTGCCTGTTTTAATAACAGTTGTGAGCAAGCATAAGAAATACTGATCATGTGATGTCTTTGGAAAATTCATGGAAAATATTTGATGCTTTCTATTTGGATTTATTGGCAATGGCATAACACAAAGTCTTTTTAGCATAGTTATAAAATTTAAAATATATTGCATGTGATATAATTTGAAATTAAGATAACATATGTTAGTTTGGAATAATAATATAATGAAATAAATCACTACTTTTTAGTATAGTTATAAAATTTATAATATATTGCATGTGATATAGTTTAAAATTAATAAATATACATTAGTTTGGAATAATAATGTAATGAAATCAATCACTATTGAGAAATGATGCTATTGTAGTATATTATACTGGGAGAAACTCTTGTGTAAATTAAGTTGTAAGAATAGAAATATAAAGCATAATAAAAAGAAATGTTATTTATTTCATTCAATCTGAGATATTGAGTTGAGGAGATTCATATTTTTTTCCTTTTAAATGAAATAATAAATATAAATATAAAATAAACTATGGAAAATGAGAAAGAATTAGCAATATATTAGAAAAAGGAAGAGAAATTAGTGAAATTTCTGTCACCTTAAAAACATATCAAGTTTATAAGGGCAATATTGAAAAGCTTATTGAGTGAAATGAAAGAGCTCAAGAAATAAATGAAACAAAGTCAGGAAGAGCTTAAACAAGAAATAAAATAAAGCCAGGAAGAATTCAGACAAAAAATGAAGCAAGGCTAGAAAATATTAATAATGAAGATAGAAGTGGATCAATATGAATTAGAAAATAAATTAAAACAAGAAATTAAATATGTGCATACAGAATTAGTTCAGACAATAAAAATAGAACAAGAAAAAATACATAACTTGAAAGATAAAGTTAATAAATTAGAAAATAAGATGGAAAAAACTCAAGAGCAAATACAAGCCAAAATAAATAAATTCAAAAATAGCATAGAAACGAGATGAAGTTGGACCCAGAAGATGAAAACTAAGATTGTAAAATATAGATTAGAATGCCAGAATAAGAATAAAATCCTAGAAGCTAAGTTAAACAAATGACACTAAAAAAATAATAGAGGTAAAGAAAATACAGAATAAACAAACAAACAAAAAAAAGAAATCGAAAGCTTAAAAGCTCAAATTGAACAGAATCATTTAAATTATGGTATTAACTTAGATATAATACAGTCTACAGTAAGTAACCAGGTTTCATAAGAGAATTCTATCATAAGCTTATATAATAATGAAAAATATATAATTTATCCCTAGAAATGAAATAGTTTTTTTAATATGAGATATGTAGTCATGAATATAAGTATTTTGACTAGTGAAGCAGTCAGATCTGAGTTCGATCCTAGCTTCATGACATCTAGCTGTAAGCCCACTTCAAACCCTAGTACTAACCTTAAATTTCCAATGCAATGGGGCTTTATACGTTCAGTCCACGCTAACTTCTATAAAGAATAACTTATTTCATAAATGCGTATAAAAATTAATTAGTTTCAGATTTAAATTGATCAATTCTATTAAGAAATTCATGATAGAATTATTCGTGAATTTATATATTATAAATGGGTGGATTGTGCATATATATTTGTAAATATTTAAATATATATAATTGTGTAAAAGTTTCATTGCGTCAGAATGTTTGATTTTATTTTAAATAATTTGTTAGAGTTTATTGATTAAAAGCTACATTCTTTCGATAAGCTTTCAGATTTTCCCTTTCCAAAAACAACAGTTAAAGTTTGGTTAATTAGAAAAAAAAGATAAGGATTTCCTAATTAAAATCATTTTCTGATTTTAAGAATTCATTTTCTAATTAGAAAATGAATTCAAGTTAATGAGTTTGAAAGCCTTATTGAAGGAATGTATCTAAAAACAACCAGTAAATCTAAAAACATTGATAATGAAAGAAGCGCTAGCCTGAAGGCATCAGAGGACAATATATATATAGCTCTGAAAAGTTTGGAAAGAAAGCCATCTTTGTTGCAGAGAAGTGCAGTAAACTCTGTGCATTTTAAACAGTGTTTCGATCATGGTAAGGGGCTAAACATAATGAATCTGGCTATCGGTTCCTGAAGTCTTCTGAAAATCTTCAATGGAGCTGCTAAATTCTTTCCAGACAAATCAGACTGCCAAAATCAAATAAAATGCTGTTCAAGTAATCAATCAAATGGTGCCTATGTTTTTACCAACTCAGACATGTAACCTAAGGATCCAGCCCAGAAGAAATGGGTAATATATTTTCATAATGAACCTTAAACTTTCTGGCCAGTTCCGAACTTTACTTTACACTCCCTTTAAGAGCTCTTTTCATTCTATAAATGTAATAATCTCTGTGTAAACTTACTTTTATTTATGCTATTATATCGTAATTCTCTCAACCTCTAGTCTTTAACTTTCCTTTCTTACATGGCGGTTCATTTATTTTATTATGTATATTTATTGAGTAAATTTATTAATGTTGTTATTTTTAATTATATGCCAATAATCCTTCGAATCGATGATCTCCTTCATTTTCTTTGCCTTACACAAGTAATATAAACTTAATTTTGATAGTTAATTCTCACCCATTAGAACTAGATTAATATAGTTCTATCAATCATCGAGTCGAAAGAAATTATTAATGTTTGTTATTTTTAAAATTGGCTAATAATAAATTATTAGCTCCACTTCTAATCTATGCCTCAGCTATTTTTTTGTATTCACCAATGTATATTTATTCATATATAATCTTAAAATGTTTTTTGCAAAAGGGCTGATAAAGGAATCAAATAAATATATTCTAATTCAACTTTATTATTTTCTATTAAGATTCAGGAAGGGCACAATGATTGGGGCATAATTAATATGATTTACAAATACTTTAAATAATTTTAGTTAAAAGCTCATTTGACTTTGATTAAATTGATCAAGTCATCACATAGAGCATCCCATAATTGGGTTTTATTTTTCAAACGATGACTATCAAGTCATCATCTTCGAACGTTGCTGACATAGGGCAATCTTCTGCTTCGTCAGGCTGGTCGGTGATAATATTTTTGTTATTTTAAATTATCGAGATAGAAAGCACTTCCTTTCCTGTTCATATTAGTCAAAGGGCATAAGACTTGTCAGATGCAAGCCGCCATAGGACTTCGATCATCGACTAGCTATCGTCTTTCAATTTCACTTTATAGCTCATAATTCATCAGCACTGTTACCTCTCTGTTCCAGTAAAGCCCGCTCTGATGCTCGTAATTCGTGATGAAGTGATTTCAATTAAAGTTGAACAAATTCTCAGTTATATTTAATTAAATAAGTTTTCCAATAAAGATTAAAGTTATGCCCTAAAATACGTATCTTGCTCTTCATGAATGGATTTGCGAATGTAAAAATAAATATCACATTCTTTCGTAAAAAATTAGAGTAATAATTTTCTTTACTCATGAATACCTTTATCTGCCTTTATTTTCTTGTTGGGGGCATAAACATATAGACTTTTAAATATTGCATAATACTTGTTGGCATATAACAAGGACCGCCACTCTTATTATTATTATTATAAATTCTGTTAAAGGCTAGAGGTAATTAATATAATCATTATTTAAAATTCAAACAAAACAAATTATTATTATTAAATATTTTCTAAACCCACTTGGTTTCTTAGTGCTTAATTTTTTCATAATTATTTTAATGTTAATACTTGCTGTCTGTGTTGGCAACCCGAACATATACATATGATTCGATTTAAAATTATTTTAGTTAGTTTATTATCAGATATTAACACCAGTTCAGGGGTCTCTGATCCTCACCAACTGTTGAGCTAGTTTCTTGGTGCATAGCACTGTGCCATCAATTTAGATTTCTACTAACCTGAGCTGTTGAGTTGGGTTTGAATTCAGTTTTGGTTCAGCTGAGTTTGGATCCGACTTACAGTTCTTTTGGTGGGTTTTTAGACTGGTACACTAGGAACATAAAAATCTTCTTTCATCACAGGTAAATCTAATGCTGTTTGATTTATGATTGTAGTAATTTAGAAAATATAGCTTATTACAAGGCTAAAATAAAATGTGTAAATAGCTATGGATATAATAGTAAATGCCTAATTTACAGTAATGACTATAGCAGTAATTTTATTTGGTATAAGAAGTTTATATTTATTAAAAAATAAAGTTGATTGTATTAGTCAAAATTTATGCAATCCACACAATGTTATAAATTTGTTTTATAAATATCCAGTTAGAATGAAATTTAAGAATGCACGTAAATAATTCTTATAACAGCTTTAGATTATTAGTATATTTAAAATTTTAGCTAGAGTAAAAAATTTGGTAAAGATCTAAGGCCTATTGTATTGTCATGTATTAGAACATGTTTCATTTGAATTAAATCATTATTTGTTACAAGAAATTTTCCCCATTATACAAAGGTCCATACAAAATAATTAGGAAATTTGAGGATAGTGCATTTCTTCTGGAAAATGAGAGAGGTATTAAAGGAACATATAATTATAATGGATGTAGTTTAATGCCATATCATAAGCCAATGTCTTAAAAATGTCTAATTAATTTCTAAAATAAAGATATATAATTATATATAATCATTGATTTTATTGTTTTGGTTATATAAAATTTAGCTATTCCAAAATTATAAAATAAGAGGTTTACTTAAGAAGTTAGTAATGGTTTTATATTTTTGTTTGAAATTATTTTCTTTATTTTTATTAAGAATGGGAATATATTACATGCAAATCCATTACATATCATCCATCTACAATATCAGATCATAAATAAAGAAAACAATTTGAAATCATTTATATTTATATAATGTTAAATATAATTCATATTTAAACAATTAAGTTATATATTAAAAAAATATTGAATTAAAATAAATTCAAATTAAAAATGACTGTAAGGGTGAATGTGTATATTATTTAAATTAAAATAAAATATTAACATATTGAATAATAATAAACTTTATTATAATTCTAAAAAAAAATCATGTGCCAATTTTAAATAGAAGACATTGTTACATGGTAACAAAATAAGAACAAAAAAATTTTACTTTGGGAGATATATATTTGTTTTACATGGTTTTCTTTAATATTTTATAGATTTGATGTATAAACCATAATGAATTTTGAAGGAGAGGACATGCACCCTTCTTAATGAATATCCATAAGAATAAATGATATGAATAATAATAAGAAGAAAATATTTATTCTAAAATGGGAAGTACTGTGTTGAGTAGTTTAAGGATGTCAATGTTTTAGATTTAGATATGAACATTAATATCTAATAAAAGGAAATAGATGGATACCATCTAGAAACGAGGTGCATGGAGGCATAGATTATCATTGTCACTATGGGAACATTACAGAAAACATCAAAGACAATTGAACTGTAATTAAAGAATATCAAAGATGCCAATATGGTAACAAACACTAGTGTAAATAAATGACTTTTGAAAATTATCATTAAATTAAATTTTACCTTATCTTCAATATAAAAATAATAATATATTAATAAATATCTATTTAAATTTTTTTATTTTTAAAATCTAAAACAATATAGTTTATTTATATCAGGGATGTCCAACAAGTCGATTGTGATTCACCGGTTGATCGCAAAACAATTTTTGGTCGATCGCGAGGCCAATCTGGGAAGAGCGGTCGGATAACTAGTGAAACAAATTAAGTCAAGATTTTCAATCTTTTTTTTTTATTATTTTTGTTCTAAATTTTTTTCCAATTCTAGATAGGTGAAGTCCATTATTAAAAATAATATTTTTAAGCTTGATTTAATGTGGGTAATTTGAATTAATAAATATTGTTAATAATTACTCATGTTGCTTTAATTCCCCTGGACATGAGTTTTTTGGCCCGTTAAATAACTGTGTATTTTTTATTAGGTATATATAAATAGTATTTACTTCACACCTCCCTCCACTTAGACTACACCTATGACATCAAGTCGATCGCAATACATTTTTAAAATAAAAATAGATCTTATGAATACAAAAGTTGGCCACTCTAATTTATATTATTCAATACTAACTTAATAAGTAGATCAAGTAATTAATACTTGAATTGATTAATATCAATAATATTAGTAAAAGAATTAAAAAAACCTATTTAATATTTAACTTTTTTTGGAATATATGTAATTAATCATATTGAAAGCCTTACTTGAGCTAAAAATATTTAAAAAGAAAACTATTATTGTATGAAAGATATATGTACTAACCTTTTGTTTGATTGTAAAATATACACATTAAAATATTATTTAAAGTATAGCTTGCAGTTTTGTTAATTGCAATATATCCAGAATGAATACAATGGATTTTTAAATTTTTAATTGTTAATTTAATTGTTGTGTTATTATCTTAATAAACTTGCATATTTTTTTCCCTCATGTGTCATAGCATCAGCCGGAAAGCGAACCCGCTAACCCGGAACAACTGCTTGTAAAGCAGCTGTCTCGCTGATCTCTCGATCATCAATGCTTGACAAAATTTGTATATTATTATTAATCAATGCACCATTTGATATATCTATTCTAGATATTGATTCACATACTCCAAACTATATATTCATTAGATAATAGATAATCTATCTGTCGAATTACTTATTTACTAAATAAAATATTTATCAACTTAAAGCTCATTGGCATCTTATAAATACCTGAGTCTATAATGATCTGGATTTTTGTTATTCATTTGTGTACAAAATTAAAGTTATATCATTATGTATTGAATTTGCATTGAAAATAGTTATGTAAGTTAGATTATAACTTTAGATACAATCACATATAACTACTTTTGATCTTCATGTTTCAAATTATTACTCATTATAGTTTAGCCAGCAATATGTTGGTTAATTTCAATAATGAATTATTATGATAATATTTATTATTCTTGAACCACAAAATTATGGGACCAATGAAATTGTGCTATCTAACCTATACATACTGATATATACATTTTCATTTATATTTTTGTTGCCCAATTTTAATAAGATACATTATCAATTACATATTGGCTGGATCAAATCATGGGGAACAATAAAGCTAAATCTTTATTTGTTACTATATATGTTAGTATAAAAGGTCATATTTTTGAAAAGTTTATATTCAATTCTCATCTTCATTTAATGTTACTATTTTTATGAAATTGTTACATATAATTTACAATTTTTCTCTCCAGACACTATTAAACTTTATTTCTGGTATTTTTCTAATATGAGAAATCATTAAAATTAGGTTTGACAGGAGTCATGCAATATATTTACTCCAATATTCTAATTTGATTTCCTGTTTTTTTAAAAAAGAATTTGTTGCATTGCTCATCAAGAGATGGAGCCACTTAAAAGTAAAAAAATATGGGTGATTTGGTCTGTAAATTATGTAAGAAAGGAATAGAAAATATTAGGCATCTGTTAATTGAATGTAAATGCTTGAAAACAGAAAGGGTACATATAATGAAGTTATGAAAGAATAAATATGAAAAAAGTGATTATACAGAAAGTGGATTATTGGTTTTTATGCAGGGTTTGGGCAAGATAAGGGGGATTTAGATATAAAGGCCATAGAGTTGACAAAGATTATGTTGTGGAAATGGGATGGAGCAGACTAAGGGAAAACAGACTGGGGAATAGCAAATAAAGTGGCTAACAGGTTTCTCTGGGCATAATTGCTCAGAGATTCTTGACTTTGTTTAAGGAGAAGCTACAGTACATCACATCACAGGTGTGATTTTACTTTTTATTATATACGTAATAGGCTCTTTTTGTTAGACATTTTAAATTCACTTTACTATTTTTTATATAAATTGACTAAAATTATATAAGTAATCATTTTTTAACTTTATTTATAATCAGCATTTATTTGTAATAAATTATATGTTTATATATATAGACTTTCATTATATTATCATTAAAAATAGTAAATATTTAAGTCTCTTATTTTTTTATTAAAATGCTTTAATATTTATATTATTTATTTTTTATGTCAATTTTGAAAGATATAATCATACAAATTTAAAAAATACATTAAAGAATTAATTCTGAAAATTTATTTTTAAATACACCCCAAACTATTTCTTTCAAGAAAACATTGGCTAACCAAATCACATTAATTAATAGCCTTATGTGATTTGGTGCTATGGTTGAATGGCAGACTGAAGCTTTTTTCAAAGACAGTATTATTTGACAGGTCACCTAACTAACTGTTCAATTATTTAATATTTAATTAAAAAATTACCTACATTATGCATTTTAATTTACATTTTTATTACGTAATATATAGGGTATATGAGCACAGACTTTCACAGGACCCACCACTCTCCACACTATCTCATAACACTGATACACTTGAACACATATTTGTTGAAAAGATAAATAATCACCAATATACATATTTCATGCTAAACCAGCAATCATAAGTTGGTCCAGATTACCATGTCTACACATATATGCTATAAGTGCTCAGATATATATTAAGATAGCCAAACCTCATACTTTAATGGACAGGCCTCAGTCTACTCTACACTCCAACTCTTCAACTGTCCATCCAATTGAAAATGTGATGATGGAATGCTTAAAGGCCACCCTGAGGCCATTTTTGTCACACCCATGTTGACCCAAGGTTAATCCAACCCCTCATATTAAATAAGAAAAATAAAAGTGTGTTTTTGAAATCCTGAATATGCTTATAATTGCTTTTTTAATTGTGTGTATTTGTAAGAAAGACCACATTTTTCCAAAATCTATTATAGAAAAACATTTATTTATTAAAATACATTATTACAAATATTTAAATAAAAAATATTATACAAAAATATAATAGATATAAGAGCAGACCAAAATTCTAATATTTTTTAGTAAGTCAAGTATTAGATATCTTTTAAAATCTACAATAGAAAAAAAAAATTTTTTTTAATCTGCCATAAAAAAAGAATCTTCTTAAACTGAAATATTGTTTTTCTTTTTTAAAAACACATAAATAATTATCATATAACTTACATATCATGATGAATAAAAAATGCCAATAAAATGGATAATAATTATATTTACATAATTTCTCTTCCAATGTATAAAAGGGATGCTCAGAGAAAGTCCAGGAAAAATTGAATATCTCATTAATTAAAACTGCCATCTATATAAAATTTCACAAACTAATATTTCAATATTGCATACATGTGGTAAAATCAAAAAATGCAAGCTTACATACTGTTAAACAATATCAATGAAAACATCATAACAAAAGAATGCATTGTAAACAAAATGAGCAAGGCGGTGTAATATAACTCTCCAAAAACTTTTCAGAAAAGGTTGATAGCTTGAAGAAGTTTGGTGCAGTGGTAAAAAAAAAACTCTGATGCTCAATGTCTTCTCACTATTTTGGTGCTCAAAATTTTTGAACTTCTAATATTACTTGGCTAACAGGTTAAGCATCTACAATTAAAATAATTTTCTCATTTCTTTATTAACATACTCATTTTATAATCATCTTAATAAGGTGTAATAAGAAACTAATTTTTACAAAAAAAAAACAGCTTAGTTATCATTTTAAGATTTTTTTTACGTAAATTTATTAGCTACACTAAACAGTTCTTCTTTGCCCCAACATTTGAAATCATCTCAGTGAAATATTTTTCTAGACTTTTCCTATAAATCTTTTTTCAAAAACACCTAGGACAATAGTTATAAAGATCTCTTAATAATAAATGTGAGGAAAATCTAATTAGGCAAGCATTCAAAATCAATTATCAGTGTATTCCACTAAAAATTTCACAAAATTGTTTATTTTATTTATATATTCAATCTATATGTTGTGTTTCCAAATGAAGCAACCATACTTTATTCTTATAGGAGAACTTTAATAACATTTAATTTTTTTTTTTTTTATTTAAAAATTTTTTTTTAAATTATTTTTTTAACCAAAAATTAGTAATATTTTTTTAAAAATTTGTTATTAATATTAAATTTTTTAAAAAGTTTTTTTTTGTTGTGTGCAAATAAAAAGATTTTTTTTTCCTCACACAACCAAAATATAATTAGCGGTTAAAAGTTAAACATAGTTGCACAAAAATATTGTAATATAAAACTTACTAAGCACTTTAAATACTGATTATACAGTTGATTTATCTAAAAATTACCATTTCTGAAGCATTTAGTCAATAATTTCCTTTTGATAATTCTATGGCAGATTTATATTCAATTGATTTTCTTTTGTTATTAACATTCTATCATTGCAATCCTTTACCCACTATAGTTTAATTAGCACAATAATAGAAGTAAATTCGTACTATTACTATAGACACCAAAAATGACTTTTGAATGGAAAAGTTTTAGCATTAATAATTTAAAACAATGTGAGAATTTAGATAATAAAATTAGGAACAGACTGAAAGCCTGATGTGGACATGGAGAAAAATAGAAAACACAGTTGCATGAATAAAATATTAAATGAAAAGGTAAGAAAAAAGAAAATGGATTGAGAAAATTAGAAATAAAAAGAAAAACTGGATTGGATATATATTAAGAAAAAAGTATAATTTAATGAAAGATATTTTGGAGAGAATGATGAGTGGATGATATAAGAGATGGGAAGAGTTATGTAAAATTGAAGGATGTGGACAATGAAGAGAATGGAGTGGAAGAATGAATTGATGAGAACACTACCCTCATGGTACCTTATACTATTGATGATGATAAATATAGATCTGTCTGAATGCACATGTGTGAGATTTCTTTTAAAACTTTGACAATTACAAAGTGGATAAAAAAAAATCAGAATATGTTATTTTTAAACACTGAAATTTAAATGTTATGTGAAAAATGATTTAATTTAAATAATAAAATGTAAATTGGAATAGCTAAAAGTCTAGTCTTTCAAGAAAAAAAAATTCTTTTATTTACATTTCGATTCTGAGTATTTACTTTGTACAATAAATTGAAATACCATTTACAAATTTAAATTTGGCCAATTCAATTAACTATAATTGTTTCTTTTAGTTCAAATTTTCAAAGAGAATTAAAACAGACATTAGATGTAAATTATTGAAACTTTTAAATTAAACAGAGAACAAAATAATTCTATAATTTAAATATTTAAAAAAGAGTTTTTGTATTCACGTACACTATAAATAAATTTGTGTAGGTTTTTTTTTGGTAATATTTAAATTTAATTACACTGAACTGCATTAATATATGTATAAACTCAGGTGTTAGTTGCATGTGATACTCTATAGGTGGAGTCACCAGCCACATAAGAAAAGTAGATACAAACAATGAAGTTATGGGAGAATAAATATGAACAAAGTAATTATAGAGAAAGTGAGTTATTGGTTTTTATGCTATGTTTGGGAAAAGATAAAGGGGATTTAGATATAAGGGCTAAAGAGTTGACACAGATTATGTTGTAGAAATGGAATGGAGCAGTTTATGGGAAAGCATAGGGTGGGGAATGGAAGGGGAAGGTAAAGTGGCTAACAGGTTTCTTTGGGCATAGTTGCTGAGAGATTCCTAACTCCTCTTAAGGAGAAGTCATAGTACATCACATCACATCATCACATAGAATAGATGTATTAATAAAGAATAGGGAATTGGAGAGATGAAGAACTAATATGGAGAGTAAAAAGAGTTTAAGAATATATAGAAGTAAACGGAATATTGGGTGTGAGTTAATTTATGATAATAGAAAAGAAAGTAGTTTATTGTTTAAGGCTTGAACAGGATCTTTAGCAACAAAGAAATATACACAATTGTAAATGGAAAAATATGAGTAATTTAATCTGCAAGTTGTGTAAAGAAGGCATAGAAAATCTTAGGCATCTGTTAATTCAATGTAAATGCTTGAAAGCAGAAAGGGTACAAAATGATGTTATGGAAAAATAAATATGAACAAAGTGATTATACAGAAAGTGGGTTATAGGTTTTTATGCTGGGTTTGGGAAAAGATAAGGGAGATTTAGATATGAAGGCTATGGAGTTGACAAAGATTATGTTGTGGAAATGGGATGAAGCAGATTATGGGAAAACTTAGGGTGGGGAATGGAAAGGAAAAGTAAAGTGGCTAACAGATTTCTCTGGGCATGGTTGCTGAGAGATTTCTGACTCCATACAAGGAAAAGTCACAATGCATCACATCACATTACATAGACAAAAATAAGTTAAAGAAAAAATAAAACATGAAATAATATATCTTTAAAGGATAAAAATTAATGTAATTTAATTAAAAAATAAAATTGAAAATAATATTTAATAAACAAACTATGACTGAAAACAAATATTTTCAAAAATTATGACCAATGAAAATATTTGAGAGAATTTTTTTTTTATTACTATTGATTTCTAGATTTCACATTTCACAGTACTTTAAATTTTTTTAGTGATTTATAAAGGTAAGCCAAAAATCATAAAAATAGTGTGTATTTGAAAAACTGAAATTAATCTATTCAGTGTATAGGCAATGATTAAAAAGCAAATATTTTTGCAAGTATTCTGGCAAACAAAAATAAGTATTTGCCCTCATATTAAATTTCTTATGTAATGTTTTCATTCAACATACAGTCCTTGTGTACTATACCTGCAACAAAGAGAAAATAGGAGGACTTTTCACATGTGTAATCTTGCAAATGAAAGAAAATAAACCCTGCAATGTATATTGAAAAAATGTGTGAAAACGTGATTCTCTTTTTCAAAACCTGCTTTGATCGGTCTTATTTTGCTTTATTTATATTTGTCAGTTGCAAAATCTTTTTTTTTCTTCAAAATCTACTTGAATTGCTGTTATCTTGGCTTCTTTATATTTGACAATTGATGAAAACTTGGCTCTTATTCCTGTAATGAAGAAAATATAGGAGACCTTTTCACATGTGTAATCTTGTGATTGAAAGAAAATAAACCCTGTGGTGATATATAATGAAAAATGTGTCAAAATGTGATTCTCTTTACAATGGCTTAGAATAAGAATTCATCTGAGATGTGAATATTTTTACAAAATGTCTTAGAAACTTCAGAGGTCTATGAGACCGAAAAAAAAGTTTATTTTTATTTTACATCTGTAGTATCTATTTTTTAAAATAGAATTATTTATAATAAAATGTGTTTTTTTTTACTCCTATTTGTTAAACAATTTGATAATTTTGGTTTTTTTTTTCCAAGTAAAAATTAGTCCAAATATTACTCTCTAGTAAACACCAATGAATTCTAAAACTATTTAGAACAGACCACAACAATCTTATCTGCAAATTTGAATAGAAAACCTGAATTTGGTTATTGTGTACTCAATCTGGAGTTCAAACCCAGGACAGTTAATTATATCAGAATGATCTTTAAGCCAATGTAACTCATACTCTTAACTGCAATAAACAAGAATGAAAAACAACAAGCTCTCACCATCCCCCTTCCATTTGTCAGTTGCAAAAACTTTTTTTTTCAAAATCTGCTTTGATTGCTGTTATTTTGTGTTCGTTAGATTTGACAATTGACAAAAGCCTTTTTTCATCAAGAAAAATCAACATCAACAAGGCTGGATTCTTCTTCAACAGTGAATGTTTGGTGGCATATGCAAAAAGTTCATGGTAGTTAAAGATTGGTTAGTGGTGGCAACACTTAGAATTTGGTGAATCCAGAAACTGAGCTTCACAGTCTAAAGACTATGGGGTTGGTGAATAAAACAACAGCACAGGAGTTACATCAACCCAATATTTGTGGTGTCATTTGGACAAAAATGACCACACATTTTTCTCTAGACTCAATGACATAGAAAACATTTTTTTCCACCTGCATGAAGAAAAATCTTATAATTCACATATGTTTATTGTTGTGAATTACTTGTTTTGTGTATTTACAAAAAAAGAATAGGTTTCTTAAAATTTTGGTTATTCAATTTTTTCCGCCTGCATGAAAAGTGGTAATAAAAGTTTTATATTTATTTATTGGTCTGAATTATTTGTTTTGTTTTAAATCAAAAAAATACTTTTCATAGTATTTTTCTGGAAAATCTAGACACATTTTGCAATCACGTTTATTTTGGAGGGAACATTTGTGTCAATTTTTTGCGGTCAAATAAAATTTCAATTTGTTTGTGTTAATACGATTAATTACTGTTATTTATTACAGTGTAAGTAGCATATATGTATATTTTATGGGTTTTTGTAAATGTTATTTAATAACATTATAATTTAGTGATTGTTTTATGTGTCTGCAAATTAACATTTGGGCGTTTATTCGATACTTTTGATTCAATCTATTTTCAGGGGCTAAGGACATGTAGTTTTTATAATAGATAATTTTTTTTGAATGTTTATGACAATCTGCTGATAATTTTGTAAATTTTTCATAAAGTATACCAACTTTTGATATGTGTTTTTTTTTGAAATTGATTGAATTAAGTGTCAAAGTTTCATCAACTGCATATGTGTATATCTCATATAATATTTATTTTTTGGCCCTTTTTAACAATATTGTGTACTATTCCTGTAACAAGGAAAAGATAGGAGGGCTTTCCACCTTTATATCAAGCCATTGGTAATTTTGTAATGTTTGATAACTTTCTAAATGATTGCCAAAATAACAACATTAAAAAGTTACCAGTGTATTGATACGAATGTGAAAAGGCTTCCTATCTTCTCTTTATTACAGGTATAATACACAAATACCCAATGTACTTACTATCAATATTTTTTTTTTTTAATCATTGGTTCTTCTCTTCATTACAGGTATAATACACAAGGGCCCAATGTACTTATTAACAATATTTATTTTTTTAATCATTGGTTTTTTGCTAAATATATTATTTTCAATTTTGTTTTTCAAATAAATTATATTTTCATATGCTTTGCCTCCATTTAAGCTGTTTGCCTCCATTGCCAATAAAGTGCATTGATCATACTCATTGAATCATTTGTCTTGGTGTTTGTTCAGTAAACATATTATTTTCAGTTTTGTTTTTTAAAAAAATTAGATTATTTTAATGTTTTCAACATAAATTATTTTCATGTTAATTTCCAACCACTAAATGAAATCTGTTCTAGAAGAAAGTATTTTACAGTGATGAAATGGCTTAGTTTTTCCTGGGCATTGATATGGTGACTATCTATTTATTGTTTTACAATCTTGTGTATGGTTTGATTAACCAACTTTTTTTTTCATAAATATATTTTTGACATGTATCTTCAATATGTGAATTATTTGATAAATTTCTTAAGTTAGTTGGGGCAGGGGAATTAATTCTTGTTTTTGATTTTTTTAAAAATGTAATTCTTGGAGGTGCTATTTTATTTCTTTTTTTAAAGCAGTAATGATTGGTTTTACTTTTTTAGACTCTTGTCATTTACTGTAGAACATAATATTCTTTTCATGTATATACAGTATGAGATAAATTAGTCTTTAAATATAAACCAGGACAAAAGCTTTTCTAACATTTCTTCAATGGAAAACAATAAAATCATTAATGTAAGTTCTACCAAATACTGTTTATTATAATGAATTCCATTCTTATTTTACACTCAAACTGAAAGTGGTTAATTACTAATTACCAAATTTGAATATCTAGTTAGGTTAAAAATGAGTTGATTATCTGGAAAATTTTCTATGAATCTCTAGGAATCTGAAAAAATTTCAAATTTTACTTGTATTAGATTTTGATCCAGGCCAATGGATGCCTAATGATTACATACACTACTGTCACATTATAATACTCTTTATATATAAAATTAGAAATACAGATAACATCAAATATGTAAATCCTGTGAGTCAATCAGATGCATAAAATTATTTATCTATAGAGCTGTTTTTTTAATTAGAAAGTACAGCTAAATTATAAATTTTCAGAGTATTAAAAATTATTTCTAAATTTAACATCCATTTGTAGAGAATTTAGGTGATCATCAGTCAATCTATTGCACTAAATATCTTACTAATTCTCTTATAAGATACCCTTAATTGTTTTATAATCAAAATTTTTAAATGATTAATTAATTCATTAATTAAAAAATACATGAGTACAAATAATTCCAAATATTTTTTAAATAAAAAATTCAACTTTGTTTTTATAAATACATGTATTATATGTGCATGAGAGACAAACAAACAAATAAATAAATACATCTAGAAGATGATCTGGACCAACTGAAGAGAGTTGATTCATCATGAAATATGTATATAGGAGATCATTTATCTTTTTCACATGCATGTGGTCCATGCATATTGTATAAGATGGAATGGATAACTGAAGAGAGCTTGAATGTCTGTGTTCAAATCACCTCTAATTACATCTAAAGTTTATGTACAGTATATTTGTGCACAGTAAAATTATCCAGGGCTATGGAAAAAATGCATAAGTTGCTACAAACATTTTTTAAATACTATTATGCTACCAACAGCACATGGTAAAGCATTCTTGTAACATTCATCATCAAACTAAGATAAATAATTTCTCAATGTTGTCATTTTTATGTTAAAAAGTTAGTACAAAAACATTTGATTTAGTAATGTCCTGAAGGTTTGTGATGATGGTATATTAGATGTGATAATTTGTTGGACTATTTCCATCATCTATCATTAAATGTTAAATATATAGAAAATTTATTTTCAAATACAAACAACTTGTTAGTAATAACCCACAAATAGGTAACATAAGTCAGTAATTACACAACATTTTGAATAGTAGTATTCTCCACTCTTCTTCGGGAATTGCTGGCCTGACTTACATCTTTAGATACTTGAATATCAAATTTTAAGGCAATCTGAGTTATTCTGTCAAAGGCAACACAAAAGAAATTTCATATATTTATCTATCAGAATTGGTTCAAATCCTTCTGAGGCCTTTAAGTTTTTTAATACTTTTTGTAAGTGTGAGATTAGAGGTTTCCATAATTAGATATTACCACACTGGGTTAACTTTTAGAATTTGACACTGTCATATGAGCAGCTTCTTTGAATTTTTTTCTTCACAGTTTTTTCTCTCTATCCAATATTTTTGTGTTTTTTCCAATTGAATATATGGTTATTACTACATACATGATCTTCTACTATAGACATGCTTTTTTCTCATTTTATCATTAGTTTGTGTTCTTTCAATCATTGTTCAATAGGGCAACGGGTCTCACCAATATACTTTCTTCCATATTCACATGATATTTCATAGATACAGTTTTTGTTTTTCAGAATTTCCAGTTTAGGTTTTGTAAAAGTTAGAATTTCTCAAACTGTGATATGGCTTTGGAAAGTTGTTCTAATGTTTTATTGACTACAGATTTAAATTTTAATTCAGTTTTGGCCCAAGTAATACTAGCAGAATCAATAGCTAATCAAGCAAAGCCATTAAAAAGAACTATTAATTATGATGTGCAAAAAATTGAGCTAAATACTGAGTTAGTCAGACACTCAGTCAACCCAGATAACTCAGCTTCAATTAGTATAATGCATTGCTATAAATGTGATTAAACAAATGCACACACATACAGAATGCACACACCACTATACAACATGTACATTTTGTGAGTTGGACATATAAAAGCTGCATGTCTGAAATTAAAAAGCCAGACAGCTGATATGAGAATGGGAAAACCCATTGCAAAAAACATCAAAGGCAATTATAAGAAAAACAAGTTTCCTGTATAAATCATATCAAAGACTATCAGTCTGGAGTCTGCAATGTCTATTTGGGATATCATTAACAGAAAAAATATAAGCTGCACCCTAGCATCAAGTCTATCACTGACTATCAGGGCAATACAATAAAACTATACTATGCTTAACAAGACTATACACCTACTACTGGCAGTGGCATTAGGTCATCATAGTAACTTATTAGACTGTAATTGATTCAGCCTTTGCAATGACAAATGTGAACCAGGTCATGATATTAAGCAAAATGAATCAAAATAGCAAAAGACAAAACAGATCAGTCACCTATAAACCTAACTTGTTAGCCCTGAAACCTGATCCAAACTGTGGTAAAAAAATAAAAGACAACATAAAAATGCAAATAGGCAATCAGATGCTATGCAGAATATACAATGATCCACAAAATGAATACCAGTAGTGGTTATATAACTGAAAGAACTACACTGTAATAGTTCAAACAGCAGATGGCTATCAACATCATTGCCACCTAAACCAACTGAGACATAGTCACACAGAAACAAGTAAATCAAGCAAAAATGATGATCACCAAAAAGACAGCAACAACCCAGGTGAACACCCTGGGATAAATACATCAAGTGAAACTGATGATCAACAAGCCAAGAATTGCGGCAGACCAAAGGAACAAACAAAGTGGACAAGACACCATCCAGCACATCTGTATAACTGTGCTCTCCATGACTAATTTTAGACAAGGGAAAAGATGTTATATTTCATTTTGCCTTAGAAGTAGATTAGTTCAGATCTTGTTCTTATCTGATTAGATTGAGCACTCATGACCACTAATCAATGTGTAAACATGTGGATAACCAATGTGTAAAGATATGGATAAAGTGTAAACACATGACCAATGTGTATACATGTGGATAAATATCAACCATTGGTTAGTACAGGCCAATAGGTGATAGTGCTCTCAATCCAATTGCTGCCAGTAAGATTGGAGGTCCGACAATAAATAACCTTTTTGGAGGCAAGGTAGAGAACATCTTCCTAGACTAAATAACAGAACACAATCTCAATTGAAACCACTGCTAACATGAACATTTATATTACTATCATCATGCTACAAGTCTATGCAGTGAGGCAAGTCATGCCAGGACTGGAAGCTGCAAAGACTGGAACTGACTCAAGGCAAGTGGTGAATATGCTCTCAATTGAAACCACTGCTAACAATGAACATTACTATTACTGTCATTATGCTACAAGTCTATGCAGTAAGGCAAATCATAATAGGACTGGAAGCTGCAAAGACTAAAACTGACTCAAGGCAAGCTATTTAGTGCAGCTGGAAGAGTCATTGGTAGAAGTGAGTCTTGTCATTCAGGCACTATCTGTATGGCATTAATGAAGTTCAGATGCATGAAAATGTATTTATTGATTATATATGATGTAAATGTATTTAATACTAATAAATCACATTAAATGAACTTCAAGTATTCACATTTTTTATTGCTGTTGGTTGGAGACTGCAATCGTAACTAAACACAACAAGGTGAAAGATGCAAATAGAAAACCCATTGTTGTCACAATAATGGCCCAATTAAATAATCTTCAAAAAAGAAAAAAATATAGTGCTAGATAGAATTTATTCAAACTAAGACTGTAGTACCTTAACTAGTCACTTAGGAATGGGATGGCCCAGTAAACAACCAAAAAATCTTCATAAATCATGGTAGAAATTTATGTATACAAGTGATTACCAGTTAACAAGGGTTCTATAGTAGTTAATGATAAAATGTTGATCCTTCTTCAGAAATTCACTATGATTTGGGAAATACTTCAACAGAGTCACCTGATTGTAGTTTGAACTAAAATCCTATCACACAGTTGTAACCTAGTATTGGTATGAAATTTGAAGCATAAAGAAAAGTTTGCCAATTTATATCATTCCATTGGAAATATCATCCAAAAAAATGACCTTCATCATTACAAACTACAGAGTAGAAAGGACATAAATTATGCAGGCCTGTTCAAAGATCATGTCTCTATAATTCTAATTGATATGAGCTAAGTGGATGAAGTATGGACCTGCAAAAGACACTAGTTCAATTAAAAGCATTTGGATTTTTTAAAAAAAAAGTTTGTGTTATGGATCAGCAAAAATTCTGATAACAGATAATGACACAGATTTTTATTATTATTGAATTTGAGCTGTTTTAGGAGTGGAGGGTGAAACGTCTTTCATGCTACTATGCTATCCTAAATCAAACAAGATTACTGATGGAAAGTATAAATTTCCAAAGTATTGTAATTGAAGATGCAATGAAAAATACAGATAATCTGGGAGTAGAATTAACTGAGAAATAGCAAAAGAATATCCCAAATGAACAAATGGAAAATAGATATTGTATAGAAGTGACCACTTGCATATATAAAAAAATGTGTGGAATTCCAGAAACATAAGAGATACTTTGGAGTGTGGGATTCCAGAAACATAAGGTATACTTTGGAGTGAGAGATGGGATGTGCTTTGGCTCAGCTAAAAACAATAATGGAATACATCGATGTTAGCTATTCATACACACATGCATTTAATATGCTAAAATGTATACATGCCATAAACTTACATTCAGTAGCATTTATATAAATTTATATTGATAATGATTAAGAGTAGAAGATTTGTAATGAAAGAAATATAAATCTGAAACAATCAAGTTTGTTAAATTGAAAAGATAAGAAACAAGCTTTGGTCACTGTAGAGAATTAATTAATAAAACTAAGTAATTATTTCAGGCATCAGTCTTAAAAAAACCCAATGAGCTTCTTGAGACATATAGAGATAACTCCAAAGATTTGTTAAAAATAGGATTAAGCCATGAAAAAGGAAGAGGCTATCTCATTGAGCTAAAAGACATCTAGAGGAAGAGATAAGCCTCAAAACTTAGGGATCCCAGTTGAAGACACAAGTGGGATAGAGGGATGTTTAAAGGTCATCTCAATCTTAATTATGATTTCAATAAGCATTCACAGCTGAATATTCATCAAATTTTTTTAATGAATTATTAATACTTAATCTTGCTTTATTAAGTAGTGTATTCTAAACTTCTGGGCTCTGTTTATCTCTTTTATTGATTTAAGTTTCTCTTCGAATTTATTCTTTTGAAGTCGTGATTGCAGTTTGTTTGAGGAGTCCGGATATAACAATTACATATAAAAGATATAACTATTAAGTGGAAGCAATGCTTCCCTTGAATATATGGACCACTCGATCCTTATATGTATATAATATGAGAGATTAGTCTGTTTTTAACTTAATCTAGTATTTAACCTTCTAAGTTATGTCTATAAGAAAGCACTGAGATTTGCTTAAATAATCACGCACATTTATATGTACATTCTTCATAAACTAAAATAAATTGGTAAATACACATATACATGTAATTATAGGTAGATTAAAGACATTTTAAAAAAATTAGTTGGGAGAACGAAGTATCATTCTTTTTTTTATAGTATAACAACCCTCTTTTTTATTGTAATTTTGTTAATAAAGCTATTAAATTTTGCAAGTTGCTTTCATTCAGCCGCGATGAAAAAAGAAATAGAAGATCAAGAAGCAAAAGAAAAGAAAATTGTAATGAAAAAAGAAATATAATCAGATTAAAGCAAGTGATTTAATGTACAAATAAAAGTTAAAATTCCGATTTCCAGAAAAAAAAAACTCTAAATCAAATTAATACAGTTATTATTATGTATATATTTTAAAAAAGATTATAAAAATAGAAAAATGATGAAAAAAGAATATAAAATTGAGAATTTTTATTTTGTCAGCACAAATTTATTAGTTTACTAGTAACTCTACAGATGGCAGTATAGTTTGGATTATGAAGGTTTTTAATTATTTAATATCTTATTTCATTTTCATTTGTAAAAAAATATGTTGCGAAATAATGTGTTCATTAATCCCTTATTACTTATGTAAATATTTTAATATATAAAAACATTATTAATTTTCTTTTCATATATTCATAATTTATTTAAGTTGTATTTTTTTTTTTTAAAAAGGAGAGTAATTTTTACGTACTGTCATTTCTAATAAATAAAGCGTAAAAGCTTGCAAAAAAAAACTGCAAAAATTGCAATTTCTTGTTTTATTGTTATACTAACAGTAAATAAGCTAAAATATTATAATATTTAACCAATCACATTACAAAAGAGAAAAGAGAAATTAAAAAGTATAGTAATGCTGTTGTACATGATTTGATTCAAATGTGAATGAATATTAAGGTTATTTTAGGTAACTAAGAATTTTAGATAGAAACTTTCCGACACAGTTGATTATTTACTATTGATCATTAAATGATTATATAATTACTCTTAACTGTGTGTTAAAGCTTTCTACATAAACTGATTTGCTGGATGATTATTGATATGCTGTTAATCCACACACACACAAACAAAAAACCTGAATGTAACGTGTCATAACCCTCTGAATACTGAGACCACAATTTATCTTTGTTTATGGGTCAGCTGTCGCTCTCTTTATAGGAAGGGTTTCATAGTATCCATAGTAGCTTTGGAAGGGGGAGCATATGTACTAAAATGTGTAAATATATTTTGATATTTAAAGCAAATAGCACAAAACGTTTAAATATATTTGATGTTTAAACAGAATAGCTAGTAAAAAATATTACCGTCTGGTCATTGTAAAGACAGGCAGTTATAAAAAAATAATTGAGATATGTAGAAGGAAATAGAATACATAATATTACAAAACAAAAAACTAGAATCAGTTTAAGATTATACTATTTTAAAATAAAAATCAAATCCAATAGTGCAAGAATTGAATAATAGGATTTTAATTTAAATTTAATCGACAATTTCTATTAATTTCTGTAAAAAAAAAAAAAACTATTTCATATACATTGTAATTTGGTCATCTCATTATGTCTGTTTTAAAAGATATCTCTGGTTTTTCTAAATGTATTTTGATAATGTGTGATATATTTGGATAAGACTGAATCATAGAGAAATCTATATTGTGATTAGTATCTAAGACATAGAGAGCATATATTCCTGATTATTTATTCATGAAAGCTAGTATAAATTATAATATATACATACATATAAACTGCAAAAAGTGATCATAATTTATAAAACTTCCATACCATGCTTCTTCTTTTAGAAGCAATTACAAACTCAATTATAAAAAACAAACCAAAAGAAAAATGCATATAGTAGTTTAAATTTATAATTGAATATATATAATTAATACATAAATTAACTATTTAAGCAGCATTTAATAATAAAACCAATCAAATTACCAGTAATACATATCTACCAACTTTAATACCATACTAAAATAACCACTCAATCAGTCTATCCAATACAGAATCAATCTTAAGTTGTCTGTTAGATGAACCAAATAGCTTTCCAATTAAATATGCTTTGTTCATAACATTGAAGAACTAATTAGTTGTTTTAGGCTGAAAGTAGATGATATAAACCATGAAATGATTGTGTTGGATAATCTGATTGGCTGATTATTTCAGTATGGGAAGTCAAAGTTGGTGTGAATTACAGATGATTTGATTGGGAAATAATTAAATATTGTTTGAAATACTTATATATATTGAAGCAGTCAGATCTGAGTTCGATCCTAGCTTCATGACTTCTAGCCATAAGCTCACTTCAAACCTTAGTACTAACCTTAAATTTCCAATGCAATGGGGCTTTATATGTTCAATCCACGCTAATTTCCACAAAGAATAACTTATTTCATAAATGTGTATTCAAATAACTAGTTTCAGATTTAAATTGATTAATTTTATTAATAAATTCATGATAGAATTATTCATGAATTTATATGTATTATAACTGCGTGGATTGTGCATATATATTTGTAAATATTTAAATATATATAATTGTTCGAAAGTTTCATTGCGTCGGGAATGTTTGATTTTATTTTTAAATAATTTGTTAAAGTTTTATTGATTAAAAGCTACATTCTTTCGATAAGCTTTCAGATTTTCCCTTTCCAAAAACAACAGTTAAAGTTTATTAATTAGGAAAAAAGATAAGGATTCCCTAATTAAAATCATTTCTGATTTTAAGAATTCATTTTCTAATTAGAAAATGAATTAAAGTTAATGAGTTTGAAAGCCTTATCGAAGGAATGTATCTACAAACAACCAGTAAATTTTGTAACATTGATAAGGAAAGAAGCGCTAGCCCGAAGGCATCAAATACAGTAGTATATATAGCTCTGAAAAGTTTGGAGAGAAAGAAGCCATCTTTGTTGCAGAAAAGTGCCAGTAAACTATGTGCTGTTCAAAATCATGAATTCAAAAATTGTTCCTATCATGATAAGGGGCTAAATGTCAGGAATCTGGCTATTGTTCCTGAAGTCCCCTAAAAATCTTCAATGAAGCTGCTAAATTCTTTCCAGACAAATCAGGCTGCCAAAATCAAATAAAATGCTGTTCAAGTAATCAATCAAATGGTGCCTATGTTTTTTACCAACTCGGATGTGTAACCTAAGGATCCACTGGAAGAAATGGGTAATATATTTTCATAAATTTCTGGCCAGTTCCGAACTTTATTTTACACTCCCTTTTAGAGCTCTTTTATACTTTAATGTAACAATCTTTATAAAACCTTTTATTCATGCTACTGTAAATTTATATCGTAATTCTCCCAATCTCTAGTCTTTAAACTTTCTCTTTTCTTACTTGGCAGTTCATTTACTATATTATATATATCTTTATCATGTGATTTATTAATGTAATTTATTTTTAATTATATGCCAATAATCTTTCGACTCGATGATCTCCTTTGTTTCCTTTGCCTTGTGCAAATAGTAATATATTAATTCTAATAGTAATTCTTGCCCATTAGAACTAAATTTACAGTTCTATCAATTATCGAGTCAAAAGAAATGATTAAATGTGTGTTTTTTTTATAATTGGCTAACAATAAATTATTAGCTCCATTTTTAATCTATGCCCCAGCTATTTTTTGTATTCACCAATATGTATTTATTCATATATAATCTTAAAATGTTTTTATTGCAAAAAGGGCCGATAAAGGATTAAATATATTTTAATTTAACTTTGTTATTTTCTATTAAGATTCAGGAAGGGCATGATGATTGGGGCATAATTAATATGATTTTACAAATACTTTAAAAAAGTTTTCGTTAAAAGCTCATTTGACTTTAATTAATTTGATCAAGTCATCATGTAGAGCATTCTATAGGCATTTTAGTATTCAAACGATGACTATCAAGTCATCATCTTCGAACGTTGCTGGCGTAGGGAAATCTTCCGCTCCTTTAGGCTGGTCGGTGATCATATTTCTGTTATTTAAATTATCGAGGAAGAAAGCACTTCCTCCCCTGTTCATATTAGTCAAAGGGCATAAGACTTGTCAGATCAAGCCACCATAGGACTTCGATTATCGATTACCACCGTCTTTCAATTTCACTTTATAGCTCATAATTCGTCAGCACCGTTACCTCTCTATTCCGGTAAAGCCCGCTCTGATGTTTGTAATTCATGATGATATGATTTAAATTAAAGTCCAACAAATTCTCCGTTATATCTCAAAATAAGTTTTCTAATAAAGATTAAAGTTATGCCCTAAAATACGTATCTTGCTCTTCATGAATGGATTTGCGAATGTGAAAATAAATATCACATTCTTTCGTATAAAACTAGAGTAAAAATTTCCTTTACTAATGAATACCTTTATCTGCCTTTTGTTTTCTTGTTGGGGGCATAGACATAGAATTCCAATATTGCATAATATCCATTGGCATATAATAAGGACCGCCACCCTTATTATAATTCTAAACTATATTAAAGGCTAGAGGTGAGTAATATAATCATTATCTTATTCAACCAAACAAATTATTATTATTAAATATTTTCTAAGCACACTTGGTTTCTTAGTTCATAATTCTTTTATAATTATTTTAATGTTAATACTCGCTGTCTGTGTTGGCAACTCGAACATATACATATGATTCAATTTAAAATTATTTTAGTCAGTTTATTATCAGATATTAATGTCAGTTCAGGGGTCTCTGATCCTCACCAACCATTGGTGCATAGCACTGTGCCATCGATTTAGATTTCTACTAATCTGAACTGTTGAGTTGGGTTTGAATTCAGTTTTGGTTCAGCTGAGATTGGATCTGACTTGCGGTTCTTTTGGTGGGTTTTTCGACTGGTACAATATAGAGAAACACTAGTTTTTCAATATAAACACTAGCTAGAACATTTAATAAGTATCACACAGTCTTCAAGCCTTTTGTTAATTACTATATTTCATCATAAGTTGTATTACACATATTTCTGCCTACTTGATTTATGAAGATGAAATCAGTCTCTTGGCTATATTCATTCAAATTTTCTTCATGATTACTCTGATTAAGTTGATGTATTTTAGTTTATAATCATCAAATTTATTCTTTTGGTGCTAATTTGAGATAAAAGTATGATTTTTTTTAAAGATATATGGTCTCATCATACTAATATAAAGAGGCAATAATAAGACACTTTTTTATGCAGTTTATGAATGCAGATACACTATTTTATTATTCCATGCTTTGAAAAATAACTGAAAGCTTTGATTGCCCGGTAAACACCCAATATATATATATATAAATGCAAAACCATAAAACAATACAGTACTAGATTAAATTCAAAATTTTACCAAAATTTTGAATTTAATCTAGTACTGTATTGTTTTATGGTTTTGCATTTTTATTTTTTGCTAGTATAGTGTTAGACAGTTTTGGTTTTCTATTTGGATATATATATAAGTACTCTGTGGATTAAATTTATCTTCCCTATTTTTTGCCTTTATTTTATGAAAAGTTTTCAAATCTATACTTCAATTGACCAATAGAGAACTTTATATACGGTAGATGCATATATATGCATACGCGTGTGTGTGCATGTGAGTACATACACAGAACAAAGAAGTTCCAAAATTAATAAACTATTATATATTTATTACAAAAAACACATTCACTGATGCTATATATCATTTTCTAGCACATTATTTAAAGATTTAATTTATAAAGTTTATTACTTATTTAGTTGTTGATCATTGCTTAGACATTTTGAACATCAAAAGCGCAATAATTTTATTTTAGTCTGCCAAACTTCGAATTTTATCTTTTCATCTCGTTTACTTCAACAAAGATATTACACTAGTCATATATGTTGCATTTAAATGTATTATTTCTAAAATGTTTATAAAACTTTTAACAAACAGAGTTTAGAAAATTATAAAGTGGTGAAATCTTTCATCGCAATTATTGAGTAATTTTTTTTTTTTTTTTAATATTTTATTTAAACATGAAGTGTTCTTCGTACACTGAAAAGGTTTACATCGTATTTAAAGAATATAATCCAAAAAAAAGGAATACATACTGAGAAGTCCTGAGTACACAGATCAACAATCTTTAATCAGTGATGAGGCCGTCAGTGGAGATGCTATGTATCTGTTTAGTCATTCAGTTTTTTGGTAGTGCATTACATCCTAAAGTGACCTCTGATTTAGAGGAGTTCAGTATACTGAAAGGTGGAGAAGAGATTAAATAGTAACTGAGACAAACTCAGACAAAAAAACAAGGCCCCAAATTTTGAGTACACCTGGGTCTCGTTTTATGCAGTAGATAGGTTCCACAGAAAATCCGCATTAAAAAAAATCACACAAAAATAGACTTAACTTACCTTGAAAAATGGGGGATAGGGGTTGTAATATTCAGAATTCGCATAAAAGCAAAGCAACAAAGAAAAATTACTTTAAAATTAACATTAAAAAAATAAGCAAATAAAGTATGACTAATAAAAAATTTCGAATATTTGAAAAAAATTAATACAAGACAAACTTTTTTACTTTTTTTTATTAACTACAATATTTAATTTTACATTTTTCATACATATTTTAATCATTATCGCTAGCGTTCATTTGTAAACTGGAAAGAAATCAGATTCGATGTGATGTGATGTATTGTAGCTTCTCCTTAAACGAAGTCAAGAATCTCTCTGCAATTATGCCCAGGGAAACCTGTTAGCCACTTTATTTTTATTTGTGATGTGATATACAACTATGCCACTTTCTATCTTATTCTGTGTTAATGGTTTTCTGCTTCTATATTAAAAAAATGAAATCGAAATCAAAACAAAAAGATTATCATTAGAAAGATTATTTTCAGTTTATAAAAAATCTTCCTTTTTAATTTTAAAAATCTAAAAGATTATTTATTTCTGTTATATATAACAAAATATACGTTTTAAAAGATTAATTTTTTTGAATATTTATTGCGATATTTTTATATGTAAGTATAAATCTATTATTATTATTTACTCATTAGTATAAATAGGTTATTTACATAAAAGCTAAAATTTTAAATACAGCTTCAGGCCTTATTCACATTAACTGATAATATAACGTTATATTTTTGAAAGAAAAAAAAGTATTTCAAGTGAAAATAAGTTATTAATAATTTAAATTTCTTGATATCTAATAAATATAGTGAAATATGAAAGATATTAAGAAGAAACATGAATTGCATAACTTCAAAATAGCATAAAAATAATCCGCATAAAACGAGATCCAGGTGTAATTACTAATCACATGACCTAATGTTTACTCACTATTTCCTAATATATTTAAAAATGAGATCTGAAAATTACTTTCACAATTCAATTTTTTGCATCAAGACAATAATGGTTTCTTAAAAGAAGTTAAATATCTGTTATAAATTAAGGTATAAAATATGGGATACAATATTTTTCTTATATCAAAGTAATTTCGTTCCAAATGATATATCAAAAATCATAGATAATAAGAAAGAAATTGAAAAAAAAAGAGAAAAAAAAGGTAGATATAATTTTTTTTATACATGATTGATGTTACTGATAATAAGCTATGGTTATTGGAGACTCATTGAAAAAATTAAAAGATTGAAGTAGAGTTGGGCTGGACATATTGCTAGAAGAGATGATAATAGATGGACAATTGAAATCTTAAACGGAATTCCAAGAGATTGTAAAAGACCCAGAAAGAGACCACATGTGAGATGGTTGGATGAATATAAGAAAGTGTACAGGAGTGATGTGGAGAAGAGAAGCTAAAGATCAGAGGAGATGGATTGAACTTGGAGGGACCTTCATCCTGCAGCGGATTTATAATGTTTGATGATGATAATGTTTGGAGACTCCACTATTTTTTTTAAATTATCTTTACCCTTAAGATAATAAAAATTGAAAAGAAATTGCAAATTATTTTTATTATCTTTCAATTATTTAAAATATCTTATAATCATCTTAAAATATTTTTGTAGTAAGGTCAAATATTTTTGCCCTAATAGCCTTTAACAGATTGATATTTTCTACTGTTATCCCTGGTGGCTGTTTCTGACAATGTTCAATCTTTGAGTTTAATATATAATTTTTATTTTACACTAAAACACAATAAGTTGGACTAGATTTCTTAGAAATTTAAATTTACAAATGATAAACATTCTAAAAAAATTATATTTGAACTTTGGAAATATTGAAAAAATGAGTATGTGATGAGACCAAATAGCTTTTTTTATTATCATTGTGAGATAGATAGGAAGGAAATCAAATATGTGTCTGCAGAATCAACTTTGGGGATGAATAATTATGAAGCCTTGATAAATTTATAAAAAAAATGTGTTTTTAAATTTTAAAATTGTATTTATAATTTTGTAAAATATCTCAAAAAAATGCTACTATATCAGTAAACAATCACTTATCTTTTTCACAAGACATGGTTATTATAGCAGCCATGAAATGATCAATTTTTTTTTTTAAAAAAGCATATACAAATAAAATCAAAATGTATATAGGTATTTCTTTGACTTTAAATAATTATTATAGAGTTATTGTGTAAAAATAATCAGAATTATTTAATAAACTATAAAAAAATAATGTTTATTAATTCAATACACAGAGTAGTTTGCTATAAAGAAAAGATTAAAACTACTACAAATTTACACATTCCACTTGTATGATAGAGCAGCACATAAAAATCATTTTTATTTATTATGTAGGTGTTGTGACATTAAGCCACACTTTCTTAAATTTATTTTTTGAACATTGTGCTCAGTGCAAACTATTTTGATGTGAAATGGATCAAAGTTGTGACCAGAATAGATTTCATGTTACAGGAACACCAATTTTAGGTCTGTTTTTGGATGACTATATGTATATATTTATGTTGTGCTAATCTAGTGGCATTATTGACATGGTATTCACTGTAATAAATTACATTGCAAGTAAATTCACTGCAACTGATTTTGTAGATAATCTAAAGACATTTTGTCAAAGTAAGCTAGCAAATGATCTCCAAATCAGATTACAAAAAACTATATCTATTAAAAATGTGAAGGCATGAACTAAAACACCTTGATCTTGCCATCTATTGGACAATATTAACTTTTTCAGAATTTTTAAATTAATAAAGCAATATTTGTTATTTTACAGTTTTGCTTTTGCCATTTTTAAAAAAAAAAACATGGACATATCACTACAGTTAACCATAGATGAGCCATTTAAAATAGATCTGCAAGTGGCATTTCTGAAGCAGACAGTCACATAGTACACTGAATCTCATTATCATAGGATAAGCTGGTTTGTATTAATTTATATATTTTTCTATTTTTTAAAAGCCTATATTAATCATTATTCAGTAGTTATATATATATATAATTTTTTACTATCTCTATTAACAAGTTCCATTGAAACTCTTTTGATGCTCTTAATAAAAAGACTTGTGGCTATTTCATTTATATTTGCATATTTTTTTACAATTAAACCATTATTCTATATTATATTTGATAATCTTTACTTTATTTCATATAAATAAAAGACATTCTAATAGTTTATATTTGAACTTTGCAAAAGAGAAAAATAAAACACCCCAAAAAATAATAATTATAATAATGGCTTTTTTCTTATTCAATTATAACTTTTGCTTATTCATAAAAATAGTGAACAAAATATTTTTTATTTAAATTTTATTTTAAAATAGCAATAAATTTTAGAGGAGATATGATAAGAGAATGAAAATATGTTTTAAAATTATATTTAGTATTATTAAAATTTAATAAATTTCTTCATCGATGTTTATGAAAACATTTCTTTTTAGCAAGTAAAAACACCCTCTGCTTTATCATAACTATAGTTTTTACAATTTCTCTTCTCAAAAGCAAACATTTTCAAATACAATCTAATTGTAATTGAATATTTTTTTTTGATTTAAAATAAATATTTTATAAATATGTTGCATGAATAAGCTTAAATATGTAAATAAATTACTGAAAATTACAATTTTATTTTTACAATATACTAAAATAAAAAAACACACTTGGAAAACCCTGAGGCCAAATAATCTACCAATTAGTGATGCTGAGATTTCTTTGCATTATAATACTGTCAAGGCATTAGCAGCCTTCCTTGATTTTGAAAATGTGCATAAAGTCTGTACAATACTGACATCTTAAGATTTTTCCTTAAACTAATAATTTCAATTACACTTTTCATGTAAAAAATTGTAAAGCAGAAAATTAACATTATAGATAAATACAAAATATTAAAGCCTGAAGTGATAACAATACTATTGTAATACTTCAAAATGCCCCAAAATGAGTGACTCTATAGCAACAAAGTGTAAAATAGTTAATTTAATATTTTGTATAATTTGTCTAAACTATTTTTTTAGGTGAATATATATTTTTCTCTTATATCTGCACATTTTTTACTTTTTATTTATTAATTTAATTGTTTCATTGTGATTGCTTCTATATTTAAAGTATTTCCAAATTGCATTGCTGCTATATCTTCAGTATTAGCTATATTCTCAATTAGTATTTTTATTATTGTTTAATCTTATGTTTTCTTCACCCAACTCTACTTTTATATGTTTAAAACAATAATATGCTATTGCTTTTTGTTCACAAATCATATTCAAATTATATTTGATTTGAACGTTACACTTAAAAAAGAATTGATTACTTAAAAAATAAATAGTAAAAAAGCAACAACTAATAAATTCTATAGAATATGCAAAACTTCTTAACATTTGATGTGTGGATAACTAAAGGGGGGGGGGGAGATGCATGACATTCTCATAAGAGATTTACAAAATTTACAAATGCTGAAAAAAGTTATGAACTTTTATAATTAAACTAGGAAAAAAAAGGAATAACTTAAAAGAAAAGGAAAGGAAGAATGAAATCTTAATTTCTCTGCTTGGTTTTTCTAGTTTACTGTCTTCATCAAAAACAAAACCCAACATTATTTAATGTATAATAGAATAGTGGATTCCAAGTTTATGGTCAATAGATTATAAGTTTAGCCCAGCCACTTTTTGGATTTAAGCTTCTTATGAACATCCAAATAATAAGCCATTCAATTATTAAAAACAAATATAAAAATCATTTAGAAAAATAACTGTTTGATGGCAAAAAACTGTTTCACTATAGAATTACTGGGCTATAGCTTAAGTAGCCCACAAAGTTAAGGGAGGCATAAATAGATGCCTAATTTACTTTAAAAGATACCTAACTCATACTAAAGCGGCCCAATAAAATAATATATAAAAGTGAAACATTGCAATATTACATTTAATGATAAAATTAATTTAAAAATAAATAATATATATCTACTAAAAATATTCATATTGATTTTCAAAACAAATTTAAATCAAAAGTTGAGAATATCAAAATACAAAAATTTTATATAAATTTATTTTTCAAAACCAATATTTTTAAGTATAATTTTTATTTTTAAAATACAGGCATCTCTTGTATAACATAGCATCCTTACAACGTGTCACTCTAACATGATTGGAGGATTAGGGAAAATCCCCCACATAACATGGCATTTGTACAACACTATTTCACTCTAACTCAATTTAAGAGTTCTAAAAACTCCCCTATAACAACATTTGTACAAGTTTTGACAATTAGGGAAATTTTCTTATGGCAAGAGATGTGATGTGATGAGGTTTTAGGAACTAACACTATCTCTGATGATATTTGGCATTCAATTATCAGATTTCATACAGAATTTTAGAATTTATTAGAATTTTAATTCTTTAATATTTTGCCTGTTTGTTCTTTTTACTATATAGATTAAATTTTTTTTTGGTATATATTATTAATATGAAATACTTTCTGTCAATGCAACTAGCTTAGTTTTTAAAACAGGCAAAACTCACTATACATATTGCCACACACAGCAAGCTAGAGTAATCAATGGATGCTAGAAGGCTTGTGCATAAAATCCCCATCTAGTGCCTACTCATCCAATATCCCCAGACTAGTATACACAAGCATAAGAGGTGATGGCCACATGATGTTTATTAGCTTAGTTTTTGTTTTAACTTTTGGAACCTAGTTCTTTGTTTTATATAATGCAAATTTGCATAACATGGCATTTTTTAGGAACATATGAACAATGTTATATGGGATTACCTGTATTTAAAAATGCAGAAATCCCAGAAAAAATTAACATTTGAAATTTAAAGAAGTTGTTACAATAACAATGGTACAAGGAATGAAGAAAATTTAAAACAAAAATATGGGGGGGGTAAAGTTAATGCCCAATTAAAGGAAAAAAATTGAACTGTCTACAATGCTAAGTTTTACATTATTTAATAAAACTGTCTCTTAATTCAAAGCAATTCTAGATTCCAAATATATTACTATGTTAATCGCCATATTTATTTATAATAAGTATTACAACAACACCTCATCCTTGCTAGGAATTCCAATTAAAGTGACAAAAATGCAATTAAGTCTTGTCCAAAAATACTGCATCCTATTGTGAAAGTTTGTATAGTGAAGGCTATTTTTGGTGGAATACTTGCCTACTATAGCTCATGGATGTGGCTTTTTAACAAGACCTATTATAAACAGTCTGTAATAAAATCATATATCTGGAACTCATTTCAAACCTTCTATCCATCAGAACAGCATGCTTTCCTTTAGGCAAAGAAGAGACCTCAATTTAATATGTCCCAAATATTTTGTAACATATAATAGGGCCGAAATATATATTGCAATAGTTATTATTCTAATATTTAGTGCTGTATCCCCTACAATACCATTCCTTTTTTAATTCCATATGTCAAACTCTCCTTTTTCACAGATCATGCCAATGAGTATGTTAATGAATTATACCAGTGTAACATCAAATCTGTCATTGTCATATCATTTAAGGATTTAAATAAGATGACTTATCTTTTAGACCTTCTGGACTTCTCTGCAAGTTGCTAAAACTCTAACCAAGTTCCAGAATTTTTATGATCCTCAATCATGATTGAAATTTCTTTTTAATTTAATACAGGTTACAATTCCAATGAAAAAGTTTCTTAGAGACAAGAAAAATCTTGAACCTACATATATTTTGTGCAAAAATTATCCAGAAGAAATGTTACACTTTTTCAAATCTTTCCACACTTCTCATCTGTTTGCCTATTTATGTTCCACAAGAATACAATCAACCTCAAGTAAATACTTAAAAAGTATATATAAAACACTTTCAGCCCTATGATGCATCTGTAATTAATCACACACTAAGAACCATATGGCTTGTTCACTACTCCATAATATTTGATAATAAAAAACACAATGTAATCCAAAGAAATAATAAGGAATGGTTCAACACATATCTATACTCTTTCAAATTTTTACCCAGAAACATCATGATTAAAAGTTGGCAATCAACAATCTACCTCAGTTGTGCTCTTTCATAGCTTAAACCTTTATTTCCAATATCATTCTCTCCATCAGATTTCACTCCTGAAAATAAATATCTGGACTCTTCTTCAGTTTAGTCATTATGATTATATTAGAATATGATACTCTTCAAATTTGGCTACACATCATTGAAATGAAATAAGTTATTATGGTTGTGCTTTCATCAATTTTACCTATGTTCTATAAACTTATTCTATTGTAAATATATTAATATTTATATATAATTTGTTATTAATAAAGTTTTTTTTAATAATAAAATTATTACAACAATTAGTACATTAAATATTACATTTTTATTTTCAACAATCAAACTCACTCCACTCACAATTTTGACACCATCCACCTCAGATAAATACAATAATTATTATTACTAATTTACTAACTAGAAATTATCTCTAGCACAAGTATAAACTTTAAACATCAGTTAAAGATTAATTATGGAGTTATTAACTATATCAATAAAGTAATATCATCAAAAATGGAAATAATGAACACTATGCTGTTACTTCATATAAATTACAACAACAAAAAATATAAAACAGCTAATATAAATATATTAATATCATACATAAAAAACCTTTTTCAGCACATAGTTAGTGTCCTTTTCAAATGTTAATAATCTATTATTGCTTTAATGTGATGTGGTGTACTGTGGCTTCTCATCTCCATCCCATTTCCACAAATTATAACATATACAACACCATCTAGTGTTCATAATAGAAATAAAACAACTATAACAAAAATGAAACATTAGTAAAATAGAACAAAACTTTCATATAGAGAGCCAATATAAATTCAAAAAACCATGTGCCAAAAAGGTTTTTTATGTATGATTAATATATATTTATATTAGCTGTTACATATAATTTTTTTGTTGTTGCAATAAAATAAAGAATAGAAAAAAGACTATTAGCTGGATTTTGTTGATTTTTTTCCTAAAAAAAAAACAACTTTTTGGGCGTTTTTTTTTACAAATAAACAATAGACAATAATAATAATAAATTGAAATAATATCCTATCCCACATTATTTAACTTACATTAAAAATAATTTCTGGAAACAATCTCATTGAAAAGCTGGCAGGCACTGTATGGAATTGTTATTTAAGTATTTTACAAATAGCATCTTTAGCTCTAGCATATTTTATTGGTGAATATGGTAATTTTGGATAATCAATTAAATATTACTATGAGAAATATTAGTAATATACTTGTCTATCCCTTTTAATGGTTTTCTTTTTTCACACATATTTCTCCATTATATATATATAAAATACATATTTTGCAGGTTCATCCGTGTTAAAAACTTTTAATATTAATATACTGACATTGGTCCCACAAGCCATCCACAGAGTTATAAAAGGTAGAAAGACAGTTGTAGAGGCGCTACAATTACTGATTTGAATAAAATGTTAAAATTCCACCAATAGCAAAAAATGTTAAATTTAGGAAAAAAACATTCCTAAATTTAACATTTTTTGCTATTGGTGGAATTTTAACATTTTATTCAAATCAGTGATTGTAGCGCCTCTACAACCGTCTTTCTACCTTTTATAACTCTGTGGATGGCTTGTGTGACCAAGTCGAAATGTCAGTATATTAATATTAAAAGTTTTTAACACGGATGAACCCGCAAAATATGCATTTTATATATTTAACCCGTGCAAATCTTCGTTTTAACATATATATATATGAAGACATGTCACAGAACATGTATAAAGAGATGTTTAATATATCAGACTGCTGGATAAGTCAAGATATAATTTTGCCATCTAAGACTTACCTCAAATGAAGATATCCTTTTTGGATATTTAATCAAACACCTTTTTGCAGGGTTCAAATATTTGGATGTAAAAAATGGATTTCTTATGATATTTCATATAAATTTCTTTTTCCAGTTTACAATAGTAGGATTATCAGGAGTTGATCTTTCTTGATGTTACTGGAGTCACATCAACATGTTTAAGTCTTCTCATAGTCATTGATCTCATCTGTTCCATAAATAGAATTTATCTTTTTCTGATCTTCGTAGGCAATAACACAAATCGTGAACAATAAAGTTTTCATCTATCAAATTTATGGATATAGTAGAGGAAATGGATATAATATAATACAAACCATTAATTAAAAAATTATAATGATTATTAAGTCTATAAATATAATAACAGATTAAAAAGGGTTAATAAATCCAATTTATTTTCTGATTAGCTGTTTCATATGTTCCTTTATAATGTATGCTAATAAAGACGTCTAAAAAATCCATAATTAATAAATAATAAAGTAATTGTGGAAAATACAGGACAATAATAAATTAAAAAACATTGTATACAAGCACTCAAATCTAAATGAATAAATATGTATGTGAATGTGTAAAATAAACAAACAAATTTATCTTTTGTTACTAAAACAATTATTTTCATTTTATTACATATAGAGGAGTGCTTTCTAGGCTTAGCAGAAATTATCATCATCTTTATGGTTATGTCATTTTAAAGAAAATTCGAATTTAGTACTTCTTTGCGGTGATATGACAAGTGCAAAATAATGCTTTCATCATAAATACAATTAGATGATTGACTGAGCCTGCAAGATGAAATAAGCCAATTAGAGAAATGATTCTCAATGCCATTCACACAGAAGATACATACATCAAATTTATAAAATCTGATTTATTGATTTCTAATTTTTTTAATTTAATATATATTTTTTCAAACTATAGGCTAATGAAAACATAACTGGTGAACCTAAGAATAAGAAAGAGAAACCATAATTATGCATTACTTATGTTAAGATTGATTTTTGAGATTAAAGACTTCAGATTAATTATATCAATGCATTTAATATATATGTTTGATGTTGTTGCAGGTGAAGCTTTTTCAACTGCTGCCCAAACAATATTAAAATCTCATGCAAACTCGTACCTGCAATGAGACTCACTTTGCTGGATGATTAAGAATTTTTATGGGAAACAAGATTAAGCAATGCTAACTGCAATAATGAAATTTTACTCATTGTAGATTCTAAACATAGACTTATGACAGTGAATAAAACTGTATTCTTGCTGTTAAATTAACCAAACTTGTTTTCCATATGGAAGACAAAGTGCGACTCATTTTGTTTGATTGACAGCTATGTAAGATTCTGGAAAAAAATTCTTTGTGTAGTAGTTGGAAATACTTTCATCTTCAACAAATTTACATTAGATATTAGATAGTATCATACATTTAGAAAAATTATTGAAAATACTGCATATAAATTTGGTTCATTTTCAGGATTGAACTATTATAAACAAAATGAAAATATTTCCATTATTATTTTGAATGCCTTTTTCAAGGGTGCTCAACACTGAAAATGCTTTATGTTCATAATTAATGTTTTCAAAATTGTATATATAAAGCAGATTTCGTATTACCTTTATGATATTTCAGTGATGGAGTTATCATAGTTTTATAAAATTTAACATTACATTTAATAATGTATTTCTATAAATACATATGTATATAAGAATGCAGACTTACTTGTGACAAAATTGTATATGGCCTGAAACCCCCGAACATTGCCTGATTTATAACCTCTAAACACAATCGACATATTATTTTTGTTGGACATAATTTGTTTTGGTATTGTGTTTCCACAATAATCATCAATTTTGGCCTTTTCACCACCACTGAAAATGAATACCTGGACTGAGTCAACATCCGAACATCTGAAATAATCAAAACATAAACATTACTTATAATAATGAATAATGTATAAATGAGTATATTTTTGGTTAATCTGAAAAAAATTGAAAACAGACATAAAAATTGCTTATATTTTAAAATTATTATTTAAAAAAAATACATAATAGTTTATAAGACTTAGAAGACATGTTATTAAAAAAATATAATTACCCAATTATTGATTATGAATATTTGTAACGGATAATACGTATTCTGATTACGTCACTGTTGAATTCTAATTAAGATTTTTTTTTTAAAAGAGAATATGTCAAACCACTAAAATTTATAGATGGTTTTAAATATAAACAGATAACTTACACGATTTGTTACAGGGATTGAATGGCAGAGTTTATAGCTCAAAGTCCATGGGTCACAACCCAACGTTATCATTTCCAGAGTTCAAAATTTTTATAATTTTCAGAGGCAAAACATTCAGTTATTTTATTTATAATAATCAAGAGAGTAAAAAAAATCAAGCGAGTAAAATTATTTAATTTAACACAACTTTAAATTATCGTAATAAATTTCTAACTATAAGATCTTTCCATTGACTCATTGTCAATCGAAAGATTTCGTGACTAATAATGTGGAATAGGAATTGTGGACTTAATCAGTGAAATATTGAATAGCTTCGTGCTCTGAGATCTAAAAGATTCAGCTTCACCTATTTATATAGAAAGTAGGTTGAAGTAAAGAAGAGTTCTCCACTTTTCTTCCAAGGCGTAAACTTTTGGTTAAGGCCTGTAGAGGTCCCTAATATCGCATTTTTACACACATATTCCTGAAGTTAAAGCTTTAGTAAATATTACAAAATAAATATAAAATAGAAGGTCATCACAGCTGCCTTGCAAGCAAATAGTTGGTTGCAGATGGTTGTGGGTTTGCCTCCCGGCCAATGCTATGACATATGGAAAAAATATGAAATAGAATGGAAAAAATGAACAAAATTTTCTAATGAATCTATATATTACACTTTGATTTACAAGTGCCAAGTTTTCTGCCCCCCCAATTCTGGCACTGACCATTTCAGATAAATATATCAATGATTATTGCTAATTATTAATTAAACTAGAGATTATCCCTAAGCCAGATATAAACTTAAACCTCACTTAAAGATTAAGGGATCTATTTGTTTAATTAAAGATATGTAAATGAAATAATTAATTTCATTTTTTTTTTTTTGAGGTCTATTTGTTAATAGATGAAACAATGATTGTGTAAGAATTTGAATAAAATTTTATTGTTTTGGCTAGTATTGTAGTGTTATATAAATTTCTATCGTAAATATAAATATGTGACTATAAAACAGTTTAATATATGAATTAATACAATTATATTGACATAAATATATCAAAATCTTAATTCACATAATATAAATAAGTAAAAATAGTTGCATTAAAACAAATAAAAAAACCCACAATGAATATAATGATAAAATATTTCATATACAGTATATGGTTTGTTACCCACAATATGGAGCCACTGAAACCATACTGTGAAAAAAACTAGAACTTTTCATTTGCTGTGATATCTTCTTGTGTACAGAAAGTAGAAAATATATAGAAGTTATGCTGAAGAAATGCACAAGGATATGTAAAAAGATGGGGATTAAATTTAATGAAAAAAATCAAAAGTAATGATGGTAAATGTTTGGGAAAGAGAAGAGAAAAAACTGTTATTGGGGGATATAAAGCTAATTGTGGTAAATAGGTATAAGTATTAGGAATCATCATAAGTAATTAGAGAAATTACTTGGATGAATGGGTGAAAAATTGATAAATGAAGCAAAGAAAAAAAAAGGGACTAATAAAGAAATTAATAATGTTTTCATATAATAAATATTATGTAGCAAGAATTGTATAGAAGGGAGTGACATTAGCAGGGTTAACATATGGTAATGATGCATTATGGGTTAGTAAAGGGGTGTTAGATTATTTAAAAAAAGTACAAAGAGGCAATTCAAGGAGAAATGGGATGGTCAAGTTTTTGTATGAGATGCAAAAAGCAAAATGAAAATGTTTGATAGATTGCAATTTATTGATAGTAAGAGAATAGCCAAAATAGTATTTAATTGGGTTATGAATAAAGACAGGTGTCAAGATGGGTAAGACGGAAAGTATGGTAAGCAGCAGTTTTGGATAAAGACTTTGTCATTATACTTGTACAAAAGGTGGGATGATTGTGTTAGGATGATTGTTAAGTGTTATTGTAGCAAAGAATGGAATAGAAAAATAAATGCATTAATAAAAACATAGGGAGTTGGGAAGATGGAGAACTAGAATGGAGAGTAAAAAGAGTTTAAATATATATAGAAGCAAACAGAATATTGGATATGAGTTTACAATAATAGCAAGGAAAGGAATATGTAAGGAAGGCACAGGAAATATTAGGCAGCTATTAATTGAATGTAAATGCTTATATGCAGAAAAGGTACAAATAATGAAGTTGTGGGAGAATAAATATAAAGAAAGTAATTATATAGAATATAAAGAAAGTAATTATATAGAAAGTGGGTTCTAGATTTTTAAGCTGGGTGGAAAAAGTTAAGAGGGATCTAGATATAAAGGCCATAGAGTTGACAAAGATAATGTGAAAATGAGATGGAGCAGGATCAAGAACAATATGGGAAAAACTTAGGGTGGGGAATGGACAGGAAAGGTAAAATGATTAACAGGTTTCTCTGGACATAATGGCTGAGAGATTCCTGATTTAAAGGAGAAGCAATAACACATCACATTGTAACACAAACTAATTGATTTATTGAACTTTTTTTTAAAAGGACAAATGAATTGTAAATTACATATTTTTTATTTTTTTTTAAAAGAAATGCATTACCTAACATATAATACAATAAAACAATAAAAATGAACAAAATAAAAAGAAATGTAAGTGAAAATTTTTCATTTTGATCACTGGCAATAAACAAAAAGAATGTCTCAAAGAAAGTATACAAAGAGTCTGTTTCACCACTATTTTGCTGAGATATTTTCCAGCACCTATGATCTAGATAAGACTGTAATAGACTCTGAAGGTGCATTTCTCATCATCTTCAGAATTTTAAGTATGGTTTCAACCCATGAATGTTCTATCACTTAGATGTTTATTCCAGTCAGTGAATTGGCATAATACGTTTGATGATTGACAGTTAAATATCTATTTAACATTATGGAAAATGTTCTACTTTTAAATTATGAGCTTTAAAATATTCAACTTCTGCAATTATTTACATATTTATTTTTAAATTACTTTATAAAAATTAAAAAAAAAAAAACTATTTTATTTAAATACAAATAAATGTAATAAAACTACAAATCTATATCCCACTTTTGATATATTTCTTTTTAGATTACAAAAATCAAATTTTGTTTATTTATGTATTTAATTAATATGATTAGTTTTTACAGTATGGCTTCAATGGTTCCATGCTGTGAGTAAAAGCTGTACAGATACAGATACAAATAGTGAGCAAAGAGTATCTATTATAGCAATATTTATTTATATTGTGTAGTAATATTTATGAAAAAATATAATAAACCATATGTGCATATTATAATAATTCCTAAACCAGATTTGCTAAGATCATTTTAAAACTCTTAAAATAACATCCTTTTCTGTATCAATGCTAATTTATTTGTTAGATAAAACATGATCTACTTTTAATAAACTTTTTTGCCATTGTATGGACAATTCATAGAGATGAAACTTGATATTAATAGAGTTTGAAGTAAATCAAATCACAGTTTTTAATAACAAGATTTAAATTCTAACAATTTTAATAATTCTATAAATAAATATCAGCTATTAAATTATAAAGCATTAGGAATTAGTTGAAACTGTGAATTGATTTGAATATTTCATAAAAATCTCTGCATATATAGTTTTATTTCTTTGAGTACCAATGATAGATTTATTAATTTAATAGTAGTTGATCGTTATTTATCTAACCAATTAAATTAGTAGTGATATAAAAAAGAGCCTTCTTTGTAAGATCTAACAAGATTCTAATAAGACTGATCTGTGAATTATGATATTCTATCAGAACGTCTTTCAATATTCCATAAACAATATTAAATGATCTCAGTGTTGTATATTTAAAAGCTGTTGAATATTACAATGTTATCAAATTTTTACAACATGAATATAAGAATATTTTATGCCAGTAATAATGTAGACTTAATGTTTTCATAGTTTTATTGTATTCTAATTTTCAAATTAAATGTGGTGTGGTATAAAATTATAACACTTGTAAATGTTTTATTTCTGAAACTGCAATATAAGTGAACAATACCAACAACAAATTGAGAGCAAAACTTTATTAGTGCAGACAATTATGAAATTCTTAGCATGCTTTCAACTGGATTCAGTCATAGTAATATCAATGAATGTAACCAAAGTAGAAGGGTATTTTAAATAGTCTGAGAACGAGTGAAATAATTTGTATATTATTTGCATTGTAAATTAAATGGTAAGAGTGGGCCATTTCTAGGAGAGGTGAACATAGAATTATTGTCAATTGATGGCATGTTTATCTCCAGAGATGTGCCAAACCTCCTTGACTTTACATTTAGCATCATTATACTTGGTGCAGACTATGCTAACAGATGTAGGTTCGGAAGTATGATGAATTTAGATAAGTAGTCAAAAAAGATGGACTTTGTGTCAGTATGAGTTTCAGCTCAGTTGTAAAGATATTTATGCTAGTTAAGTAGGGGGATAAGTTGGCTTGGAACCTTCCCAAAAATATTTTGATGATGCATAAATATATATAAATATAAAAATTAATACATTTAGTAAGTAATACATTTGGGTTCATGATTTAATAACAAAAGCTGCAAAAGATCTTTAGAAACACTCACACAGAAGTAAACCTGCCACTAAATGAAACAAACAAATTAAAAAATAAATCATTAACAAATGAATGATCTTAATGATATTTACTATCATAAAGAAAAAATTAAGGATAGTTCATCTTTCCTGTTGTAAAAAATGACATGCAAAATGCAAGTTTCACAAATTTCTTTTTGAATCGGAATAGATTAGAAATATTAACAATTGGAATTAGTTTTATAATAGTTTAACCTTTCTATTCAAAATATTTACTATTATATATTTTATAATATCAAGATTATTGTTCAAAAAATCAAATCAAATGAATAGTCATTCAGAAAGTCATAATGTTTATGTACCTATAGAATCATCTAATATAAGTTTGAGTAATCAGCGGACACTAAATGTATAAGATGGAAATAAGTATTATTAAAAACTTATGAGTAAATATATGTGACATCATGTGATACTATTGGTAATACTAAGCCTTTAGTTCTTAAGCATGCCATTTTCCCATTATTCTTAATTATATTTAACCATTCATGGGCAATATGCATCTTGAGCACCTCAAGCAGCTCTTTATAATTTTTTGTGATCTTTCATGACTTTTTTGTAATATATACTTATTTCATGATTATACAGCACAATAGCTTTTATTAAAAGTTTGTTCAGCTGTTCATTTTTATTTAATCACTCACATAAGCAACATCTTGGAAATGAAAGACAAGCTTTTCACCAGCTGAAAAATCAAAAAAACGAATTAATGGCTTTGACATTTATTATAAATAAAACACCAATTTAAATGATCTCAACTTAAAATTGCAAATGAAAAATTTGTTAATGAGTTAATTGTATATTCAGGTCAAATTGTTCAAGTGAAGCTTAAAGTTTGTGAAAATTAATTCAAACCTAATGACTCCATATCTTTCCTCCTCATTTTAGCCAGTCATTCAAATTACAATAATTTCTATTTATTACCATATAAAAATTATATAAAATTATCTTTAAAATAATTTTTATGATGTACTTTGTACTAAATATGATGTTCATAATCTTTTTTCATTGGTGCATTACAATTTACAATGATGAATGTTTTACAGGGTCTGCTGCTCAAAAAAGGTAGACATTGCCTGCACTTAAATTAAGCTCTAATTAATATAGAATTTAAGATATAACAATTTTTGTAAAGCAACAGGTGAAATTTTAGAACCATTACTGATAATGAGATTTTTTTTCTTGTACACAATGCCTTTTGTTTGTAAGACTTTTTAGTATAAAATTGATTTGAGCACAACAATTCACAGCCTATATGTTTTAGCATAATAAGAAAGATGGAGTTTAAAAATTAAAAGTTCATGAAGGCAAAAAAAAAATAATAACTTAGTCAAATCTATATTTTCATACTAGAAAAATTACAAGACCTCCCTCACAGCAAAATATATGATTAATAATATTATTTATCACGTGATAAAGTTAATAGAATTAAACCATACTATCAATAATTCTTGATTGAGAAGACTTTACACTATGCATAAATATATGAATGTGTATTTGTGCAAGTTTTTGTTGCAGTGGTTAAGCGGCAGATTCTGGAGTCCATGATGCACCAATTGCTCCCAGCTCTATCACTTCCAGTATGAATCCCTAGGAAATAATTTATTTGATTTGTTTTATTATTCATATTTTGGTATAGTGATGGAAAGGCAGATTGTGGAAATCAATATCCATGGATCATGGCACACATCTGCCATTTCCTGTGCTCATGCAATTCTGTACAATAAATCATTCGATTACTTTAATACAAATTTAAATTGATAAACAATATGTTGTTTACTAAGTTTATCGCAATATTTCGTTTAATAATAAATTAAGTTTAGGAACGGATTAATGACTAGAGATAAAAACAAAAACTTAAAAATTATTGCGTCTCCTTTAAAAGAAGGCTATTTTTTAAATAGATGTTATTTAAGATATGATTTTAATTATAATTTGAAATATGTTTGTGTAATAATGAAAATAAAAAGAATTAATTAAAATTCTGTTGAAGTTTAAAGATTTTAAATTGTTTCTAGCAAAATTTATATGCAAATTGAGAAAGAAAAAAGGCTAATAGTTTATTGCTATTTTTTCCTCTTCTTCAGATATTCTTTTTTTTTTTAAAAAAAAATAGTAACTTAAGATGTTAATTTTATTCAACAAAAACATCTATAAAACGCAAACAGAAGAAAATTAAATCTTTCCCTTCAAAAATTAGGACACAATCTTTTCTATAATAAGACCCGGAGAGGTTCTATAGGTATCTCAGGGAGAATATGATAAAATAAACTCTTTTTAAGCTATCTAATTGCAAATAACCTTAGTTTGAGTTTGGATATTTAATTATTTGTACAGTGAACTTCATATCCCAGATAATCTCCTAATAAAAAAATTTCAGAATGTAAAAATGTTAGTACTTTGTATATATATAAAATGATATATAATATTTAGAGCAGGATTATAGTATCAGTCATGTGATCTTTTAGTAGCCGTAAGTAATGTATAATTATAATTTTTTCTTCCAATAGAAGAAATATTGATTTACATCATTCATTAATGAAGATATATTGTAGCATTTGAGTATGTGTGTTTATATCTAATTCAATGGCTTGCAGTAAAATTACAGAGGAAAGGAAGACAATTTTTTATTGTGATTTAAAATATCAAACTGGAGCAAATATTTGAATTGAAAGCTTTATTTATTGAGATAGTTTAACAATGTTTATACGTCTTTTGAGCTATAGACAAATTATTTAAATCATTAAAAACAGCTACTATTGAAATGTTGAATATAGTTTATAATTTTATATTTTAAAATTATTATTTTTGCTATCAATTTTCTTATTGTTGTTTCTTTATTAATAAAATCAGAGATCCAAATAATCTTATCAATAAGAAATCAATTATGCATCATTTATTCATAGATTTGTTCCTTTCAAATTTATAGTGATTGTAAATATATATATATTATAACATTTAGCTTTTCCCTTAGACTATTATTTGAAGGAGATGTATGAAAACTTAACTTGAAAGAATGAGAGAAGATTTTGATAAAGCTTTTAGTGAGGGAATGAATGTGTGAAAGGAGAAGCCATGGTTTGTCATTCTTGGGAACGTTTTCTCTCTCCAAAAAGTGGACTCTCTAACCCACTTTGAATAAATTTAAATATTCTTCACCCATATTTTCCATTGTGCTCATTGAACTCACTGGTTATAGTTATGAGAAGACAACACTTGTTCAAAGCTCTCAGCCATTAATTGTATTATCTATAATTAGCTTCACCAATACCGGCGATTTAGCGCATTTAGACGTATTACTTGTTTAATTAAAGTTTACGATTTTTTTTTATTAAAAGAGAATTAATACAAAAATGAATTTATAACAGCTTTTATTACTGTGGAAAAACAACTATATAATTATGATTGTTATTTATCTACGTGTTCATAACTTAAATTTGTGTTTAGGATTTTAGCATAAATAAATAGTCATTCACCATAAATATGTTATAATGTTACTAACTTTAGTTTAAATGAATACTCTTTATAGAAATTTTCCATAAACTTCAAGATATATTATGATGAAAAAGTCAACCAATTTCTGTTGCTTAAAAGAACATAAAAAATGTCTAAACCATATAATTTAAAATTAACATTATATAATAAACCTTAAATGCACCAGGTAACTAGTTATATGTAAATAACAACACAACAGCTATCTTGTTTAAACAATTCAATAGAATTTTAGCAATTTGTTGCCAAGGAAACACTACAATTAGCTTAGATGCTACATTAATATGTAAAAATATTTTTATACATTCTTGTTGATAGTTTTAAAAACTAAGAAATATATTGAATAGTGCTAGTTATTTTATGTATATTTATTTAATTTTAATAAATTATTACATAATAAGTATACTAATTATTAACTTTTTATACTTTCGTTGATACTCAAATTTGATATGTTGTGAATCCATGGTAAACATATCTGTTAATAAAAAGTTATAATTAGAAAGATACAATAAATTTGTTGTTGAAATCCTTGAACTTGTGATTCTACAGTATGTATACCTGATTCAAATGAAGATTTCTGGCATATGTCTGAGAAAGAATAAAATGATGTCTCATACTTTTTTCCAATTATTTGACAATTGTTTACAAAAACTGCATTATTATTTTTGGAACAATTAGAAAACAATAAAAGTTACATTAGGAGATAATTTTAAGTTAGGTATAATGAAAGAATTCAAATAACTGTGGGAATTTAAAAAATAATTAAAAAGAAAAGACAGTAAAAAGTATTAATAAGATAAGTAAAAACAAGTTTTAAAAAAGTTTTATTATAATGATATATATGTTTGTTGTTTTTTTTTTAAATTTTTTCTAATGTATATATAATGATAGGATCAATCTATATTACAAATACATCACTTAAATCTAAAAAATGTTCCAAAAAAAAAAAAACCCAAATTAGAACATTATAAAAGGGAGATGTTAAAATTGTAATTATAATATTAAATCTTAAAAGGGTAGTTAAACATAGATAAATTTGTTAAAATGTCTCTAGTAAAGTATTGGTATAGAAACAAAAATATAAATGGTAATAACATGTAAATAAGATTGCTTTGTTCATAATTGTAGATATTTCATATAGATCTTCTAATTAAATGTTGTATAAGATTTAACACCAGTAGCAAACTTCCCATATAGTAGGATAACAAATGCAAGCCTTCACGATCAATAGAAGCAAAATGTTTATGCATAAAATCCCTATCTACTTGGTAACATTACTGAATGTAGAGTTTATTATTAACAACCCATGTAAGCATATGAAATAGTGATCATGTTATGTTTTGATGGCTTTATATGTATAAGGCTTTATAGTGTGAAGAGAAGTGCAACACCATGAGATATTTGTATCAATATGCAATTGCTACTAATTTATTTCATTTAATAAAATTGTTACAACTATGTGAAATTAATTTAAAGTTTATTGCCATTCTTCTTTATCTAATATCTTATTATTAACATGTTCATATTCACATTTAAGCTACTGTCAGATATATTAACAATAGAAGAGTAATATTATGCTGTAGTTTTTGCTAACCAACTGACATCTTGAAGATATTAGATATTATAATCATTTCTTTTATAAATTACATTAAAAAAATCCAGTGATCCATAGATTGACCATAAAAAGAATGATTTTATAATTTATTGTAATTAGGAAATATAACTTTATTCAGTGCAGGAATGTAATAAATCATTGAGAGAAGTACAGTTGCACTATTTGATTATCATCAATATTTCCCAATTATTTGCTATATATATATATATATATATATATATATGCAAAACCATAAAACAATACAATACTAGATTAAATTTTAAAAATTTTACCAAAATCCTTACACAACCATGGTTTCATCTACTACAAATAGACCTTCTCAAGTGAAAATCAATCTAAAGGAAAACATATATATATACACAAACAAACCTTCCCATAATTCACTACAAATTCCACCTTCCCTTAATATCAAAAGAAATCTTCATAAGATTGATAGCCTCAGAATCAAGGAGTTTTATCATCAAAGTCTCCTTTATTCTTCTTTTTAACTCATTCTTTTCATAAAAAAAAATAATCGAAGCATTGTTAAACAATATTCTATGACCTGTATTCAATTCATGAATATATAAAGCTGAGTTAAGATACCTATGTTTAACTCTACTTACATGAACCTTAACCCTTTCATTAAGGCTAAATTTACTCTGACCTACATAAAATTTACCACACTACATGGAATTTTATAAACAATACCAGGAATAGACCTACTATCAATAGACTGCTTTGAACCGTTAAGTAATGAATTCAAATCAGAACCTTTCCTCCATGCAACCTTCATTCCACCTAATAAATGACTATTCCTATAAACCAAATTATAAATTGATGCTTTAAATGGTAAAGACATATAATCATCATCCTTACCAACAAAATTCTTATCATCCAAATCACAACTATAAACATTATTATTAAATACCACTTTTTTAATAAAATCATGATTATAACCCAATTCTACATATTCAGCAGCAAATTGACTTCTTTGAATATCAGCATCATTATTAAAATTATTAAGCCTTCTATTCCGACAACAACAATTCAACAAAGACATTTTTTTATGTATAAAAGGCTGATAACTATCAGGCCTAATCATATTTCTCAAATTTTTAGGTTTTATAAAATGACTACAAAACAAAACATCATTAACCTTCTCAACATTTAAATCTAAAAACTTTAATTTTACAAAATCAAAACCACCCCCTCAATTGTAAACTTAATACTAGAATCAATGCACATAAAAACTCTTCTAATTTCTCTTTCTGAATAACAAACAAACAATCATCAACATACCTAACAAATAATTTAATAGAACATGAAAACATATTAATAATACTATACTCCAAATATATTATCAATATAGACAGCACACATCAATGGAGAAATGACACAACCAATAACCCAACCTTCTCTAATCTTATAAAACACATCATTAGACATAAAATACATTGAATCCTCTAACAGCAAAAGCAAATCATGAAAAACCTTAATCTTATCTGCAGAAAAACATTCTAATTTTTTTAAAATTGAAAGAAAAACATCAATACTTTTTAATCTATTAACCGATTGATACATATTTTCAATGTCTAAACTACCAAAAACACAATCATCATCCAAAACAAAACCATTTATTTTCTTAAAAGCCTCAAAAGAAGAAGAAACACAAAATTGACCCAATTTTATATAATCCTTAAAATATCTTATAATAAATTTTGATATTTTATCAACAATTCCTCCTGTAAAATCAAAAATACATCTCAAAGGAAAATTATCTTTATGAGACTTCAAATTAAAGAAAACCTTTGGAGCCACAAAATCACTAGGGTAACAATTTAAATAAGTAGCTCTATCTATATTTTGCAAGTGGAGCTTCAAAATATGGCAAACCATTCGTTTTATGTTATAATACATATTGTGAGTGCATGAATATTATGAATGATGCATACAAATATATTAATCATTAACATATATGTATATTCCATTATATAGATGTTATATATTTATCAAGTGACTGATAACTTTTTAAATTTATGAGTTGGTAATAAATTATTTATGAGTGAATGGTGAAGTATTATCAATCTTATTATTTATATTAATATTTGATAGGTTTCTTATTTTCTATTTTTAATTTGTTTCCCATTTCACTAAGTATTATATAAAGATCTTAAGATTTTTTTTTATGCTAAACTGTAATCTTCTAAGATGCATTTAATTTTATGATCTACAAAAAAATATGTAATACTATCAACGTTATTACTTATATATATATAATGATAAGTTTACTTAACAAAATATTTTGCCATTAATATTTTTATTATAATTATCACAAAGATTTTGATTCAATTTCCAATTAAAAGAAAATGATAAAGATAATAATAACCAAATATCAATAGACATAATAAATTGCTCATCTGAAAGATTGTGATGATGGTGTATTAGTTAATTGATAAATGGTTTAAAAAATATTCAAACTTTACTTGAACTTTTCAAATACATCAACTTTTAGTAATAGCATACAGGTTAGTATATATGACAGTGCTTCAAATAAATGTGGGCCTATCTAGTGACTGTACTAGTCTGAGAATGAAACCAAAGAATTTTCAATTTGCATATATTGCATTTAAAGTGATACTCTAACAAAATAAAACTTTGATAAAATACCTTAGTTAGAATTTCATCTTAAATTCAATATTTATGAATCTAAAAGTTTCTGGCTTGATTCTCATTTTTGTTTTGTTATTAGTCAGGCCAGGAACACCTGAAAAAATGAGATAACACTAATCAGAACATTGTGTTATACACTAACTTGTGTACTATTATTTAACAACTGAATGTATTTTAAAAATTAAAGGATAGCTTGATTTTTTTAAAAATATTAACAATGAGTAGTAGATTATTGAACTAGTCCAATATATAATTATGATACATATATATTAATAAATAAGAAATAAATGATGAAAAAAAAAGAGTAAAAACTTTTGAGTGACATAGGTTATCTGAAGAATGCTGGAAGAACACGAAATGTATCATGGATATGATTTTCTTTTTCAGATGTCTTTATTCATAAATGAATGTTTTAAATATAACTAAAAAAGATATATATGGAAAATAAAAGATTAAATTAAAATTTCATGTGTTTATGTTTAATTAAAAAACAGGTATATTAACTATTAACTGGAGTTTAAGATTTATATCTGGGCTAGGAAAAATATGATAATCACTGGCCTAATAAATAACTCATATTAATTACTAATGTATCCATGTGGAGTGGTTCATGCCCATTTTCTGAGTGAAGAAACTTTGATATGAATAAATTAAAGTGTAACAATTGGTGTTGATAAATACTGAACAAATGTTGAGAATAAGTTACTTTTTTCTAATGTCTTTATTTAAATTCTTCAAAAATAGATGGCAGAGTGGAAATTGAAGTGTATTTAAAATAATATTATACATAGAAAAAAGAAATAAAGTTAAGATATTCCATCCATTTATGTTAAATATATATATATATATTAATATATATCTGGCTAATTTAATAAATGATTAATAAATTCATTAATGTATTTATCTCAAGTGGCTGATGTAAAAATTTCAAGGGCAGAAAGTTTGACATATATATATATATATATATTGAGATAGTCATGTGCCTGACAAAATTTCAAGGGCAGAAAGTTTGACATATATATATATATATATATTGAGATAGTCATGTGCCTGACAACATTTTCTATATTACACTGGAATAACAGTTAAGGATTAAATAATTTTGAATTTAAAATTATAAATTAATCATTTAAAAAGTTCTAATTAATATTTTATTATTTCTGATTTTGAAATTAAAACATACATGTTTTTATGTTATAATATATATATACTGGTAATTATAAAATCTATTTTGATTAGATTATTATTTTTTAATTAAAGCTTATGTAACATATTTTAATCTTATAAAGTCATTTTTGGATGTGAGATAAATTGAAAAGAGTCATTAATTTTTGTCTCTCAAGGTAAAGAAAACTTGGTTTTAATTACTGTCTTTTTAATTCCACCTTGACTACAAAAAAGGTGGAAAAAGATTAGGAGTTACAGAGTTTTAGTTTTACAGATTATAACAACAATCTGACTATCAGCATGAAGTTATAACTGAAGGCAAGAGAGTGCAATTTAAGCTGTTGATATTAGTTTACTATAACACAGTTTGGATTCACATGAAACTAAAGAACTTGTTCTTATGTGTCCTCCATAGCCTATATTATGTACTAGATAGCTTGTTTGAAATCTATCAAATTCTAGTCTAAATGGAGTAGATTGAATGACTCAGTAACCTGGATTATATCTTTCCCTTAAATCACAATAAGCCAGTCTACTGTTTTGGAAAGGACCAGCAAACCAAGAGAGCAGCCCATCAGCTTGCAGAAGAATTAGTTTTATATACTGTTTTATCTATATACAGAGAAGCACAAATAAAGGTACTATGTCATATATATATATATAAAGTATAGCTGGTGAGTTATTTTAAATAATTTATTGAAAATCACACTTGTGTTTTTTATATTTTTTAAAAAGTAAATAACTTTATTTAACAAAAAGTAAGATGTGTTTCAGTTTATTTATTAAAAGTGAAATAATGAAAATAACAATTGTTAAAATCTCCAATTTAAAAGTGAAACAAGTAAATAATTTTTGCTTGAATTCTAAGTGAGTATTTTTAAAGATGTTTATACTTCAACAAGAGAAAATAACTTTCCAAACTGAATCTCACAATAATTTTGTTTTTTTTTAAAAAAAAAGATTTTTATCATTAGAAATAATGAATGAATTAATAACTTTGATTCATACTATTTTTGTTATATACACACATACATGTGAATTTTCAGTATGGAATTAATTGTGAAAAATATAATATTTTTAATAAGTTTATTATTTTGACAAATGAAATATTGTATGATATAAACATCATTGTGCACACACATTTTCATGCACACACATATATGCTAAATCAGTCATTAATTATGTATTATAAAAATGAATTTCATTTATAGGTTTATACCAATTCAAATATGCTCACAAATTATTATATAGCATATTTGCGTGCTTATATATATATATGTGTTTTATGTAAACTTATTGAAACCTATTTGTAAATTGCAATGAAATATTAGATTTCTTTTTGATATTAATCAAAATCAGAAACTTAATTTCTATGTATAGTCATATTCTACAGACATTAATTTTATTGGTATTAATAAATTTATATTTCATTGTTGAAGTTATTTCAGTGAATTTTTTCAATCTGAATTATTTTAGAATATTATGTTTATTTGATATCCCTTGAACACAGTAATAGTTATAGAGCTTCATGCATAACAGTCTGTTATATAAAATGGGTTTATATTTAGTATTTATGAATATCCAGTTGATGATGATTTCATTACTTTTCTAATGTGGATGGAGCAAAGGGGATAGCCTTTAAAGTTCATGCACTACATTTTATTCTAGTTAATTATTTAGAAATTAGGTTTATAGTTGATCATTACAATAAAAATACTAAGTATCCAGAACATTGATGATGATCAGCATGTTTTAGTATTCCAGCATTATTTCTTAAATGTTATATTTTTATGGATTAACACTTAAGTTTGTGCATCTAAATTAATATTTAAATAATCTTACCCAAACTAACAAAAATAAAATAATTAGCCTGGTTTATAATGGACCCATTTCATATCCAATGACAAGATTGACTGTTGATTTATTTTATTGTGGATCATTCATAAAGATGAATGATTATTGCTTTTGTGTAATGTTGGTGAACTTATAGTTGCTTATACTTAGTTCTGTGCTGACCTCTCAGCAGTTTCTGGTTTACTTGTGTGTACACTGCTTAAGATTAGTTTACTGAATCAACATTTTAGCTTGAGGTTATTGGCTATCATCTAAGTAGTAAGTAAGCTCAATTGATGCCGGAAAGTTCTTTTTTGGAATCACTAAAAGCAACTCCTAAAATACTACCCAAATAATGGCAAGTGAGCTCTAGATAAAGTTTCAGTGCTATATACATCTTTATTCCAATAAGAAATGGACCATTATGCAAGAATTCACTATAGTTATTATCAATTTGTAGTCACTATTTTCATTTACAATTTATTATTAATTATTGCAATCTTTAAAAGGTATTTTGAAACATTGCTTTAAAAACAACTGCTATATTTTTAAATGAATAGTTAGTTATTTTGTAAGTTTGTTAACATCATAGGACAGTGACTTTATTAAAAAATGTATCTTCTAAAAATAAACTGTGAAATTCACACAAAAATATACAGTAGAATTTAATAATACAGTATACTATATTATGTTTTGATTATACAATTAAAATATTATTAACGTATTTTATTTAATTTTTATCCAGTGTCTTTATAAGAAATTCACTGCTTTTTTTTATGGCATATCCAGAGTAAAAAAAAAAAAATAACAGCTACAAAATTTTAAAAAATGTCACTTTCAATCAGCATAGTAAGTAATTAAAAGCATACTTCAATCATATACAGCAGAGGTGGCCAACTTTTGTGTACTTTTATTTTAAAAATGATTTGCGATCGACTTGTTGTCATAGGCGTAGTCTAAGTGGAGAGAGGTCTGAAATACATATCATTTTTATATATCTACCTAATAAAAAATAATTATGTAACGGGCCAAAAAACTCATGTCCGGGGGAATTAAAACAACATGAGTAATTATTAACAATATTTATTAATTCAAATTAGCTACATTAAATCAAGATTAAAAATATTATTTTCAATAGTAATACGACTTAGTGAACTTCATCTATTCAGAATTGGAAAAAAAATTAAAACAAAGACAAAAATAATAAAAAAAACTTTCGAAAATCTTGACTTAATTTGTTTTAATCGTTATCCGCCAGCTCTTGCCAGATTGGCCTCGCGATCGACCGGTGGATCACGATCTACTTGTTGGACACCCTGATATACAGCAATAAAGTGAACATTTTTTAGCTTTATATGATCAAAACATACTAAATATAACTTTAAAAAAATCTTTATTTTTTTTTTTAACTTTAAATCAATTATCTTGTAATTTGTTTGTGGCTTATTCAAGATAATAATTATTTTATAATAAACATAGATTAGCAAAAGAAAAAAGATTTATTTATTTACATATATTGTTAAAACGACACTAATCAATGGTGCATTACATTTTAAATCTACATTTTATTTAATTTTACTTTATTTATAAAAAAAAATTGTCATTTAAAAAATTGTCTTTAGAATATAATAAAAGATACATGGGAATTACATCAAAATTACCATTACTGAATGCATAAACCATATAGTTTTGGTAACAATAAACATTAGTTCCAATGTAATGGAATCAGCTTTGATACCTTTATGATTCTAATTTTTGAAAAGAAAAAGATATAGTGAATATGCTGAAGTTGATATGAACAAAGAAAAAACAAAAAATAAACTGGAAAATATCTTAGCAATGCAATAATTCTTTCATGAAGTATTAAAGATGGATCAAAAGTCCATATGTTGAATGAGTATGGTGTAATGAAAAAGTATCAAAATCTGGATTATCGATTGAGAGAAAATTGTTCATGAAATGCATACATGGTGAAAGTGGGAAGTTTAATTTTCTGAATTAGTGGATGGATGTGATATGGAAGAATTTAGATGAAAGATGCATTAATAAAAAGGCAAACTATCTTCACAAGATGTTAAATTTGAGTTGGAAATAATTCCCACTTTATGTGAGAATGGTTCACTAGAACCATATTACACTGTTAACATGGGCATAAAGATTCAAGTACTGGTGATTTCAAGACCAGATGAAGAATGAGAGTTGTCTGTGGAGTGGATGAATAATAAAAAAGGAAGTTTTGAACTTCTGTAATGCTGGATGATGCTACATGTGGAATTTGGATGACAGATGCATTGAGAAAAAAAAACAATACAATAAGTGCTATGAATATATTTGTAAAAAGATTGTTATCATTTATTTAAAAAAAATATTCTGACAATTAAGCACACAAAAAGCACCTGAGATTTGAAACATAATTGCTCTTATCATAAACATTTTTTTAAATAAAAAGATTTTATATTTGAATTAAAAAAGAGATTGATTTATGTATAAATGATGAAAATAAATTATATTTTCGATTTAATTTTTTGATTTAAGATGTTATCATATGTTAGAAATTGAAACCTATATTATTTTAATAACAAATATATTATCTACTAATTGATAGATTTTTTACACAAAGTAAATCAACTTCCCCAATGTTTTTTTAGTTATTGCTCTGTATCTTAAATCTATTAATCTTTTATATTCTTTTGCTTACTAGCCAATTTTTTTTCGTATTTCATACCTAATTCTTTTATGTCTAATTCAATTTGTACTCTTTCTTTTAATTTTTTTAATAAATGAACAGTTTTCATTATATTTTTCAATATTTTTATATTGCTAATCTTATCCTTTTAATATCTCATTTTTTCTTCTCTAAAGCCCAAATTTTCAATTTTTTCACATCTCTAACTTCATATAATGTATTTTCTGAACAAAATTTATAAATTCTATTTTATAAATCTAATATCAACAGACCGTATTATGAATCTCTATTCCTATTTGATCCCTATTGATTCAGTGGAAGTTCAATGTAATATTTTTGTATTATTATTACTTCCAATGAGGTAAATAAAATTTGGATTTAATATGTGAATATTTAAATAACATCATACAACATTGACTTCAGACAAATAGATAATCAGAGATAGAAATTATATTATATCAAATGCTTTATTACTTGGGAGTTCATAAAAAGTTCAGACACCAAAAATGATAGCACTGGGATATGATTCATGGATCTTGAGTTCCATAATTTAGCACTTTACTACTGCACCAATTCAAACAGAAATAAAAATCTGAAATAAATAAATTATCCTGGATGGAAGTAGTAGAAATATTTCACATAAACTAAAGATGGTTGCAGGAACAAAAAAATCAACTGAACAAGAATTGATAGAACAAAAGGCATTGTAAATTGAAAAACACATTGGAGACTCTTGGATAACAATAACATTAGTCAAAACTCATTGGAAGTATTTGTGAATGATCAGGGTCCATCATAGCTTTGTGTAATTTGGTTCCATAGCAAGATTGGGAAGTTCAGCTCTTTTATTTATGGTAGTCAAACTTCTTAAAAATTCCTGAACAATAAATCATTCAATTATTATTATTAACATTCAACATTGAAAAATCATATGATAACAATAAAGACTCTGATTGCATTGTAAGAATGATTTCTGGTAAAACGCTTTGTTTCTTCTGTTAAGTTATTGCTGAAAGTGGTTTTGTTAATAATCAGAAGTTCAGATCCTTATTATTTTCAAAATGGATAATATTTAACTGAACACATTAGATTTAGCATAAATACCTAAGCCTTCATATTTGTAGTGATTTTGCCAATGGTAATTTGACCAAATTCTAGATTGACTAAGTGACTCTTGGTAGTGTGAGGCAATTTGTCTGGGTGAGTTGGGTGAACTTAATTGGCCTACTTGTGTGTTAACAGTAGACCAGGATTTGGGTTTCCCTTTTATTTTACCCAGAATAATACTATCTCATATTTATTTATAATCATGTAATTCTTATTTATGTTTGTTATTCTAGCTTTCCTTTTAATTTACCATGTATACATATTTGTCACTGTAAACATTGTACTTGTTTAATAAATATTTTGAAAGAAGAACAATAAAGATATTTTTATGTCTTTATATAGACAATTTAAGATTTTAAGATATTATTAATATCTATATACCAAAATAGATTATTCTTTTTTTTTTTTTTTCATGTATCAAAGCATCGGCCGGGAAGTGGAACCGGGACAACTGCTTGTAAGGCCGCTGTGCTGACCACTTGGCCACCAACGCTTGACGACTATTCTTTTTTAAAGCAGAGTTTAAATATTTATAACATTTTGATTAAAAAATTATCCAACAATGTAACTACAAGAAGGTACAGAATTCAAGGAAAATATTTTAAAAAAAAATTAGAACAGTTAGCATTTGAAAAAAATATTTTAATATATAATCAAATAAACAAAACTGTTTAAATTTTATCTTAAATATGTAAAATTTAAATTGAATATCATATGACAATTGGCTGTTAATGGTCAGTTAAAATATATTAACCAATACAATAAAAAATAAAACAGGTTTAAAATAATATTTTTTTAAATTAGACTATTAACATAATTAAAAATATTTTTACTTTAATCTTTTTGTAATAAAATCATAACATGCAAAAGAAAATTTAATGCTCATTTATTTGAGACAATGTGTATGCAGATAAAATCCTCTACTTATAAACAGGCAGAGAACTAGATGGTAATGTTTTATAATCATATGATATTTGATCATATAGGTTGCCATTATTATAATGCAATTTTATATTTCAATTTTAAAGTGATAAATAAAACTTTTAAAAACTTATGTACTTTTAGTACAGTGAAAAAATAGGAAACCTGGGAGCAAAATGTTTTAGATATTCCTCAATTGAACGCAGACGCTTTTAAAGGTCTTCATTAATTCCAAACAATTTAGTTCAGACAAATAAAAGTATGGTTGTTGTGATAATCTAATCCAATCTTTGCTAATAAAAGAAAGTGGACATTGACTTATGAGCAGCAACTATAGTTTATATTTGCCCTTTTTTTACAATTACTCAATGATTGAAAACCAATCATTGTGTACTGCTTGACCATATAAAATCACACATAAATAATTTCAGATATTATTAAATTAGAAAATTTGATCAGTGCTGACTTTCAAATCAAACTCATATGCAAAAAAAAAAAAAAGACTCTTTCAACGCAACCAAGCATCAATCCCCACATGACAGAGATACCTTTTAGGAATTTTAAAACCTTAACGGAAGATTGATTTAAAGTTAAATATAAATAAACAATCTACATAACATAGCAAGATGAATGGAAATAATGAAGCAACCAAACTTCATCCACTGCACCCATATAGTGGCCAGTCTGGTTTTCACATCCACAGAACATGTAAAATGACTAATTACGTATGTTAATTCCAGCCTTTTATAAAGCGGAGTTTTGGAAGGAGCATTATTTATATTCGGTTTAAGAAGATGTGTTAACTTGTTTATATATATATGTGAATAGTTTTGGTTACACATCAAAACTATTGTCAAACCAGACGTGGTGTTATAATCAAGCCTTGAAATTTTTTTTTTACTTTATAGTCAAATGTTTTCTCATCTTTTCTTTTAAAGCCAGTGGTTTTTCATGGCCCTTTTGTCTTCATTTTACAATTCTGAAGCAATGACTTATTTAAGCATGAGCAATTTCTTACAATTACAATAAACTTGTCAAACAACAGGCTCAACAAGACAGTGAGTGCTTAAAAAAACCCTCTTTTCTTTATTATTTTCATTTTCTCATTTTAACAAAAAATAAAATAAAATCACAACCGCCTTAAACATCAGAAAGAGTATTTTGATTCTATACATTTTTTCATTCTAAAGATTATAACTTCTGACATATAATAGATCACTGTAGATTTAAATATGTGTGGATATATATATAACAAATGGAAATGCGATGCCATGGGCTATAATCTCTCAACAACTATGTCCAGAGAAACCTGTTAGCCATCTTACCTTCCCTTTTCATTCACCATCCTAAGTTTTCCCACATACTTCTCTATTCTGCCCAATCCCATTTCCACATCATCTTTGTCCACTCTATAACTTTTAGATCCTAGATCCCCCTTATCTTTTTTTAAAACCCAGCATAAAAAACAAGAACCGACTTTCTGTATAATCACTTTGGTTACATTTATTCTCCCCCAGCATCATTTGTACTTTTTCTGCTTGTAAGCATTTACATTCAATTAGCAGATGCCTAATATTTTCCATATCTTTCTTTAATCAACACATTTCTCCATTTATGTATATATTCCCTTGTTGCTAATGATACTGTTTGAGCGTTAATCAGCAAACCATTTTCCTTGCTATTATCTTAAATTTAACTAGCATTCAATATTCTGTATACTTTTATATATATATATAAACTATTTTTTATTCTCCATACTAGTTATCCTCTCTACAGTCCTTTTAACACAATCATTCCCATGTATACTGACATAAAGTCTTTATTCAAATTTTCTGCATACCATACTACAATTCTCACCCATCTTGTTGACAGTCCTTTACTTGTAACCAAATTAAATGCTATTTTGGTTCTTCTCTTACTATCCATAAATTGCAATCTACTGAACATTTTCATTTTGTCTTTTGTATCTCTCATATAAAAAACTTGATCATCCCATTTTCTAAGTAATCTAATATTCCTTTACTAACACATAACACACCATTACCAGAAGTTAATCTCACTACTGTTATTCCCTTCCATACAATTGATGAAGAATCTCCAAAGTGCTGCTATCTATTTTTTATCCATTGCTACATTATTAAAAAAAAAAAAAATCAAGCCAAACACTAGTATATGATTCGGATGCAACTATTTTTTTTTTTTAAATATCATAAAAGATCAATCTGACTTCTAAGCAACTACATTTCTATTTAAAAACTTCAAACATTGATGCATTTAAGAAATCACATTTGAATATTTAATTTATCAGTCTCATTTTGACACTACAATTTCATCAAGATTCATAGAGCAAGGCAGAATTACCTATACTCATTTTTAAAGAAAAAGCTTGTATAATAAAGTAAATATCTATATAATAAATAAACAGCAAGGCTATAAATAATAGAAAACAAATTGATGTGATGCCATATATAATTATGTATAGTATTAGTGATATTTAAAAAAAAAAAGGAATTATATTTGTTGTGGATTTTGTATTAACTCATGACAGTTGAATAGGGATGATTTAATCTTCATATATATATATATATATATATATATATATATATATATATATATATATATATATATATATATATATATATATATATATATATATATATATAAGAGAGAGAATGACTTAATTTTTTCATTGATGTAACAATGGGTAAAATAGTACAAAAAGTTGTAGGCAGTACTGCTGTTTAAGCATCATGGATGTATTTATAGTTTACATCTATTGTTCATGAAAATTTTTAAATTAATATCAATCCATAATGCTTCTCAAGCATTATTATTAATGAATAAGTTAGAAGAGAAACCTATGTTTATTATAAACAGCCAGATATAATTTTAGGAATTTTTCTACCTTGTGCAATAGTTTATTTTGCTGCCTCTTCCTCTTAAAATTATTTTAACAGTGCTAAAACTCATAATATTAATTCAGACTTCGACAATACCTGATTATAAATTCTAAATAATAGCAATAACTAATAAAAATGTATAAGTACTATATTTTTTGTAGAAAGACAGAGACAATAATAACAACAAAGCAAATAATGTACTACTAATAATTTAAATTTTAAGCAATCAATTTTCAGATATTTATAGAAAGATCTGCTTCATTTCTAAAATTTGCTTTCTTCTTTCAATTTCTACTTACAACTTTTTTTTTTACACAAGACATGTAAGAATATTAAAAATATTTTTAAAGTTAAATCCAAATAACATATCAAAAAGATATTATTAGCTATATTTATGTATTTTGCTTGTATTTCTTTAAATACTTACTTTTAATCAAATGTCTCATTTTATTCATTTAGTCACATTGGGTTAATCTTTTAATAAAGAATATTTTTCAATAATAAGATTAAAGCAATGCCATATACAAATTTATATATCAGACAAATGAGGGAAATCAAATTAAAAGAATCATTGAAGATTAATTCAGTTTGTTTTTTAATCTCAAGTTCAACTCACAGACAATAATGAAGTCAAAAATAAATGCAGATTGGTGTTTTATTACTGCCACATCATCTGATATTAACACTAACAGAATAATGCTTAAAACAACACCAGAGTAAATTATTTTAAAATGATTATATATATATATATATTGTAACTGAAGGAATTTGACGAATGCCGGTGATGGTTAGGATGATCAATCTGATTTGATAAAAAATCTAAAATCTAATTTAATCTAATCTAGTCTAGCTCAATCGGTTCGCCATTATGCAATAAACCATCATAAAGCACTATTAATCTCTATTAAAGTCTAATTTGTTTAAGCTAAATGTGAAACGAAAGAATAATGAGATTATCTGCTCCAGACATCAACAAATCTATCACATTACAAAGTAAACTGCACTGAGCAATGAACTCGCATATCATTGCTCTAAACAACAATATATGATTAGGCTAACTACTTGATTAGCAATCTAATGAAAATCAAATCCAATTAATAACTAAAGCAGATTTCAATATATATTTTATTAATCTATTGCTATTGTAACAATTTAAATCTACTTTAAATATTTAATGATACTGCATTTTTACTTAAACAGATGAGCTTTTAAACAACCACAATTGCATTTTTTAACAAAACGTTTTTAAATATAGACACTATTTAAATATCAAAACAAAATAATATTTGACTTGAATGTATATCTAGTTTAATAAACGCTAAATAGAAAGTATAAACATTCGTTTGTCAATAAGCGATGCACAATTCTTTCTACTTTAATATTTAATCAATAATTTTCTATTGAAATCAACTAGTTTTTATATCATTTTATGAACACTTTGAAAACCTATGCACTCCTTTAAATGTTAAACAAATTAATCTGCATCTAGTTTAATAAGAAGCTATAAAGTAATGTATAAATAATTTATTCATATTTTCCAATAAAGCGATACTTAATTATTGCTTGTTTATGTGTTAAAATAGAATACTTCACTAGAATTTATTAGTTAATTTCTGACTTCATAATGTCCAATCATATTATATAAAAGATATGTTAAGTTTCCATTGGATGTTTATTCACCTATGAGTATTAATATTATTTATTTGAATCTTTAAACAATTGAATATAAAATTGGTTGGCAATAATTAAAATATATGATTATAATTTAGATTCATCCCAATTTAAAGATAATATTCAAGTAAACTATTCAGTAAAGTTTGTACTCTTTATTCTAGAGAAATTTTAAATATATCTGAGACTGAACCAATGATAAAGCATGATCTATTTATATATATATCTTTTTTTTATGATGGAATCAGACAAACATAGAAATGATTGACTTTGTAATATTAACTAAGATAAATTATAATATATAATATTTGAATGCAGATATAAAATTTATATGGAATAAAATAAAATGCTAATATGCAAAACACACCATATCTTATATTCTAGCTCACTTACCAAGCTGAGTTTGAACCTTGTCATTTAAATAGCTACGTCATCTTATGCAATCCAAATAATAAACAAAAAATTAAGGGAGTCTTGTCATTTGAATCAACAATTTATTTGATTATATGAAAGAAAATTGGCAAGATTAATAACAAATACATAGGAAATTAATTTATATTTCAGATTGATTGAATAAATAAAAATGATAAAATTACTGTGTGTATCTCTAAAATGTGTTGCGAAAACAATAACGACATGTATAAAAAAATGAATGAATGAACGAATGGAGAGATTTTTGGATATCTTACTGAAAAATTTATATATAACAGATACCAAAGATATGAAATAGGATAAGATCAAAGCCTATTGGTTTATCAAAATAATAACCGATAAATGAATATGAAATAATATGATATATTTAAATCTCTTGTCTGTTTGATGTTTTAAACTAAATTTTATACATGCATCCATCAAATCATATACTAAAAAAAAAAACAACAACAACATCGAATTGTGTTAATATATACTTAGACAAGAGTTCAAATAATTAATAAATGAATCTCTCCGATCATTTTTATTTCCTAAACTCTATTACTCCTAAAGATAATTTAAATAAAATACAAATCATTCTTTTTAAATATATGTAAAAAAAAATTAATATGCACACATTTTTATGTATAAAAAAAATCATACCCCATATAAGAGTCTGTCCATTTTCACTATTTATTTGTCCATTGCAATTTACTTATCCTGTTTTTATGACACAAAGAGAAGTTTATTTCTCAGAAATAATAAGTCAAACTTTATAATGCTTCACTAACAGTCCTTCTTCCTTTCCAAAGAGGAGAGTGCAATTTAATTAGCCTTTTTATGATGCAAATTAATCCAGTTGATGCTGAGATGCTTCTTAGCTTGTGACACGATATTTATCCAAATCCAACGGTAGTTATACGCCAAACTTTAAACCATAAATATCTTCATTTTTAAAACTAAAATAGCCGATTTTTATATAAAGCATTTTTTTATATAGGTTTCCCTTTTTTTTTTTTACCTTCTGTTGCCATTTCCTTTGAAAATCCTTCACAACTGCCATTCAAATGATTGAATGGGCAGATAATTTAAGTTTATTTTTTCATGTTTTATGGTTTAACAGTTAAAAAAAAATATTGAAGAACTTTTATTTATAAGAACAAAAAAATACGTCCGTTCATGGCAATCACAAAAAGATGATAGCTTACTCTTATAGTCTTTTGGCTGCTATTTATAGGTTATCTTTCTGACATTCTGGTGTCATAACAACCACTGAAAACTACTCAAATAAACCTCAATGCCAAAAAATTTCTTTACAGCAGTTTTTGCACGGTTTGTAATGTAAGTTTGGAGAAAAGATACATGGAAATTAAATCCAAATTCAATTAGATTTTTCCTATTATTTGTAAACCAAAATACAAAATTGATATTACAACCTTTATTCACTTTATAAACATAAATAATTTACATAGATATTTTTTTTAATAACAATAATAATTTTTAATTCATTTATAAACAGATATATATGACATAAAAACATTGAACTATATGTAATAATGTTACTATGGTGACTGCATTAACAGAAAAATAAAATATGTAAAATAATATTGATCCTATTTAAGTAAACTCTTATATTGTACTGAATTGTTTTAAATTTTATTTATTTACCTATATGTTTTTCCTGAGTTTGATTATAGTGAATTTAGTATTTTAAAGCAAAACTCAACAGTAAACAATTCTATTTAAAAGCTTTAAGTTGCCATGGTGATCAATTTAAATCTATATTTCCAAGATCTTCCATTATCTATTTATCAAGCACAAGAAAAATCAAACAAGATCAACAAACTTCTTTATTTATTTTTTTAAATAATTTGATCATTAATCTGAATATTCACAATATATATAAATAAATGTTATAGTCCAATGAAGTTTTATTGTGTAAAAATGTAACTTAATGATATCCTAAAATTTGATTTCATTAGAAAAGAAATAAATGACTTTTATAAGTTACTTTTTATATAATTTAGATTAATTTTGCCATTCCCAAAACTTTATTTAATGCAAAGGATGAATGGTCAGTAGATATTACTGCAAAACATCAAATGTGCAGGGAAACATATACCAGAAATAGTGTACCAGAAACTCATAAGCTTCAAAAAAGGATAGTGTCAAAAAAAATTCAGCGATACATTTTTCAGTAATGAATGTTAATAGAAAATTCTTGAAAATATGATTAGTGATGTTAAACTTAGAAAAAAGAATATAATAAAATATAGCCACATCTTAGTGTTATGAGATGAGAGACCATGTCATGAAAATATGTATGATGGAAAGGATTTAATATAATGAAAAAAAAATAATTAGGAAGGCATCAGTTTTAATTAAGATAGAATATAAAATCTAGTGGTATTAAAAAAATTAAACTGAGACAGGAAAATGCATAAAAAGTATAAAGATCTTAAAAAAAGTAATAGAGAATAAGAAGAAGCATATTTTATTCTTTTTCATGCATAAAAATTAGCAAAAAATTTAAAATATGGAAAAAAAATAATATCAGAGCTGTGTTTTAAAAAAATGAAGTAGTCAAATGAAAAATCCATTTACAAAACAATGGGGCATGAGACTAGTAATGGAAATGCACTTATATATATATATATATATATATATATATATATATATATATATATATATATATATATAAGACCCAGAAAGAGACCACATGTGAGATGGATGGATGAAATAAGAAAATGTGCAGGGGTGTTGTGGAGAAGAGAAGCTAAAGATCGGAGAAGATGGATTAAACTTGGAGAGACCTTCATCCTGCAGTGGATTGATAATGGTTGATGATGATGATGATATATATATATATAAAATCAAAAATGTCAGTCTGTATTGTTTTAATCTTTGCAAACTGGAATAGAAATAGAAATATATACTACTTGCAAAATCAACTTTTATTTGGACCATTAAATAATAGTAATGTATGTTTTTGATGACAACTTTTTAAACTCGTAGTGGAGTAATTATAAATTTATTTAATGCACATTGATTACATAAGTAATATTTACTAAGGCAATAAACCTAGAGCACGTGCGCTTGAAAATGCAAAGGTAGGGACCTCTACAAGTCTTAACTACAAGCTTACACATTGGAAGAAAAGAGGGGAACCATTTTTTATTTTAACCTATTTTCTATATAAATAGGTGAAGCTGAAGCAGTTAGATCTGAGAGCATGAAGCTATTCAATACTTCACTGATTAAGTCCACAATTCCTATTATACATTAGTACTCGCAAAATCTTTCGATTTACAATGAATCAATAATTTTAGTTCAGTAATCAAATATAAACATTGTGAACGACAATAAAAATGGAATGATTATTTAGATAAAAAAACAACAACTTGTCCATGTTGGAAAGTATTGTCTTGTATAGATAAAATCAAAATGTTTTTAACTCTTTCCCAGAAACATGAATAATTCATTATGATCGTATCATTTCTCATGTTGAACCTTGCAAAATAATAAATTTGTTGCTTGTCATATTTTTTCATTTTTAACAAAAATTATGCTCCCAAAGAGTTTTATTTTGCAAAAAGAATTCAAACTTAAGGCCAATAAATGAAAATAAATTAGCATAATGTGAGTCTCAATTTTGTTACATTTAATTTTCTGAAATAAGATTATTGGAGAAATAGATATTTATATTAACTGGATTAATTTTCTAGTTCTGAATAAAGATATTCACAAATTAAACTTTCATAAAAAATATTATTTTATAGAAATATAATTATTAAAAGGTTGCAGAAATCGCAATAATTCAATTGCTATTAAGAGAAAAAAATAATTTTAGAATGGATATGTCTAAAAAGAAAGAATTTTAAATATTATCTTAATATATTATTTTATATTTATTATCTTAGCATTGGATATAGCAGTAAAAAAGTGCAAATTGTTCAGTATGTGTGTTAAAAGTGGCTGCATTCCAAATTACCAAAGCTTAATAAATTGCCTATTACAAAATTCAAGACCAAAATCTATACAGAACCAATTTAAGAAAGGCTAATTTGAAAAATAAAATCCTGGAGCCAATAAAATTCTTGAATCAACATTGATGTTTACATTAAAAACACATTTTCATATAAAAGTATTTTATTGAATTTATTTTGTAAAAATTTAATAAAAAATTTAACATGGATACTTTTTTCACTTTAAAAGTAAAAGTTTTCATCTATTGTAAATATAATAGTCACTATATTAAAAAAAGATGACTTTAAATAATAGAAAATGATGTACCATCAAATGTTTATAAATTTTCAAGTATATTGACTTGGGTTTTAACACATAAACTGATTTAACTTGTAGATAAAATGGAATCAAAAATGTTTCTTGGATGCATGTTTGCATTTTTTTCAACTTTTAGTCTCAGGCCTCATCAATATTGATAAAAGTCAGAATCGATTTAAGAATAATAATTTAAATTCTAAAGATAATGATTTTTTATCCATCTAATAATCACTGATTACTCAAACTACCACCAGATGATACTGGAGTGAAGAGATGCTCTGATCCTATCATAATGTCTTAAGCTGGGCATTTGGTAATTTGCTATTGATTATTAAATAATTTTTGATGTAGACACTATATAATGCTTTCATAATTTTAGTTAAAATTAAAGTTTCAAAAAAATATTTTTTGCTTTAAAAAATACAAACAAAAGAAAAACAAAATCAGAAGTTAAAATAGCAAATTATGAATAAACAATACTTTCTACATTTGTACAAAATAGTATTATGAGTTTATTTCTTTATTATAGTAGTATAATATTTACAGGCTAAATTCTGATTTACAATAATAAGATTTTAATTGGATTACATATTTACCTACTAAAAACAAGTGGATTGTTATTTAATCACAACTGAAAATATAAAAGTAATTTTTGAAATATTAGTTAAATTCAAAAAAACTTTACTAATAAAAATTTCTAAACAGATTTTTTCAATATAAACATCCCAGTGAATCCATAGCACTTTGTTTCAGAACTTCACATAAATGCATGAAATAATGGACTATGTGAAAACTTATAATACACAGATACACATCATTTGTTTTTTGGAAAATTTGAGAATAGTTGTCTAATTATGATTTCCATTTATGATTTCACTCAGATATTATTTGAATGGTTTGTACATTCATATCTCTATTGCAATCATGCAGTAAATACTACCAAATTAATGTTAAAAATTAGTTTTTGTTTTAAATAATAGATAGAAAAAGCTATCAACAAATATATAACTCCATAGTTTAAAGGTAAAATGACAGAATTCAATTTTCTCAAAGAGATGGCACTTGTTCATATTTTATTTATCAATGAAAATGATCATAGAAATAATTATTTTATTTTAATACTTTTTGATCATTTAAAAGTTGTTTTTATTTAATATAAACTGAACATTGGTTATATATATATATATATGTGTGTGTGTGTGTGTGTGTGTATGTGTGTGTGTGTGTGTGCATGTGTGTGTGTGATGATAATCTGGACCAATTGATAAGTGGTGATTCAGCTTGAAATATATTGGAGATCTTTTTTTTTTTTTTATGTATGAAGTCATGTGTATCAGTTGTATGAGATGGAAAGGATAATTATGAAGAGCTGGAAAGCCTGAGTTCAAATCCCTTCTAATTACACCTGGGTCTCTTTTTACATGGACTTATTTAATATCATTTTGAAGTTACGTGATTTATGTTTTACCGGAAGTCGAACTCCGATAATGCGCTATTACTTTAAGTAATAAATTTCGCGCACTTATGTTATATTGAAAGTAATAGCACATTATTGGAATTCGACTTTCATCTTAGTAATTTCAATATTTTCAGTGCTTTATAATAGTAAGATTTTATGCAATAATGAAATTAAAATCATGATTTCCACATTTTATGTATACACACATTAAATTTTACAAGATTATAATGTAAATTTGTTCAAACATTGTGCGTGTTAATTTTGCATTTTAAATCACATTGTTTTTGCTTTTTAAAAAAGAACATAATCAATTATTAATCATTTAGTGTCCGCAAGTTTATTTTTAAAAGATGAGTAATAGCAGTGAAACGAAATTTGATTTTTAAACGGGATTGAAAATTAAAAACAAAAATAAGAATTTAATTTTTAGTTGTTAGTTTTAATTAAATTTTTTCCAGCAGTGGTGAATAAATGTCTTTTTATTATCATAAGTCTAAGTTCATAAACAATTAATAAAATCATCGTCTCAAAAATTAATTATTAATTACGTTGTCAACAGAAAACCATTAACACAACATGAGAGTGAACTTGGTGGCAGCTGTATTTCCTCTTGTGAGAATCTGATTTTTTACCAGTTTGCAAATGAACATGTATTTCAGCAAATAGCGATAATAATTAAAACGTGTATAAAAAAATGTAAATTACTGTACTGTAAATTATGCATAAAAATATATTATTTTGAATAAAATTAAATATTATAGTTAAAAAAAGTTTGTCTTGTATCATTTTTTTTTCAAATTTGAAATTTTTTATTAATCATATTTTATTTCCTTATTTTTTTTTTGCACGAATTTTAAAGTAATTTTACATTGTGCTTTGCTTTTATGCGAATTTTGAAAAATCACAGACTGCATTCCCCCTTTTTCAATGTAAGTTACATCTATTTTTGTGCGATTTTATTTGTGCGTGTTTTCTGAGGAACCTATCTATCACGTAAAACGAGACCCAGGTGTACATTAAGTTTGGTATAGATAACATATTTGGATTTAAATATTACATATTCAGCCTATATTCTGCCTATACCTCTTCTGTATATATAAATAGCTATATTAAGGTTCTATATGTGATGTGTAAGAGTGATTTAAAGTCAATATGGGTATGATAATAAAATTGGCATCAACAAGAGCTTTGAGCATTTCTATCATCAAATTTTAAATTATATGTGTGGCTGAAAAATTGGAGGGTGGAGAAGATTAAAGTCTGCCCACTAAGTGTGAAGAATTTTATCTTAATATAAACTGAGTACTGATTATATATATATATATGGGAGATGATGATCTGAACCAATTGACAATTACTGGTTTAGCATGAAATATGCATATTGAAGATCATTTTGGCTTTTTTGTCATGTACATAGTCATGTGCCTTGATTGTATAAGATAGAGTGGATAGTTGTGGGGAGCTTGAAAGTCTGAATTCAAATTCCTTCTATTTAGTAAGATGATGTATATACTAAAAGTTAATGAACATATAGATTATTTAATACATAATTTTATTTTTCCCCAAATTGATATTTTCAAAGTTAGAAGAGCTTCAGTTTGGCCTTTAGGGATGTTGTCCTTCTACCTCATGAATATCAATTTTGACCATTTTTTTCATTGTTATGATGATCATCATGGTAAATAAGATAATAAGAAAGACAATGCAGAAATTATGATGTTCTGTAAATATTATTTTGTTTAATATATCAATAAATTCTATAAATGTCTTAAATAAATTGGTCTTCTTTGGATATCTTTTAGGGAGTAAGTTGATTTCTATTTTAATATTTCATTTTAATGGCATTTGTAAGTATGTTAGTGGTTATAGTGATGCCAAAATGATGAAAGAGTTTAAAGATTTACATAAGATTTGAATGTGTGTCTTATAGAAGTTTTTTGAGAAAACATACTCTCAGTTAAGATAGTATTTCTGTCCTCCAATTTTTTTGCTACTATTGACGTTGATATAATTAATAGAAAGAAGCAATGACTTTTTGAGAAAAAAAGATTTTTCTAAATACTGTAGTTGTATTTTAATTAAATTATTCTTAATAAAGTTCATTTTATTTTTTTAATATGCCGCAAAAGCCTTAAAAATGTCCGTCTTCATAAAGTTGATGTTTATTGATAAGATAATTAATTAATTAATTTGCTTTCATAAGTATCTTTTCATCCACACTGTTTTTCAAACTTTATTTATTTTATTGAATTCAAAACAAACATTTTGCATAAATCATCAACATTTTGACTTTTTTATATGACGACTGCTAAGTTGTCTACAATATATAAAAAACGTAAATTTAAAATCCTTAAAATTTCACACAATTCCTACTCCATTTTTTTTTTATTAAATCTATTTTTTATAATAAAAAATATATATACTTTCTTTTTTCTCTTATTTTTTTATATATCTTTATTAAATGCAAAATATAAAAAAGTAAAGTAAATGTTTAATATTTTTAAATGTTAGTTGAGTTAATAAAAAAGTATGCTACTTTTAATATAAAACTTGTTCATTTAAAAATTTTTCAGATAGGCATTGGGGAATTTTATGTTTCATATCTTTATTTTGTTTATATTATAAGTATTTTGGCAATGGTCATGAAAATGACCAAAAGTTGATAATTTACACAAAATATTTATTATGAATTCAGTAAAATAAACAAGATTTGAAAAAAAAAAAGGCTATGAATAAAGGTAAGTATTTATAAATTTAAAAACTTAACTGCGGTTTCGGAAGAAAATTAAATAATCAAATTTTTGAATTTTAAATATTATTTGAGATATATTTGTAGTATAGTAGAGAAGAATAAATACGGGATCACATTTTCAGTAACTATATTAACTTTATAATTTAGTGGCTTAACTTGGATGATCTACCATAAAAATCATATTTAGAATTTGAACTCAGACTTTCACACGCTCCTCAATTATCCATGCTATCTCATACTGATGATAAACTTGATCACACACATGTCGAAAAGATAAATAATCACTAATGTCGAAAAGATAAATAAGTGTGTGATCAAGTTTATCAGCAGTATGAGATAGCATGATAGTTGAGGGTCGTGTAAAAGTCTGAGATCAAACCCTCTATATATTACATATAGAAGTGCAGGTACAAAAAAGTCTGTACGGTAGAAAAAAATCATATTTCATATTTAGAATTGTAGAATCATCAACAAAAAAAATGTACCGCAAGTTTGTTACAGCCAGCTGTGAGCTTACAAGGATGAAGAATGGCCAGAACAATCCTCTTTTTCATAATAACACATTTTTCAAATTTATTGATGAGTTATCAATTACTGATTTATATAATTGATGATATTAAAACTTAATTAAGTTAATTAATTTAAAATACGACATACAAATCAGTCAGCTTTAATAAAATGAAGGTACATAGTTAATAATGATGTAAATATTGATTTTATATTCATTGCACACCATTAAATGCCAGCAAAATTTTGACATTTTTAAATGTCAAATTTGATAAACTTGATATAAATAGATATTTAAAATAAATTTACTATGTATTGAAAACTTATTAGGAATATAAGACAAATTTAAATTACCAACATTATATTTAAATTACTTTTTTTTCTACAGAACAGGCTTTTTCATACATGCACTTATATATGTAATATACAGGTAGTTTGAACTCAGACTTTCACATGACCCTCAACCATTCATGCTATCTCATACCACTGATATACTTGATCACACACATGTCGAAAAGATAAATAATCAGCAATATACGTATTTCGTGCTAAACTAGCACTCGTCTGTTGGTTCAGATTATCATCTCCACACACACACATATATAATCAAATATCAGCTCATGTTAAGATAGCCAATCTTCATACTTTAATGGACAGGCTTCAAACTATTCCACCCCACAACTCTTCAACCATCCATTTCATTGAAAATCTGATGATGGAAAGCTCAAAGTTCACCATAGGAGATTATTCATCTTTTCAACACGTGGGTGATCAAGGGTATTAGTAGTATGAGATAGAATGGATGGTTGAGGGTGGTGTGAAAGTCTGAGTTCAAACCGCCTTAAATTAGACTTTTCTGAAATATTTTAAATCTTCTGAAGAACGTAATTTTAATTTTAGATTTTTATTTTTAGCACTAATAATTCTATATATTTTCTATCTTTACATCCATTTATAAAAAAAAAATACACATTAAGATAGATAACAAAAGTGTTAAAATGTAACTTTTGATCTATAGGATAAAGTACACCTCATAACATCTCATTAAAGTCTGGAAACGTAAAATATTCTTTAGAATAAAAATAAAGATTAAACTTTTCACCAGAATTTGTACATTTCAATTCGTGAATAAAAATAAATATTAGGAAATATACTGGATAATATTTTTTTTAATTTTATTTTTATTTTTATCTGTGTCTTTGTCACCATAAACATCCACCAGTACAGATACTCAAACCACTCTCTCTTTCTGTGTGTATATTTAATGAACAATTTTCACTCTTCAGGTGAGCTAGAGGTATCTAACACCTGAATCTTTATTTTTTTATTGAAAGCTAATACCTTTGAACCCACTACTCTCATGCAACAAAGGAAGGTTTGTTGAGAAACATTGCATTGTATAAGATCCCCAACAAAAGAGCTATCATGAAAAAACTAGCTTTGCCTCTTGAATTGTCAATTAGTAGTAATTGATAGTTATCAAAGTTAAAATGTTTCTCCATTGAATGGATATTATCTCCTCATATCTATATACATCCTCATATCAATATAATAAAATCCATATATATCTGTAACTACTTTTTCTGTAATTGTAGCCATAAAACCTCTGAAAAAACTTTCAAAATGCAAGAAAGTAATTGGTACATGAGTTTTAAAGGTTTATGAAGCACATTGGCTCACAAGATTATTACTTTTCTTATATTATGATTTCTTGCCTCCAACAGCAAATATTCAAGAAGCTAGGCAGCTTTTTATACACACTGCAGTAATAGAACCAAACTAGGCAGGTAATATCAAGTGATTGATAAAGTGCTTCCTAATTAAAAAAAAATGAAGAAAACTATAAATTTCAGATAAATTTGTTACAAAAAAATAAACATTACTCTGGCATTACTGCTTCAAATAAAATAGAAAAATCTATGTTTACGAGTCTAGATCATTTGATTCCAAGTGGTTTATCTCAAATTGAACCTTCTAAGGCTTCAGAGATAACCAAACTTATAATGATAAGTGAACCTGAGTCAAACTAAAAATGTAAATCTAAATTTATCTGGACCATTGAGTAATCTGAGAAGTAGTGATTCTCTTAAATTTCAAAATAGTGCATGTTAAAATGTTAATATATATATATATGTCCACAGATGGCGTCCTACCAAGACTGCCAATCAAGCGTATGTTTTGTTTACATAAACGTCAGAGTAGTTAGTATTCACTATCTCTAACTATAATTCCACTTTCAGATCATGATTTCAAGCTATTTGCTATCGTCAGTGAAAGACAGGAATAAAGAAACTAGATCTGAATACAAACTCTGAGCGTCTATGAAACAATTTCTATTCAGCTTGCAGCTGAATTTTTTAGACACAATGTCTTCAAACTCACATACAAACCAGATAGCTACATGGTCTGATCTCAGTTCAGCATCACCACATAGTAGAAGCCTCTCAATCTATACATTCAAGAAAGACCTCAAAGGTACATTTATATAAACAAAATCAAGTTAAAAACTTGCTAACCTTTATTTAGTCCACAATGCACCTACCAAGACTCCAATCAACGTATGTTTTGTTTACATAAACGTCAGAGTAGTTAGTATTCACTATCTCTAACTATAATTCCACTTTCAGATCATGATTTCAACTATTTCTACGTCAGAAAGACAGAATAAAGAAACTAGATCTGAATACAAACTCTGAGATCTATAAACAATTTCTATTACTCACTGAATTTTTTAGACAAATTCTTCAAACTCACATAGCAAACCAGATACTACATGAGTCTGATCTCAGTTCACATCACCACATAGTAGAAGCCTCTGCAATCTATACATGCAAGAAAGACCTCAAAGGTACATTTATGATAAACAAAAATGCAAGTTAAAAAACTTGCTAACGCTTGTATTTATGTCCACAGATGGCGTCCTACCAAGACTGCCAATCAAGCGTATGTTTTGTTTACATAAACGTCAGAGTAGTTAGTATTCACTATCTCTAACTATAATTCCACTTTCAGATCATGATTTCAAGCTATTTGCTATCGTCAGTGAAAGACAGGAATAAAGAAACTAGATCTGAATACAAACTCTGAGCGTCTATGAAACAAATAGCTTGAAATCATGATCTGAAAGTGGAATTATAGTTAGAGATAGTGAATACTAACTACTCTGACGTTTATGTAAACAAAACATACGCTTGATTGGCAGTCTTGGTAGGACGCCATCTGTGGACATAAATACAAGCGTTAGCAAGTTTTTTAACTTGCATTTTTGTTTATCATAAATGTACCTTTAGTATTTCTTGCAATGATATAGATTGCAGAGGCTTCTACTATGTGGTGATGCTGAACTGAGATCAGACCCATGTAGCTATCTGGTTTGCTATGCTGAGTTTGAAGACATTACGTGTCTAAAAAATTCACGCTTGCAAGCTGAATAGAAATTGTTTCATAGATGCTCAGAGTTTGTATTCAGATCTAGTTTCTTTATTCCTGTCTTTCACTGACGATAGCAAATAGCTTGAAATCATGATCTGAAAGTGGAATTATAGTTAGAGATAGTGAATACTAACTACTCTGACGTTTATGTAAACAAAACATACGCTTGATTGGCGTCTTGGTAGGACGCCATCTGTGGACATAATACAGCGTTAGCAAGTTTTTAACTTGCATTTTTGTTTATCATAAATGTACCTTTGAGGTCTTTATTGCAATGATATAGATTGCAGAGGCTTCTACTATGTGGTGATGCTGAACTGAGATCAGACCCATGTAGCTATCTGGTTTGCTATGCTGAGTTTGAAGACATTACGTGTCTAAAAAATTCACGCTTGCAAGCTGAATAGAAATTGTTTCATAAACGCTCAGAGTTTGTATTCAGATCTAGTTTCTTTATTCCTGTCTTTCACTGACGATAGCAAATAGCTTGAAATCATGATCTGAAAGTGTAATTATAGTTAGAGATAGTGAATACTAACTACTCTGACGTTTATGTAAACAAAACATACGCTTGATTGGCAGTCTTGGTAGGACGCCATCTGTGGACATAAATACAAGCGTTAGCAAGTTTTTTAACTTGCATTTTTGTTTATCATAAATGTACCTTTGAGGTCTTTCTTGCAATGATATAGATTGCAGAGGCTTCTACTATGTGGTGATGCTGAACTGAGATCAGACCCATGTAGCTATCTGGTTTGCTATGCTGAGTTTGAAGACATTACATGTCTAAAAAATTCACGCTTGCAAGCTGAATAGAAATTGTTTCATAGACGCTCAGAGTTTGTATTCAGATCTAGTTTCTTTATTCCTGTCTTTCACTGACGATAGCAAATAGCTTGAAATCATGATCTGAAAGTGTAATTATAGTTAGAGATAGTGAATACTAACTACTCTGACGTTTATGTAAACAAAACATACGCTTGATTGGCAGTCTTGGTAGGACGCCATCTGTGGACATAAATACAAGCGTTAGCAAGTTTTTTAACTTGCATTTTTGTTTATCATAAATGTACCTTTGAGGTCTTTCTTGCAATGATATAGATTGCAGAGGCTTCTACTATGTGGTGATGCTGAACTGAGATCAGACCCATGTAGCTATCTGGTTTGCTATGCTGAGTTTGAAGACATTACGTGTCTAAAAATTCACGCTTGCAAGCTGAATAGAAATTGTTTCATAGACGCTCAGAGTTTGTATTCAGATCTAGTTTCTTTATTCCTGTCTTTCACTGACGATAGCAAATAGCTTGAAATCATGATCTGAAAGTGGAATTATAGTTAGAGATAGTGAATACTAACTACTCTGACGTTTATGTAAACAAAACATACGCTTGATTGGCAGTCTTGGTAGGACGCCATCTGTGGACATAAATACAAGCGTTAGCAAGTTTTTTAACTTGCATTTTTGTTTATCATATATATATATAATTTATTTTATGATAAATGCTACTACAAGAAAAGGCATTCAAATCATTTTTATCTTGGATTATCCCCAGACCGGTTTTGACCTATGGGTTTCATCAGTGAGGAGTTGGGACATCAGATTCAAAAAACCAATTCAAGCTAAGCATTTATCAAAACTGGTCTGGGGATGGAAACAATCCAAGATAAAAATGATTAGAATGCCTTCTCTTGTAGTAGCATTTATCATAAAATAAAATAAAAAGCTTGTTTAGGGCAAGTAGCATGCTCTTAATTAATGCTTTTTTGTTTTTCATATATATATACTGGTGTTTTTCAGTGTCTATGTAAACTCAATAGTTATTGAAACTAAATCCAGTAGAGCTCTGAGCTACATTATAGTTTGTTCTAAAGCAACCTCATGAAAAAGCAGATACAATAGCAAACTCTCCAAACAGTAGTGCCATTCAGGGCAAGCTTTAGTAATCAATGAATGCAAAAAGGTTTGTGCACAAAATTCCAATTTAGTGCCTACTCATCCAATATTCCCAGACTAGTTTCTATCTTGTTGATTTCATCAGTATGTCTGGAGACTTTGCTATTGCTAATAACAGCTTGTGTAAGCATAGGAAATCATATGATGTTTTGTTGGTTTTATAACAGCTCACATTTTGTTGAAAAACATTGATTAGATTAGAATATGTATTGTTTATTGAACTGAAAGTAGTTATATGCTGACACACACATATATAACACATCTGGTTTTTTATATGTATTGTATTCTTATATAAATTAAGATTATCGTATAAACAAAATTTTAAAATAATAATATCTTAGTTATTAATAGTAAATTGAAAAGATACATTTACCAGTATTTTATCATATTTTTATTTATAAAACAAATGGCATAATGTCTCATTTTCCTCTTATTAAATGTGTTGTGAGAAATTTTTTTTTTTAAAAAAAAAGTTTTTTCTCATACAGAAACATAATAGTGGTTTTGTTATTAAAAAATTAGAATCTCTTTAATTGTTTTGACATATCTTTTAGAATGTTTTAAAAGTTTGTAAAATGTTTAGCATTACTCTTAGAAAACATGTTATTACAGAATACTGCATATCAAATTCAGAAAGAATTATATGCTTTCACTATAAAATAAAGAAATTTTATTAATTTGTGTATAGAACTCTGGGACAGAAAAGTGGTACTACATATTGTATAATTTATTTACACATTTTTTTATTTTATTTAAAATATGTGTATGATGTTCAGAAAGAAAAAAATGTTGCTGCTTGAATGTCAAAAAATTTGTGAATTTTAATGGATTTTTTGTTTACATATTTTTTTTTTTGGATACTGTATAATTGAAACCATATAGTTAGATACAGTGTAGTTTGTGACTGTACTATAATTTAAATAAATATATAAATTTTGTAAACAATCTTTATTAAAACATTTTAAAATTTTAAGGCATACATTCATAGATTTACCAGATATTGATTTTTATTCATTCACATTTTAAAAATGAATGTCAAATAAAAAAGTTTTAATTTATTTCTAAAAAAAGTGAGTTGAATCATGAAATAATGCTATTCTTGTGATCACGATACAATTTTATCAAAATTTAAAGAAATTTATATATGATTTTTTAAAACTTATTTATTATTCTAAAGAAAAATATTTGTCAAATGAAATCAAATTTGTTATATTCTGATAAATAATAATGATTTAATATTAAATTTAACATTTAAACTTACTGCCAGTGAAAACAATTAAATCTGTCCTAGTTCCAGTGCAGTGAAAGAGTGTTAAATTTAGCCAAAAATTGCAAGTTGTAGTAAACTAGATACATTAATAATCAAGTTCTTTTAATTATTGTTCTGTGTACTGTTAGCATATTGGAAGGGTAGCAGACAAACTACTAAATATTCATAATTCAATTCTCAGTTAAATAAAAATCTCAAGTAATGTATACAGCCTGCTCCAATAATGTTTTGATATCATATTATCTTCTGAGTAATTAACCATAATTTTCTATTTTCTATTTGATAGTTAAAATATTTATTTTATTATATGCTATGTCTATTTTATATGTTAAATTTTAGTACATTTTATATTGAAAAAATTTCAAGAAGTTAGGCTTTTTAGTTTATTATACATATTTTACACAGGCCTTTGATATTTTTATAATAAACATTTTATGAGTATATTGTTTCAGGATTTCTATTTTATATATCTTATATAAAAGATTACCCATTTTCTTCTTTGTATTTACATCAGATTGTAGGCATATTGTACTTTTTTTCTTTTAGTCCAATGATTATAAAAAAATACACAACAAAAAAAGTTAAAATAAACAATTTTACATTCTATTTTAATTTTGGAAAATATAAATTTTATAGATATGATAATATTTTTTAAAGAAATATACTAAAATGTAGATCTGAATATTATCAAACCCAACAAAATGCTTAATTTTAAAAGATAAATACTTGTTCAAAAGCTTAACATTTAAAAATATATTGTTAGGATTATTTTATATTAAAAATTACATAAGGATGTTACCAAGCAGTCTCCATATAGTTTAAGAGTTGTGTTGTAAGCCATGAAACATTTGTTTTGAAACAAGTGAATAATCATTTTAGTTTGACATCAAAGTTTGTAAGGATTTGTTACTGGTAAAATCATTCATTAGTATGGTTTAAATTTTGTTGAGTAATTATTATATATATATATATAACTGATAGTTTGGCTTTATCCATATTTAGTTTATTATGTAGATGTTTATCTAATAAAAAATTTAAGGTAATAATTTGTAATTGTTTTTAACACTGCCTTAAGTAGATGTTAAAATGTTTAGTATTTAAAATCTAATCGATTTTAAATTTGAAATATATATAAAATCTTTATATATTACATTTGGATAATACCAGTAACTATGCTATGACATGATTGCCTTTTTCTTTTTTAGCAATCATCATAATGCCAGATATATACAAATCTTTTATGTTAGTTATAAAACATATCATTTATTAAAATCAATATAATGCCATCTTCTTATTTAATTCTAAAAACAGAAATTTTTTAGTTACAACTAAATTAGTTTACATAGGTATACAAAACTTTAAAAGCAAAATGATTTGCTCTCATTTTTGATAAGAAATTGAAATTTTGATGGTCTGTCAAGTGAAATAAATAGTCTATAGTCGAAAAATCCTCTTACTAATGGGGTAAGATAAAAGATAACTTTGAATTTTTATTACCTCTTGTTTCCTTAATGTTTTTATCTTCAACAAAAGTCAATAACAACCTTAATAAAGTTTGCAGGAAACAATTAGATTAATGAAAAAAAATGTTCCAAGCAAAATAAATTGATAATGAAGAACATTTTAGTCTTCCTAGTTAAAATTTTATTTTAGTCTCAATAAAAAAAATACATATATAACAAAATCGGTATATATATATATATGAAGAGAATGTGTCTACATGTATAATTTACTATTAATATAGGAACTTTCTTTTCTCTGATTCGGAAGATTTCGAAATATTAATAGATTAATAATTCTTTATACATATTTCTTTTAGATAGTTTTTTATTATATAAAATTATCAATATTTTCTCGCGCAACTTCAGATAATCTTCTCAAAGAGTTAATAAGATCATTTCTTAATGTTATCTAACACCATGTATTGCAAGTTTGAGTTATATCTGACTACTAGATGACAGCATAATTTAATCTCATTTTCGGATATTTTTCTGGTCTCTGCCAACGGGGAGAAAATTCAAAGCGCCAATCAATCTGGAGATAAGGATTAAATTACCTTGTCACCTGGTACACAATGATAACTCACTCTGTGAAATACAGATCGGAGAAATGTTCGTATAAATATTACCGTGACGGAAAACTTTAAATGCCTTAGGTCAGCTTATTGTGAAATTAAAATGCAAAATATATGTATATTTAGTAATTTTTAGATTTACTATGTCTATGTAACTAAATAATATTTGTAACTTAAAGCAGTACAAGTTTATTAATTAAAATAAATATCTCAAAGCCTTATCAGATTTGCGCTTAGAAGTGAATGATCTTACATTAGCAAATGTACAAGTATTTGATGAAAAACTAATTAGTTCCGATTCTGAACAGACTTTACCTGTCTTTGAAGTGTTTGATTTGTCATAGAAACTTTCAGCTTAAATTGTGTAATAACTTTTTCTTTCTATATATATTTCTTATGTTTTTTTAAAAAAAAAATATTTGCAAAAAAAAAAAAAAAAAAGGCAAATGCAGACATTCATAGAGTTACTAATTAAAGGTCGTTTAGAAAATAAACATATTATTTGTCATTGACTTATAAGATTATTAAATTACTGATATGTATTATATGCCACTATACAATGATAATTATTTTACAGCTATAAAAAATTTGCACTCGAAACCTGAAATTGCCAAGGAACTTCATAGAGCAAATCAACAAAAAAAATATATTAGTTATATTTAGATTAATATTAATTCTTATCTATTTAAAAATGGCAACAAGCCAGTAAAAATAATTACTATTTATTTTAAAAAAATTGCTTAATTATATAAATTTTTAACAAAAGTTTCATACACTTAATATCTTAAAAAGTACCCTATCCCCTTTAGTCATTTGATATTTAAATAAAAGACATCATATTAATTTTTAAAAATTCATAATGGAAATAAAATTATTTATAAACTACCCAATACAGTATAACAAGTTGAATATAAATAGAAAAAAGTCCAAACCTTTATCCACTATCAATCATATCAACAATATATGTAAAATTGACAAGTTTTGTATAGTAACACAAGATCTTATAGAATTGAATATTATCATGGCTGACCTTCCATGTTGTTTTTAATGCAATCAAGCATCAATTTCTATATAGTAAGGATATAATATTATTTTCATAATTATCAGTCCAGTCCAGTATGAATATTTTTATCAGTTTAATTAAGGTTTTTCCAATTCATAACATTCCAAAAAGCATTTTTATTTCACCCAGCCACCTAACATCTGGTTTCCTTGTGGGACTTTTATTATTGTTTGGGATTCAATTTAAGACGTTGATTATCAATCTTTTGCCATATCTTTTAAGATAATAATACAATTCAGTTTTTTAATTTCAGTACAGAATTTAACTATTGTATAGGAATAAATTTTTTTGACAATTTGATAATAATCTGGTCCAAACATTGATAGTTCAAAGCTTTAATTATTTTTGAAACATTTGTAGAGCTAAATGAATTTTCACAATTTTAAATCCAAAGCATAATGGAAACTTGTACTTACTGTTTCTTTTATAATATCTCTTAATACTTGTATGTGATCTATTCTTCTTTAGTTTTTTTCAAATCCACCTTGTTTCCTTGGTTGGTTAGAGTTAAATGTTCTCTGCAGATGAATAATAATTATAGATAAGATCTTGTATAAAACTCATGGTAATTTAGCAGATCTGTAATTTTTTATAACTTTCTTTTCATTTTTCTTAAATATAAATATTACCTACTGCATTTTTCCAACTATCTGACAAATCTTTATTATTTAAAAAATAGCTTTGTTAACATTGTTTTCTATTTTTCCATCTGGTTTTTAAAAATCTTCAAAATAATTCCAACATTTTATAGATTTATTCCATTTTTCATAGATTTAATTGCAGGCTTCATCTCTTCAGTTAAAACACTTGAAATTTCAAGAAAATTATTATAACTGTAGTGAATATTTTGTTAGAATTCTTTGATAAATTTCATGATCTTTTCCTTTTTTGATTTATAATGACTTTTTATTTATTTATTGCCAAAGTAATTTTCTTTCCAGTACCAAGAGATTGATCTCACAATTTTGGAAATTTTGTTTTCTTTTTCCTTGTGAATTCAAAAATGATATTTCTTTATGCTGTTATTAATTATTTTTCATATAATTTTAGAGAATTATTCCTTTCTTGCAAATAAAAGATTTTTAAAAAAAATTTAACATTCCTTTTTTCATCATACATTGCCTTGTCGTTGTTCTAAATTGACTACTGATAAGTTGCTTTATTGCACTAGATACCTAGATAGCAGTTTTTAATATGGTACAAGTTATCTTCTTATTGGTTATTTTTAAAATCTAGCTTAATTTCATTGAGTGTTTATGAAAATTATGTCTTTTTTGATGACTTTTAATTTTACAGTTTTAATTTAACATATATCATATGTATTTCTGTTAGTCAAAATATAATTTAATTTTGCTACAAGTTTATCAAGATTTGAGTGCTTCTAGGTTCATTTCCACTTACTACTTATATTAAAGAAGATAGATTTAATATACAGATTTTTCTTGCTAATTCCAAAAGTTTATACATATTTTAATTTTTGGATCCACAACAAAGGTACATTATTTTTATTGTTTAATCACTTTGCATTTATAGTATTAATACACATATATACATATATTGTAATGGGCTGGTCATTGTCACAAAAAAGGGGAACCATATCTAACTATGATCAGACATGGGGTCTTTGGGTAGGTTGCTGGCAATGGCCCAAAAATGCTTAGACTATGATCACATCTACCTTTATTGGGCTACCTCAATGTTTACTCACTAAATCTAGATGTAATTTGGACTAGTTCATCCACATATCACCCCTTCCTGGCTCCCTTATGCCTTAGTATTCAAACACAGGGAGAATTCACACTTGGCTCTCTTCAGGGATTGGCTTATTCCAGTTAACAACTACTGCTCCTCTATATATGTGAGGATCAATTAATGCACTCTCCCATAATATTTCTAAAATCAGTATAGATATAAGGAGAAATGGGTAGATATTAATATTTAGCAAATATATATTTAATGGTGTGAGAGCATAATGATGATTACAAGGCAGAGATCAAATTAATTGAAATAACTTAATAACATGAGAAGCAAGCTGGTCATATGTTCAAACCTGCCAACCCCAAAATAGTGTGTGCTGAGGCTAATGATTGCAAAAGAAAGATAAAGGAAGTGTATTTTATCATCAATGATAACTCCGCGATCAATAGACATGACACATGTTTTGCCAACTCCAGAAAATGGACAGGTTAAATTACATATGCATTTACATACATTATCATTTACCAATATCTCAACAATGATTTTAAATTTTTTGGCTATGAATATGAGGGACAAAACCTCGAAAGCACTAGGCCTATATTAATTTATTTTGATTGTTTTCTTACCATTAACTAATAGCTTCTTCACACAGCATGTTAATGTTAAAGTGCTTGTATATACTATAACATTTATTAAATAAATCTAATTTAACAATATTCTTAACATATATAATTGTATGAGTCAAGAATACCTTTCTATCACTTAAGACCTAAATACAATAGATACCCTAATACCAAACCCCATGATAGAAGTCCATATCCTGAAAATCTTTATCTATAAAGTTTAAAATAATATAAAAAATATTTCAGAAGATCACAAACCTGACTTACTATTAATTTATTTACAGTCACATCATAAAGATAGACTTATTGTTTGACTCATGATGAATATGGTGATCCTTCTTGAAGGAAAGGACCCCACCCCATACCTATGTCTAATTCCTTAATGTTGATAGGAAAGATCAGCTAATCAAGAAAATTATTCAGATACACAATATATATATATATTAGTAAAACATTCAACAAATAATGAAAATTTGTTCTATCACTATGGTATGCTTTTAATGTGGATCATCAAAATCTTATCTTATCCCACATTCAGACTTGTGGTGTCAAGCTACTAGAGTGGTAAATAAATGTAAATTTTATTTAATACCATAAAACATTTACTCAATCTAATTCTTTTCCCTTTTATGCTTAAAGTAATCTCTTCCATTTTCTGAAGCACACCAAAAGAAAAAAAAATTAAAAAATAAGTTGACAAATAACAAATAAATAAAAATACAAACCAGTTGGATTAATAAAATATATTCCTGAGTCTGGCAAGCACTGTCCATTGTGTTTACAGTCTCTTATTCCTGGTAATAGATTTCCTTGGGTCTTGGGTGGTGTACTAATCATAGATTTATTAGATACACACATTCCAGGATTGTAAATCATCAGCACTGCCTGGTTGTTTCCTTGGAAGAAAGTGCAGAAGACCCACTAAAGATCATTGTTCTTGACCAGCATTTAATAAAATAGGCATTCCATATATTATAACACTTCTATGGGCATGAAGAGCTGATGTCTGACCTATGGCATAGTCCCTTTATCCAGACCACATTGCAATACCCTCATTAGTAGATGTAATTGTTATAGGGTTGTTTCTCTGCATAAGGAAGTGGCATAATAAAAATAAAAACTATTCTTGATGATTGCTAGCTGTTGTTTATTTCTTTTCATGCAATGATTTTAGTTAAACTTGGAGTTCTTTATAATCAGTTTAAATCACTGTTTGCTTTTATAACTTAAGCGTATTTACATTTAAATTTATATTTGTGGACAAAACAAATTCCTTTTAATTTTGTGTGATTGAAATTCGATTCTACAATCGAATATATACATCCATCTTGTTTAGTTCTAAAAATATAGCTAAGATCATTCTTCAATATTTTTTTTTTATTAACAAAATGAAGTTGCTTCCGTAATTTTATTTCAAAATCGAAAGAAAAAATAATATATTCATTTTTATTATCAAATTTATTTTAATTAAATATATTTTTCAAAACAAAATTGATTGTCCGAACTGATTAAGTTTAATAATGATTGGAATTTGGAAATGAAAAACAACCTACAATTGTTTTGAATGTCCATATAAGGTAAAAAAAATAGAAATATAAAATCTATTGTTTTCTGTTTAGTAGATTGTTTGATAAGAAAACTATATATAGAGAAAATATTTTACTTCTGTTATTCTATGTCACAAGTTGAAGTGAGCATATAAAGTTATTTTTTTTAGATTTCTGTACATAAAAATTATCTATTGAAAACTAATTGCTTAAAGGAAAAAAAAATTAACTGTACTCAATTGAAGTTACTATAAAGCACCAGAAAAGTTAAATGGTAATTGAAATAATAGTTAAGTAAAACAGAAGTTATGAGTCAAAAATTAAAAAAAAAATTCTTGGATATCTCTTTCTTCAATTGTCTCCCCCGATTATAAAGTAGTAAATTTATATTATTTCATATGTTCAGCTACAATTCAATATTTCTTCTATCAATACAAGAAAGAATTTATCAAAGTTTTCAGGAAACATAATAATGTTGCAAATGTTTTATTATATGATACCTTGTACAAGAAAAAGATTGTCAACAATATTTGAAATATATCTGGAATTTAGGGGCAATTTTACATTACTGTTTAAAAGTTAGCTGAAATTCTACCCACATAAACTGAAACTATATTACAAATTTCAAAAGACTTACTTAAAGTAAAAAGTCTGGAAATAATTTATTTTTACTTGAACATTTATTATCACTGTATTAAAAAATATTATTTAAAAATATTTAATTATTTATAACAATAGTATAATGTTCTTAACTATTCTCTCTATAATAGATTCGTTTTGTTAAAAATGTTTACTTTATTTCATTTTGTTAAAATTGTTTATTTTATTTTATAATAATCTTTTATACAATATTTTTGTATGTATGATAACATACCTCAAATATGAGAAGATTTAATATGCTTAAACTATATAAGGGATTCCAACTCAGACTTTCACACAACCCCCAACTCTCCATGCCATCTCATATTGCTGACCCACCTGATCATACACATGTTGAAAAGATAGATAATCACCAATATCCATATTTCATGCTAAACCAGCAATCATCAGTTAGTCCAGATCAGGTGGGTCAGCAATATAAGATGGCATGGAGAGTTGAGGGTTGTGTGAAAATCTGAGTTTGAATCTATTATATTACATATGTGCAGGTGTGTGTAAGCCTGTACAGTGTATTAATTGAAACTCTAATAATAGTAGTGGTTTAGAGGGAAAAAAAAAACAATCTTTTATAAGAATTTAAAGAGACGATGATTCTTTAAATCTACAATATTTCAATACTATGTTTATTTAAAGAGGTGAAATAAATATTATATTTATAATATGTTTTTAAAGTGTTAAGGCATTATTTTAATAAATGATAAAATGAAATGCAAAAAGTTTTGAATTATTTTTAAAAAATTAAGAGAAATGAAAATATCTTGCTATATTAAAAAAAAAATGTTTGGCCGATTAACAATAAAGTAAAATTAAATAGATTTTAAAATAAAATTTATCATTTGTGCATGATAATATGTGAGTGCAAATTTTTAATATTTGATGTTTGCTGAACTTTTCATAACCTTGCCATTGCATAGTTAAAAAGAATACAGAGCAGAGTAGTGAGAATTTATTTTTATTAATTTCCAGAGTCAATCAATCAATAATGACACATTGAGCACACATAGCAAGTTCATCCATTTCTCCAGTCTATTCTTACGTTGCCCAGATCTTTAATTCCATATATTTCTTTCCATCTGGTACAGCATTCATCAAAGACAATCTTTTCATTCTTTTTTATTGTTTCTATTTCCCATTTTCTCCATTTCATTTAACTAATCTTCTTTCTTAATAAATACCCAGTCAATTTTTTCTATCTAATTTTCTCAATCAATCTTCTTTTTCATTTACTTTTATCAAAACGTCATTTGTTATTTTATCCATCCAACTATTTTTTTCCATTCTTCTTTATCATCATATTTCAAAAATTTAACATTATGTTCCTAATTTTTTTTGTCACTGCCCACATTTCACAACCATATAATAATATATTCCAAAGTAAAAGACATAACTTATACTTTATTATCAGTTTTACATGGATTCATATTAATCATGGCTGAAATATTTGGAAAATAATTTAAGAGGTTAATATATGTTTGTGTGTTATAGAATAATATTGATAATGTAGTTATCTGTCTTTGATGTTATTGATAATAATTATTGTCAGCCACATTATTTTTTATAAATATCAAGAAAAATTTATGGCAAATTTATCTATTTATGATAGTTGATATGCTCAGTACCATGGACCATAGTGAGAAATAAGAGATAATAAATGTATGAGTATTGTTTGCCATAGTTAGGCAATGATTTGTAAACAATTTGCTGTATGCAGTTATAGATTGAGTACTGAATGAAGAGCATTGAAGTTTTTTTTACATATATTTGTTTCCATTTGATGAATGTTGTTTGATGACATGATAATATCTATTTTTTTTTTATTAATTTTATTAATTATTTTTATCTTGAAATATTTCAAATTTAGTTATATAATATATAAGTAGTTAAAGATGATGATGTTAAATATTTAATTATTATAAATTTAAAGTTATGAATTATGATACTAGCTTAATAACAGGAGCATTTATAAAATAGAGATGAAATTCATTTCCAAAACATTGTATCTAAATTTACAAAGATATATGTTAATAATTTTTATTAGTCATTCATTAGACCAGAGATTATCCAATAATGAATAATATTTCTGGTAGTGTAATTTTCACTATATCACTCTCACACAAGGCAGGGACTGGTTTCTATCTGCTTTTAACACCTTGTGGAGAGATACAATCATAAACATATGATCAAAAACATGGAAAAAGATCTATGATCCCCAAAATTCACATCTATGATGCCCAAAATGCACCTTTCATGCTGAATCAGCACTACAGAAATATTATTGATTATTGGATAATCTCTAGTCTAATGAGTGACTAATAAGAATTATTAATATACTTTCATTAAGTGATTTGTGTCAAAACTAATTTGTTATCTATCTATCTATCTATCTATCTATCTATCTATCTATCTATCTATCTATCTATCTATCTATCTATCTATCTATCTATCTATCTATCTATCTATCTATCTATCTATCTATCTATCTATCTATCTATCTATCTATCTATCTATCTATCTATCTATCTATCTATCTATCTATCTATCTATCTATCTATCTATCTATCTATCTATCTATCTATCTATCTATCTATCTATCTATCTATCTATCTATCTATCTATCTATCTATCTATCTATCTATCTATCTATCTATCTATCTATCTATCTATCTATCTATCTATCTATCTATCTATCTATCTATCTATCTATCTATCTATCTATCTATCTATCTATCTATCTATCTATCTATCTATCTATCTATCTATCTATCTATCTATCTATCTATCTATCTATCTATCTATCTATCTATCTATCTATCTATCTATCTATCTATCTATCTATCTATCTATCTATCTATCTATCTATCTATCTATCTATCTATCTATCTATCTATCTATCTATCTATCTATCTATCTATCTATCTATCTATCTATCTATCTATCTATCTATCTATCTATCTATCTACCTACCTATCTACCTATCTATCTATCTATCTATCTATCTATCTATCTATCTATCTATCTATCTATCTATCTATCTATCTATCTATCTATCTATCTATCTATCTATCTATCTATCTATCTATCTATCTATCTACTAAACAATGATACAGATATTTGTAAGAGATTGTGGTCTGGGCTATACAATGAATGCTGGTTTAGCACAAAATGTGCATCTTGGTCATCATAAATCTTTTCCCACATGTCTTTGATCAAATGTTTATGATTACATCTCTCCACAAGGTGTTAAAAGTGGATAGAAACCAGTCCCTATCTTACATGAGAATGGTGTAGTGAAAATTATGCTATAGAAATATTATTCATTATTATATGTTATGTTTAAAAGACTGTTAAGTGCTCAAAATGTACTGCCAGTTTTTCATTAGTTTCAAGAAAATAATTATGATGATAAGAAGATACTATTAAAGATCAGATTAGATGTAGAAAGCATGTAATTCAGAAAAAAAAAGTAGAGTAGGCAGTCTCTATAAAAGTTGATAGATTTTTGTATATAAAATGTAATATATTGAATAATCAACCAATGGTGAAATTGTACTTAGCTGATATATAATAAAGTTGTTATTATGCTTGTTAAACTAATATTTTCCTATATGGGTTTTTTAACAGTAGTTTCATTCAATATGTATATCAGAAAGATTTATGATTTCCTGAAAATAGCTGGTTAGATGTAATGGCTGTGGTATAAGAAAAGAAAATGAATAAAAAGAATCTGGAGAAAAGAAGAACCAACGAAAGTAGCTATTTATTATTTCTTTTTATAGTTATGATAAATAATATGGTTGTTCTTACTTTAAGAAGTACACTACAGAAACTTTAAGATATATACATTTTGGAGAAATTGGGATTTAAACTCACTATTAATCATCTTCCATGTTTTGCAAGAACCTGAGGCAACCAAGAAAAATAAACAGTGGTACTAACAAATACTAGATTAAATTAATATTCTTTTGTGCGGTATATTTGGAAAAGTTTCACTTAAGTTCTGATCATTACAATTGATAGTAAATTTATTTTATTATAAAAAGAAATGAATCATATTCACATTATATAAATATAAAAATTGATTATCATTTTGATACAGATACCAGGTGATTAGCTCTAACTTACTATATTTAAGTACATACTAGTATGAGAGAAAGTGATCCGAATATTTATGTTTAAATAATGGTGTACGATATTATACATTTTAATCTAAAAATAAATCATTATAAATTCCTAAATATGATTGATTATACAGAAACATAAAATTAAAAATAGGAAATGATTACTTTTTTCAAATTCTATCAAATATCCATGTATCCCTATTATTTTTTTTAGCTAGCCAAACAAATATAAATTGACCAGTTACAGTTGCCTTTTCAGTTCTTATTTAATCCAGAAAGTAATAATAATAAAGGTGAAATTTATGTTTGTACTTGATGTAAACAAAGCCTCTTAATGCAGCTAATAAATGACCTTCATAAGGATTTTTATTTTATTTTTTAACACCTCTATGAATAAAGAACAATAACCTAAATAAAGAAATGTGAAAGTATCTTTTTTGATTAATCATTTTGAATATTTGGCCATTATGTTATGCATAATTGGAAACTGTCATTGAACTGTAGATAGTTATATGAATATATATATATTTGGATGATAATTGTATGTAGTTTTTACTTGAAAAGATCTATTTGTTTATCAAGTGAAACTATGATTATAATGAGGAAAAATTTGTAAATTCTGATTGTGACATCCTTTTATTACGTAAGGTCAGGCATAAAGAATGGTGATCATGTGATGTTTGATGGTATATATATATATATATATATATATATATATATATATATATATATATAATATATATATTATAGGGATTTGAACCCAAACATTCAAGTACCCTTTAGCTATCCAATCTATTTTATACAACCAATACCCATGTACCACTCACACATAAAAAAGATAAAGGATCTCTAATATACATATTTCATGCTATAAACTGTAGCTTTCTGCCTCATGTGATGATAATAATGTCTATTCTATGACAAAGTTAGTTTATATTTTTTTCTTAAAAAAATGCAAAGATGCAAGGTATGTTACTAGTGAATTGTGAAAAGCTAGCATTTTTGAATGTCTAGGGGTTCTATACATGTGCTATATTTTTGGGAAAATTTGAAATTTCATTTTAATTTTAATTTTTTACATATGTCCCTAGTATTTTCTTGGTAAAGTATGGAAAACACTTTTAATGAAAAAATGTATGTAAAAAGGCAACAAATACAAAATATAAAATATGGGATTTTTCTACACAAAAAGAAAAGACCAGTTCAGGATTACTTAATCCTACAAAGTACAATGGAATGGCATTTTGAATTGTACTTAACTGCTATTTTCATACAAAAGCACTTTAAATGTTGGCACTTGATCCTTCAAATACACCTCAAAAATCATTGGCCAATACCCATAAATGAATAAAAGCAGATGACTAGAGAGCTATGTCTTGTCAAAAACTACTCACTCTCAGTAAGTTCTTGGGACATAAAATGAATTGTGATTTGGCATAGAGTTGGTTTAAAATTTCTTCAGCAGTTCCAAGTTGTTAAAAATGATCAGCTGCCATACTTATAACAACCACCATTATAGAAACCCACATATTCATCCCCAAAGTTTTATCATATTTTCAGATTCAGTTTAGATTAAATTTTAATTTCAACAGCATTCTTAATATTAAAGTACACTAAACCTATTAACAACTTAACCTTTTATGTTCTCACTTCCACAACATGTCCACAAGCAACATGAATGTTTCAGTGACAATTTATGCATATTTGTGCATCAGTGGTTTCTTTTAAAAAGATACAAAAGATAGTATAACTGGAAACCTCTATGGTAGACCTGCATTCATCAGCATTTTAGTTTTTTTCATCATGGACTACAATGTCATCCATGTTTTGTGCTATAGAATCTTTATCTTGGATAGGGTGATTTGTTTCTTGTTGTATTGTTGTATGTTTTCTATTATTTTTTCCTCAGTCTGTATAACTTGTAAAATATCTTAGGGTAAGGAAGATGTTGTGAGCCTGACTCTAGCTTTGCAATCAAAGAGAGCTTCATAGGGTATTCCTTTAATCCTAGCATTAAATGCTTGCTTTGCAACAATAAATGTTATTGGTGAAGGTGTTTTATACTTTGCTGATTTTAATTTTGGCATTTAAAAGGATGCCATGGAAATCTGTGAAATTCCAAGTGTTGCATACTTGGACATCCCAATTTTGGCATTCTACAGAATGCCTAAAAATTCAATACAATTCTTATTTTCACACTTGGACGGTAACTTATATAAAGATATCATGACATTTAACATTTAAATTTTCAGCAGCCTTGTCCGGATGGGGCTAATGGAAATTTAAACATTGTACAGTATTTTATTTGTCATATTTAATTCAAGCACAGTGTTTTGCAAATTTAAAATAATTTATGTGTATTTACTTTATAAGCTATATTATATGATAAAATATTTTAAAAGATGAATGCTCACAATTTTTTTTAAGGATTTAGTAAGTTTTTATTAATTATTTCATTATTTTTGATTTTATTTTATTTTTTGAAATGGAAAAGATAATTAATTATTTTTAATTAAAACTGTAAAAAATATTATCTTTGAACAATTTTGACATGACAAAAATATTTATTGAAAAAGCACATAGAATAACAGATAAAATAATGAGGAAAAGTATTTTAAAAACAACATAATTTGGCTAAATATAAAACAAGTTGAATAAAAAATATTTTTCTTTTTTTTTATTATTCAAAGAATAAAGAAATCATAATCAACAAACGAACTATCGATATAAACTTGCAAAAGCTGACACAGCTTACTAAATGAAATAGGCAGCTGGGCCAACTGCTAGAGCACTCTAGTTAAAATATTGCACCTTGTCTATCGCAGTCAAAGACGTGTTCATATACCCCATAGCTTTATACACTATTCCATGGCTATAGATATATTGTTGAAACTATAATCATAATTGCATGAATAAAATACTTTGACGCTACTTGCATACTGAAAAAAGGATTTACGGATAAGTAAAACGATTATTAATATGTAGCATTTCCTCTCAAAAAACTAATTATTCTTTATAGTCAACATTAAAACGTAATCTAAACATTATTGATTAGAACTATAACAGAATTTAAATCAATTTTGCTATTCCTTTCTTTTTCTCATTTATTAGCTTCTGTCATTTTCAACCATTATCGATTCATTGCAGGATAAAAGTCTTTCTAATTTCAATCCATCTTCTCTGATCTCTAGCCTTTATTCTCCACATCACACCAGCACACTTACTTATTTCATTCATCCATCTCACATCTAATTTCCTTCTAGGTCTTTTATAATCTCTTGGAGTCAAGTTTAAGATTTCAACTGTCCATCTATTATTATCTTTCTAACTATATGTCCAGCTCCAGTCTACTTTAGTCTATTAATTATTTCAATGATGTCAGTAATATCTGGTTGTTCTCTCATCATGTATTTTGTTTAAAATCTCATGTTATTTTTAACATGCATACTACTTTGAGTATTCTGAAGACTCTATATTGTTCTTTTGTTAAGTGTCCAAGTATCAGATCCATAAGTAAACACTGGTAATACACATTTATTAAAAACCATGGTTTTCATATACTTAGGCTTATTTCCTTTTAATAGTAAACTATTTCTACCAAAAGCATTTCAATTAAATTTAATTCCATGATTAATTCCATCCATTATGTTTCAATCTGTGGTAATAACCTGACAAAGGTATTTGTAGTTGTTAACTTCTTCTAACTCAGAATTATTATTTTTTATTTTCTTCTTTTTAAAAATTCATTGAACATTATTTTAATCTTTTTAACATTTACTTTTAATCCTACTTTCTTACTTTCATCTGTTAACTCTTGTAACATTTCCTAACCTCTAAAGCATTATTTGAAAAAAAAAACTACATCATCTACAAAATCTAGGTGACTTAAATAATCTTCATTTACTTTTATTCCCCTAGCTTCCCATTTTAATCCACTAAATACTTATTGCAAAACTGCGTTAAAAAGTTTTGGACATATGAAGTCACCTTGTCACCCTTCTTAATGTTAATATTTTTAATAGTATCATTATGTAATATAATCATTGATGTTGCATTTTTTATAAATATTCCTCAAAATATGACACTATCCTGGATCTACACCTTGATGATCCAATGGTTTAATCACCAAAGCAATGCTTATAGGATCAAATGGCTTTCCATAGTTTACAAATCCAAAGAATAATGACAACTCATATTTATTAGTCATTTCTATAACTTCTCTCATACCTGGATATGATCCATTGTACTAAAACCATTTTTGAATCCAGTTTGTTCTTTTGGTTGATTGAAATCTAAAGTTAGCTGTAGAGGAGTTGTAATTATTTTAATAAAATTTTTATATACAACTGATAAAATACTAATAAGTATGTAATTTCTAATACTTTTTACTTATTTAATATTAATATTGATAATGCATTCTTTCAAGCATCTGGTAAATTTTTCTCATTTAAACATTTGGTATATAGCTTTGCCAAAAAATTCCTATTTCTTCACCTGCTTCTTTTTAAGATATTCATTATAATTCCATTTTTATCTGGAGCTTTTTCCTTTATAAATTTAATTGCATATCTCCATTTAAATTACTGGAAAATTAAAAAAATATATTGGTTATAGGAGATACCCTCCTTTGTTCTTATTTGCTATATAATTTTTGATAGAACTCTTCAACACATTTCATGATGTCATCTGCTTTTTTAGTAATATTTTCCATCTTTTTTTTATTGTAGAAATAAGTTTGCTACCAATACCAAAATGTTGTTTTATATTTTTGAGTCTTTTATTTTTTTCTATAACTTTTCTTACTAGTTCACAATTATACTTTTTTATATCATTACCAATTCTTTTCCACATCATTTTATAAAATTAGAGCTAATTAATCCTTCTTAATGTATCATTTTTATATAGTTTCACATTCCTTTCGTTTATAAATTGTCTTGTCTCAGTAGAAATTTTACTGATTAATTGTTGCATTTTTATACTAGCTATCTTTGTTGCAGTTTTTAAAAGTATATCCATTACCTTCCTATTGATTTTGTTCAAACCTGATTCATGATCAAAATCTGTTAATATTTGAAAATAATTTGTAAGTTCTAATTTAAATTCATTAGAATGTTTCTGAAGATTAGGAATATCAACTGTGAATATTGTTTTTCTTAATAATTTTTAACTTTCTAATTGTGCATTAAGATGTATTTTACATCTCACTAATTGATAATTTCCTGAGTTGAATTTATTAACAACATTGCAATTTTGAAATGCATATTTCCTATTAGTCAAAATGTAACCCAATTCTGCTGCTTCTAAGTCTATTTCTGTTTAACATTTTTCTCAAAAAAAAAAAAAAAAAAAGAATTCACGATATAAACTTTTTCTTTTTCTGCAAACTCTACAAATCAATTGTCTCCATTCACCTCTATCACCACAACCAAATTTACCTACATCATTTTCACTTTTCAATTGGTTAGCAATTCTAGCATTAAAGTCTCCCATTATAATTGAAAAATCTTGTTTAGTCTGATTAAAAATTTTTTGTACATCCATATAAATATCTTCTACTTCTTCACCACAATGAGAACTTGATGGGGCATAAACCATAATTATCTGCATTTGATATCTGCTATTAAATGAAATAACTAATCCTGAATTATCTGCATTTGATGTCTGCTATTAAATTAAATAAATAATCTTGCTACTCTGCCTGATAGACTATCAATCTCCATGACATTATTTTTCCACTTTTTATTTATAATGAATCATACTTCATTTGTACTTCCAATGTTTGTGACTTTATAGTAAAATACATGCCCACTTTTTAAATCAATTATCTCTTCACTTTTTTTTAACTACACAAAGTCCAGTAATGTCCCATTTAATATTAGATAATTCTACCAATTCTTGCAATCTTCCTTCACTTGAAAATGATCTGCAGTTGAAAGTACCTAAATAAAAGGTCATTATCAAATGATAGCCTCAGTCTACAATCATATGATTCTTATCACTCTTTACCTTTGGCTATTAACCACTGCCTGGTCTGACAACTTTACAATCTCCTAGGAATAAGAGCCATGATTTATTTTTGTCTATCATGATTGTAAATATATATTAGAAAAAATTCATTCACACCCACATTCAGTATTCCTTTAAAAAACTCAACTGATATTTAAATTAAAAGCTATCAGGCAACCAAGAATAAAACCATGGTGTTTTTTGATATTAAACTCAAAAGTACATAGCCAATAAACTTTTCACATACTAATGCATATTGGTGAGCAACTCACTCATGTTCATATATTATATGAATAATCACATATTAATAATGGCTGCAATGACAAGAACATATAGATGGACATTTATTAAATTATCTATTCAGTTTCTTTAAGGCCTCCAAAAGGATTCAAAGGGTTTTCTTTCGATTACCAGCAAATTTATTTCTGAAGCCCATTATAAGTAAATAAATTAGACTTGATTTATGAGAAACATGAATTTACAAATGAAAAGCATAATTAAAAACAATTGTTGAACATTGTAAAAATAGGAGGGGGGGGGGGGCAACAACAAGAGTAATATCTGTTTTCTTATTGGATGATTACTGCATGCTGATAAAATTAAATCAACAAAGTATGTGTTAATTGAACTTCATTTAAAAAACCCCAAATTATTGTTAAGTCACTACAAAACAATGAAATTCTACTCTAAACTTTAAATTTGCATTTCATAATTATTAAAATAACATAAAAATCTGCACTATATTATCATAATTGTGATTTTAAAGTTTTTTTCCATTTTTTTTTGAGTTGTCTTTTTAAAAACCAAACACATTTGAATAAAATCTAAGTATAATCATAAATATATTTGTTCATAAATAAATATTATGCCTATATTTCCTAAAAAATAATCATATCAATTTTAATAAACTATGAAAAATATATAATTATTTTCCATTAATAAATATAATAAGAGCAAGTTTGAAAGTACATTTTCAAGCCTTTTTGAAACTCAAAAACAAAGGATCTACTAATCAGCAATGCTGTTATCTTGTTTGTACTAGTTTTTCTCTAAAATAGTGATATCTTCAGATTTTGTTTAATACTAAAAAATCAATATATAATGTAATTTGAGTTTTTATTATCAAATAACTACAAAATTGACAAAACACATTAAAAAGTCATAGGAGAACAAAGGGAAGCCCAAAATACTACAGCAATATGTCTACACAATATGAGAGAATTAATACAAATTAGATAAATACTATCATTAAATTACATTGTTTCGGCTTACTCTACAAACTTTAATTAACTGTTACATGACTGAATCATAGCTGAAGTTTTTATTTAGATTATTACATAAAATTTTTCACTACATTTCAATTTTTGCATTGTATTTTCATAAAAATCTTTAAATGTATATATATATATATGACTTTTGTTCACTCAGGGACGATTTACATAACTATTATATCATGGGTCACTGTGTTTTCTGCTTTCCTGAATTAAAATTTTGAGAAATATATATATACATTGTAGCTATGTGTACCTACATTATGTGTTAAAAATAAATGTCAAATATGAGCAATTGATGACTTTTTAGTCTAAAACCATGATAAATAAAAGGTTAAATTATAAAATGCGAATCATTAGCATTTTAATTTCCAACAATGTCAGCAAGTAAATGTCTTGTTTTAGTATGTATGTGAGAGTTTCTTTGCATTTAATCTGAAATAAATATTTGGTACAAAGTTAAATAAAACTTGTTAACTGATTATAAAAATTAATTTTGGAAAAAGAAAGAGGAAAAGAAAACAGTTTCTTAAATTATCAACTCCACAATAGAATTTTTAACTAAGAAATGTGAATGTTCAAAATAATTTGTATAACAAATAAAAACTAATATTTTTAGTATTTTCTCTATTTTTATTTCTCTGCTTCCAATTGTGATTAAATATCATAATATTAGCCTTATTGTGCTTTTTAAAAAGCAAGCAATGATAATGATTGTAAAGTAGGTGTTTACTTATGTTGTTTATTAATAAGCACCTTATAGAAATTGGATAAGATTAATTAAGTCTGGTAAGTTATAAAAACACTGATATTGTAAATTTAAGTCAGTCAACTAATCACCATTTTGTGAAAGTCATTGGAACATGTATATACACCCTGAACATTTGAAATAAAAAAGAGTGCATTGTAAATAAAAATACATGATGGTTTTATACATATATAAAGTAAATTTAAAATATATGGCTTGCTGAATAAACTTTAATGGTGTATTCCCAACTACAGGATAGTCTACAGAAAAAAAAGTGAAAAGTTATTATGCATAGCTTAGCATGAAAAAAAAAAAGAAATATAATTGCTCAATTCCAACTATATCATACATGAATATTTAAGGGTGGTTTACCAAAAGAGAAGTAAGATTTACTGAGAATTACCAACAAAATATGGACTGAGCAGAAACCCACTTTCCTAAACATGACAGAATCCCCAATTTTTCTAACTATACACAAACAAACTTGTGTAATTATAAACTGTATAGGAGTAAGTAGTGAATTAAAAACTCATTTCAAACTCTGGAAAAAATGAAATGTTTTTAAAATTCCATGAACAGGTGAGAAATACATTGTAAAAATCCATAAACTAACGGAAAGAAAAACGAAAAATCATTCCAAGGATTATCATTACTAAATCAAAGTATTATTTTTTCTGGAATAATTATATTTTTCTGACAAAATATAATGGACAAAGACAAAAGAATATTAAACCAGGACTCAAAATGAGTTATTATTATTTTATCATTGTATTTATAAATGAATATAAATATTTTTTCTTTCTCTCAGTTGAATTATTAACCAGTATTGGTTTATTTCTTTACAATAGTCCATCTACTCTAAATATCATATATGTGTTTCCTTTAAAGGGAAAAGGTGTATTTATATTTTATAAAAGAACATTTTTATACATGTGCATAATCTATGTAATTGTTGTTGTTTTTTACTCACATATATAATATCAACCTTGATATGGCATTTAGGTAATAAAATATTTTTTTTAGTAGGAATATTTACTTATTTTTTTTAAAAGGCATTGTAATATTATATTTACATAGTGATACAGATGCCTTGTTGAGTTGGTAATAGCAATTGGTGAGAGGGTGTAAAAACCACTTGCATGTTACTATTGGAATAAAATTGTTGTTATTACTGTTACATCTGATTTGCCTTGTTCACTTTTTTATTTATGTATTTCATCAAATGTAGCTAAATAGTGCAATATTACCTGTGAATTTCAAGAGCTCCAAAGCTATGATCAGGAGCTAACAGGAACTCTTCAAAGGAGATAGGGTTAAATGTAGGTTGCTAGTGTTGTTGTTTTGGGTCCTTAGTAGAAGCACCAGTCAGATATAATAAATATTCTAATCACCTTAGGAAGCATAGTTTATATCCATATAATGAGTAGAAAATATTAATGTGTGGAGTTACATGATCAACAATAGACTTTTAAACTGATAATGTCCCTCATTATGCACATCATAGTGTTTGATTGAGCTAGTAAGCCAATTACAGTAGTGACCAAGTTTGGTCTGATCATGGTAGTGGAGAAAGACTATGAGGACATTTAATATTCTTGAAAATACTAAGCTTTGATAATATTTTTTTATGCAATTATAACTTTTCTTATGAAAGTGTGACAGTGCATTTAGTTATATATATATGTTAAAAAGAATGTTTCTCTTGGGTAAAAGATGTCCTATAAATCATGTTTATTAGAGCAACCATGTTTAATAAAATAAAATAAATATACTGACATTTTAATAAGATACCACTTGCCCTCAAATGACTCTAGTAATAATCACAGTGTTGTAACAGAGATAATTTTATCACATGGATTTTGTATAGTTTGGCTTAAATTTGGCAATATTTTATATATTCACTTGCCTGAAGAAATCTTTCAAATAGTTGGTAATTTCATTGCATCATCATTATCTCTTTTTAATAATCTATATGTGGCTGATCATCATTAACATTTTCAAAATCAATGCCACATCGTTGTCAATTTCAAAAGGACTTGTTACCAGACCATCTATAGTACTATAAACTATAAAATTAATTGGCTTACAAATCTGTAGGCTAGATATAACAGATATTTAGTTAATATTAAAATGAATGTCATTCATTTCACAGTCAGCCTTGGGGTCTTCCACATGGTTGTGAGTTGGATCAAAGATGTAAGAATTGTTAAATGTAATATGTATGTTAAATGTCAAAATTATTAAATGTCATATTGTAAAATAATATTAAATAAGGTAATAGATTTTTATTAAGAATATTTTAAATTAAGGAGAAACTGGTAAATTATATGAATTATATTAAAACTTTTTCTTATCAAAGAATATATTGCAAAACAACTCAGAAAAGAAACAGATTTTAAAGAATAAGTTTAAAAAAAAGATTAAGCCTGTTTTGGAGATATGAGATTTGAAAACCAAAAAAAAAAAAAAAATCAGGCAATTTAATAATTACAGTGTTTCAAATTCAATCAATTAAATAATGATAGTGTTTTTTGTCATTAAAATAAAATAAGTTATTAAAGCATTAAAAATGAGATTATCAAAGCCTGTGAAAAACATAATTAAAAGTGTTAAAAATCAGATTCAAAGGTGTTAAAACAAGTTGTAAAAATATATATATAACCAAATTTCTTGAAATTGAGTAATCTGGATTCTCACTTTATTCAAGCTATATTGAACCTTTATTATGCTGATAATAAATCAGAGAAAAAATTGCCAACTGCTGAAATATATTCTGGAACCTCAGAAACATGATCTTTTTTGAATAAACCTCTAATTAAAATGAAGAATTAACACTTAAACATCAAATTTCAAAGTCAGGATATTGTTAAAGCACTTATGGAAACTTACAAATGAAATCAATTAATATTTACTATTGTGGGAAGAATTGAACTCTGGCTGTAGAACTTTTGCTTTCTAAGTAAAAAACAACTGTTTAGACTGTTAATCATTTTAAGTTTCATTTTAGTTTATATTTGATACCAATAAACTATATTTTATTCAAGCAGGAAGTGACATTTTAAAAACAAAAAACAAAATTAGTTGTATTAAAAAAAGAGAAAGAATGATTTGTATAAAAAAAAAAGAGAAGATAAATTTGTGTCTTCACGATATATATATGTTATGATTTCTACCATTTTAAAAATAGTTTTCTTTTATGTGAAATTGTCAGATAAATAATTAAAGTGTAATATTCAATTTAATCAAATATGCACATTTGTAAAATGGTTAGAGTTCAACATGATAAAAAGAAGATAAATGTAATACAGTTATTAGTATTATGTCAAAAGTTTATTTTAAAATTAGATTGAATCCATTGATATGTAAATTAGTCCTCTTTTTGATTACTGTAAATTAAATTTTGTGTATTTTAGAACTTATTATGTATATGCAATTATTAAATCATTATTAAATGGTTTATTATTACATTACATCTGCATTTTGGGTTTATTAAAGGTTTTATTCTGTAAATTTGGAGTCAGATACAAAGAACTATCTCACTTGATTAAGGAGTATTATTAATAAATCAAGATCAGATTCAAAGAACCACCTCATGTAATTAGATTGTGTTACCGTTAAATCGGATTTGGATCTAAAGTGACCACTTCCTATTGGTTAAAATTATCCCATATTAAATATTACTATGCTGATTATAGTCGGAGTATATTTACTCTGTAGCAATTGTGTTCTATTATAAAAACAAATAATAAGTTGTACTATAAGATTTAATTGAAAGATTAATGTTTTAAAATTAATCAGAGTAAACTGTGGACACTTTATAAATAACTATTATTTTTCACTTGCATGTGAAGTAAAAAAAAAAAGAGAGAAAAAAATGAAGAAATGGTTTTATTATTATTTTTACAAAGATAAAATTATATTTGACTGACAATTATAATATTTTGTAATATATAGGGTATACGAGCACAGACTTTCGCACGGCCCATCACTCTCCACTCTATCTCATAACACTGATACACTTGAACACATATATGAATGAATTATTGTCTGTTATTTGTTTAAATGATGTGTTAATTCCTTTATATGCAATACTGTTTGATCTGCACATTTATTCCATGTCCATTTCATCTGGAATAACTTATGTTCTATGTGATTTAGCTAGGTATTGCAAATAGTGGCTGTATAGTGGTCATCATCATCATATTAAGGAAATATTCTCATGTAGTATGTAAAAAAAATATATAAAAATATGTACATATCTATTTCCTGATGTTTAATGTCAGGTAGCACCCAGGTCAATTAAATAAATGTAAATAATTTAAACATATCTTGACTGATCATTACAATATATATATATAAGTAAAATATAAATAGTAAAACAATTTTAAATAGATTCTGTAACGCAAAAATCTCTCCAGAATACAATAATATGAACAAGACTAGTCAACTTTTAAGCTATAAGCTTTTTTGTTTTTCCTTGTTTGTCTTACCCTCTAGAAAAGACTAATTATCCATTTCGTGAACAATAACTTCTGCTTTTCAGTGACTGAGAGCTCTAAAAATTCCAAGGTTGTTTGGCAAAGTCTTAGTTATGGGGAAAAATTTCAAGATCATTTTAGGTTATAACCACGTCATACTCATAATAGACAGATTCATTAAGTAATACATGATTAAGTCCTTATATATGTATGTGTGTGTGTAAAATAAAACACATATATCAATGTGGTAAACAGAATGGATTATAATTTAAAATATTAAAAGCCAAGCGTGCTGTCAACTATCAAAATGGGGGGGGGGGGTATTTGATGATCAAAATTCCAGAGTTGCACAGTAACAGACTACTAAATCTGCTGTATTACATCAAAAATGTGATCAATGAATACTATTTTATAGTGTATTTATACTGTTTAATACATTGATGAATGTGTGTTTATTATTTACAGATTATGGTTTAATATATGTATTTACTTTTATACATGTGCTTTATATTTTCTATAATATGTATTAGATGCTTTTGAAAAGTATACAATTTCATTTTTACTTTTGTTTTTCCCATATATAATTCATTTTTTCTCTTCAACAATTTGTCTGTATAATTATTTCATACATTAAGAAATTATTGAACGATATTTTCTATTGAATTTTTATTGGTTAAAAAGTTCGGTCACATTTTTTAGCGATTTTATTGTCTGGGAAAATATTTCTTTTTTTTTATTAAGGCAAATTATTTATTACAGATAAATACATTGATGTCTTATTTTATAATAACAACTTGGAAAAACAGTTTTTAAGACTGGACTTTGTCGTCGTTCATAGCTGTCTTGGTCTCAAGTACAACTATAGTTAGTTATACGGAAGGAGGTTCATTTGTGTAGAATCATTTGATTATATAGTCAATTCTATTAGATTTGAATGCCAATCAATGGATTAATTGGTGATTCTGAGTTCCATTCCTATCACTGGTTTAGATAGGCCTCTTATCAGCATTTCAGCAAACTGTTTCTGAGGTTATACCTCATTATTGTCCACAGCTGAAAGAAATCCAGGAACTACTATAAATTTCCCCACCAGCACAATAATATATCTGTGTGAACCACTGTGTCATGTAATCGATTTTTTTTGATGGGTTTTAACTCCACACTGTCGTTTATTTTACGTGGAAACTTGGAATCAAATATCTATAAGTGACAATGAGGTCATCCCCCAGAGAATAATGTCTAAACTAGGAACTGACAAAAGAAGTAGCAAAGAAAAGCAAGGCAACTGAAGCGTCGGATATGCACTTCTAGTCGGAATAATAGCTGAGCATAATGAAAGAAAAACAAGAGTTTGCTGTTGAGACTATCATCCATGGTGTGAGATGGTCAAAGTGATTAGTGATGGCAGAAAACGATGAGGATACTACTCAGAAAATATTTTCCTTGAGCTGTTTAACGTAAATTTCAGTAAAAAATATCTAATATAATTTTAAGATTTGTTTTCAAGTGTTTTGTATGTGTGTGTGTGTTACATATGACTCTAGATATGTGATATGCAAAAGGAATGAAATAATGTCTATTTTCATTTGCCGTTTTTATTGAATTTTTGTGCAGATTGATACCTGTTGAATAAAATTCTTGATTTTATGAATAGTCTATATATAGCTGTGGTCGACCCGCTTGTCTATTTCCTCAATTATTTTTAACAATTGATCAAAAATTCACCTATTTATTACTAGTTTACAAATTAAATAAAATATATAAAAATAAATTTAAAAATAAAGAATAAAGACGTGACTTAGGTAAAATAGCTAGATCAAAAAGCATAATAATATTCTTAAACTTATAACAATATAAATGTTTATGAATCATTAAAAATACATAGCGAATTGTACACAGGATACAACAGTGCAACACAGATTATCTTTATGAAGAGATGTAAATAATAATACATATTAATGCAAAATGATTACTAATTATAAACATAAGATATAACTAAAAATATACTATTTACACAATAATCACGACAAAAACAACAATCAACAATGAAAAATAAAAATGTAAAAGAAATGTATATATAAAAAATGTTAAATAAAAAGTTACACAATATTAAAAACAAATATATGATTAAATATTGCTATATAATGAAAAATAAATAACAGTTATTTATAAAAATGAATAAATATTTTTATATAAATCAAAATAAAAAATACCTACCTATAAATGAAAACGACCATTCCATTGTTTGTTTCACAAATATAAGCACTTTTATATAATTATATAAATGATTTTTTTTTTATATTGGAGTATGATTGATAAGTAATTCTTATTTTTAGAAATAATTAAAATCGACCATATTTTTTTTACTAAACATTATAATTTTGAATTATTATTATTTTTTAATTATAATATTTTACTCTAAAAAAAAAAAAACCTTAAAAGAAGATACTTCATATCTCTTTGAAACCTTAAGAAGCCTTAAAAAAATTAAGCACAGTAAATTCTTATCATTGTAACTGTTACTACCATGTAAATATTTGCATGACAAATGAACATAAAAGAGCGATCACTGTACCAAGCAGCCATTGTCTTCTCTTAATAGTCATTACTAAAATGTCAGCTATGTTGTTAGCAATTCAGTAAATGCATATAAGTATTTAAAATGTTCATTATAGTTTATATGTACAATTCATAGCATACAAAAATACATTTTGTCTTTATATTATGAACTATGTCAGGTCATCAATGAAAGCAGCAGGTCATTAAATGGTAGATGATTATTGACCTGCTAAAACCCAATTTAAATAAAGGGAAATTGTGTAAATTGCTAAAAAAAATTATGTTCTATTAAATAAGACATTATCAGACAGCTAAAATAGTAAAGAAAAAATAATTGATTTCAAAAAGGACATAAAATTTTCTAGAAAGACTCAAATAATTAGAATCGCAGGAATTACAAACAAAAGATGAAAAGAAAAACATTATAAAAATAATGACATAACAGACAGAGTGGCAAAGTTAATTATTCTAATATTAATAAGTATTAAATGTTGTACAGTATTTCATTTTTATGCCACAATAAATTTCAATTATGATAAAAAAGAATATGATTTTTCTGTAGATATACAGACTGATTTTGATCAGAATCAAATAACATTTTATAAATATCACAGCAAAATTTAGGTCTAAAATGGGAAAATGAATAAAAGATGAAAGTGCTGTGGATAAATTATGAAAGCAGAAGTAAGAGAGACAAACACTGGTAGAATTTGCTAAAACAACAACAACATCAAATAACTTTAGATAACTTTTTTGAAAAAAAAAAAAAAGCAGAAATGCACATAAAAATATCTAAATAAAAGATTTAGATTTTGTTTGGAATAATAATAATAATAATAATAATAATAATAATAATAATAATAATAATAACAGCAACAACAACAACAACAACAACAACAATAATAATAATAATAATAATAATAACAGCAACAACAACAACAACAACAACAACAACAACAACAATAATAATAATAATAATAATAATAATAATAATAATAATAATAATAATAATAATAATAATAATAATAATAATAATAATAATAATAATAATAATAATAATAATAATAATAATAATAATAATAATACAACTATTACTACTACTACTAATAATATGATATATTGCACAGGAATTCATAAAAAGTTTGAGTGCCAGAAGTATCAGAATGATTAATGAATCTTTATTTAAGAGCCTAACATCTATACTTGCACTAAATTATGCAGGGAACAAATGAAATATGCATAAGAGTTATGTCTAGTTAATAATCACTGATTAATGAGATGCAAGATATATATGGGCTAAAGTAAAATTAAATAAACAGTCTATTGAGAAAATTAGCTTTATTGTTAATCTTCAAAAATATTTTAACAAATTTAATTGCTTGAAATATAACAATATTTTGAATATGGCATAGACTTGAGTGAGCTTAAGAGAAGATAATCAAATGTTTTCTAAAAACTGCTATAGTGTATACAAAAAATAGCAATTTGCCAATAAATTTTCATCTAAGAAGGGATTTAAAAACAAAAGAAAAAGAATGAAAATATTTACAAATTATCCATTTAATTGAATTACTTATCTGAGATTCTATAAAACGATGTAAAAAGAAATTAACAACAATAAAAAAATATTATTGTAATTTTGAAAAGAAAGAAAAGAAAAACATTAAAAAACTTGATGTCAAAAAGCAAGTTACTTCACCAAAAATAAAATGACACTATTAATAAAAAAAGTGGGGTATCACCATGAAATGTATATAAAAATTAAAAATAATAGTAATAAAGGACAATAAAATAATAGAGCCTTTACAATTATGCTTTTTTATATTTTAAATAAAGAGATGAAGTATATAACTAACACTATAAAGATTGTAAAAGCTCCAAGCAATAAAACAATTGTTATAGTTGTTTTTAAAATGAAGCTGTAGAAAAAGTAGATATATACTGTAAAGTTTTACAAAAAATGCCTAAATGATAAAGGTACACCCATCAAATGATGAAAAAATTCACAGAAATGACAGTTACATTTAAGAAAAATGAAAAGAAAGATTTTAGAAATTACAGGCTTATCAACCTTTTAACAGCTTTATACAGAAACCTCATTAAGATCTTTATACCTTAAATAGAGAAAACTTTGAATTCAAATAAACTAAAAAACAAACAATTAGAATTTGTAAGTGATTGTATCATGGTAGAACGCACACACATGCTTGCTTATCAATAAAAAAAATGCAGGTTTAATAATTTATCATTTCTTTCATTAATAGAGTTACAATTTACTGCAGCTACAGGATATTTCATTTATCTATACAAGTATATTACAAATAAATTATAGGTATTGTAAACATAACATTTACAACTTATTTCAACAACTGATTTATTTATTGACAAGATTTCAATGGTAATTTTAGATTTGTCAGTTAAAAAATAACTATCAAATTAAATATTAATAAATAAATTTTTTGATTGATATAAAAATTCATTCTTTCTAGCCTAGATGTCTAGACACTTCTTTATAAATAAAAAAAGGTTGGTATAAGGATATATATTTCTTTTTACCAACAATGTTGTCTTATAATGTAGTTAGAGAACATTTCAATTACCTATATGAGAAGTGATATTTGATGTTAATTCTAACACATTATATATATATGTCATAACTCTCGCATTTAAATTTATAGACATTGCTTTAATGCAAATAATTTTTGCTACTATGTCTAAGAAAAGATTAATGTAATGTATATGAAATACATTTTAGATGTATTTTAAAATATTAAAAAAATAAGTGTACATATAAAATGTGTTATTATTTTATTCTTTTAAAAATAAAGAATTTTTTTTTTTAAAAATAAAAATTTTGTTATGGTAACCAATGGAAGCTTTCAAAACTGATTTGCTTTTTAAGAAACTGAGAAAAGAATTGTAATGCCACTTCATTGTAATATTTTCACTGTCAAAAAGTCAATGGAATTTTATAAAGATTTTAAAATAATATCACACATATTATGGAGGAGAAGACCTTTTGGGATGCTTTCCCTGACCTTTCCAGTAGTGTAGCTGAATATAGAGCTGTTGACAAAAATATGCTTTACAATTTAATCTTCATTTTACTAATCTAGTCATCCTTATTGAATGTTGAAAAAATACCCAATATTTACTTGATGAAGAAAAAAAAAAGAACTAGTCATCTAAAGTTATTATTCCCTGAAAACATCTTTTTATAAATTAATCCAAGAACCTACTTATTTGAAAATGCTCAGAAGAAAATTGCAATAAAAACTTTCAGAAGAAAGGAAGCTAAAATCTTATATTACCATAAAATAGGGGTGGACAGATATGTGGCCCACCAAGACAATAAAAAAAATCCATCTAGAACTGAAATTTCCTTCTTGTGCGCAACCGATGATTCATCTCTTATTTTTCACTAGGATGGCCATGTCAATACACATGTGCAGTGTAGATACGATGTGCAGTGCTTTTCCAGTTGATCTGGTTAATTTCAATTTTGTCTTTGCATTAGCAAATATATACATTTCCAACTTTAGTGAAACCATGAATCCTCTGAAAAAATGTAAAATCAGTGATGAATGCCATGTGTTTAATGAAAAATGGACAAAGAAATATTTATTTGGTAATACAGGGAATAAAGCAGTGTGTTTATTGTGTCATAAAACAGAAATGTGGCCCTCCTCTAACCTTCGCTTTCATGAAGTGACCCCCGATGCAACCGTCCACCAACCTCTGTAGTCCCCGAGCCAAAATAATTGCTCACCCCTCCCATAAAACATTAAAATTCAAAGATAAATGGTAAAGTTTCCACATTTAAAAATAGAAAATGTACATGCAAGCTCACAAAGACATTAAATTAAATAGGTGAACTTTCTATAGATATCCTCAAAGAGATTGTAAGTTATAAAAACTTTTTCTCCTCTCATGCATGATTACCATATAACTCTATTATTATGTAAATATATAAATACTTTGTATTATCATTATTACTATCAGTCTTTACTTAAAGTTATTGTTATTGTTAATAATTTTATTGTTTGTATTTTTCAGCTGAACCAAGCTAATTATTTATTCATTAATGTAATAACTTATTAGGTAGACAGGAGTAATGATCAGTAAATATAATTGTATGTGTATGGACACTTGTTTTTATGCATATTCAATTTGATCATTATTCATGACTAGAGGTTACTTGTCAATTAAAAACAAATTATATTCTGTCATTCCACCATATACAGTCACCCATTAGCTGTCTTTAAATTTCCCTAGATGAAAATTCAATTGCTGATATCTTTTTTCATCATTTAATTAACTGTTTTTAATACTAATTGTTCATTAGGGCATGTACCATTACATTTGGAGGTCTGGTCTTAGGATTATCTTGATTAAAACAAAGAGGGATTAAACCCAATTTAGTTTTAAAATATATTTTTTATTATTATTAAAATTCAGAAAAATATAAATACTTAGTCAGATGAGAAGTATAATTATTTATTTCATTATAAATAAAAATTGTTCAATAAATTCATAAATATTTTAAATAATAATAGTGATAGAAATAGGATTGGTAGAGATAATAATAATATACAAATAAATAAAATAAGGCATTAAAGTTAAAGTATCTTATAGTTCTAAAAAGGTTGAATGATGGAAAAAGGGATGAATATTCTAGTATTAAATAAATAAAAATATTAGTTTTATATATGTTTTTGTAAAAAAAAAAATTATAGAAAAATGAGTAGCTAATTTTATTTATATATACAATTTACTCAAGCTAAAGCAAAAATGGAAGCTCAGGAAAGTAAATCTGATACTCATGATAGTGAATTTAAAAACATGATTATGAGCATGTTCACAGAATTGGAAAAAAAATTTGAAAAGTGAAATAAAGAAAACATGGAAAGTATGTTTAAACAAATGGAAAAACAAAACACATAATTGAATAACAAAATTGAAATGTGTTATAAACAAAGTGAAGGTCTTAAAACACAAAATTAGAAAAATAGAGAACATGGAAAGCAAGTTCACAGAAATGAAAAACTAAATTGAGAATTAGACAAAAAACAGGCAATAGATAGAGAAATTAAGTGAACAAAAAGGTTGGAAAATCATTTTGTAGAATTAGATATCAAAATTGGTGAAATAAGTCTCCGAAGTTTAAGTGAATACATATATGATCAGGATAAGAAATTTGAACAATTGCATGGGATAGTTGAAGAAATAACAATAGAAAATGGACAAGTGTTAATCAAGTAAAAGTAAAAATCAACTACTTGACTCAAGTGATTAAAAATATTCAGATAAAAGGTGAGAATCAAATTAAAATTCAGGACGATATAACAGAGAGCTAGATATAAAGGAGATTAGAGAAAAAAAATTGTGGTAGATGAAACAGATAATAAAGCTAATTGTGATATAATTTTAGAACTACAACAGATCTAAGTTAGATGAAGCAGATAAAGCCCAACTGCATTAGTTCAAAATGTTCAGTATGTTGAGTCTAAATAATTTTAACACAGAATCTTTGGAGGATGATATTTGCATTATAGTTGACTGTGCATCTGAGTTCACATACAATAAAAGTATGAGGAAACTACCCAGATTGAAATTTAGAGAAATAGAAAAGAGAAATCGAGAGCTTAGCCAAATAATTAAACGAAATAAATGGTCCAATAGGTAATTATGTTCAAGAATTCGTTATGTGAGGATGACAGTAAAAGGTAGAGTTAAAAAGCACAAAATGAAATATTTATTTTTTATAAAAGTAAATCAGAGTTACTATATGATAAATAAGAGGTATTATAGATCATTCAAAGTGAGGGCCTACATATTGATTAAAAATATTTAGAAAGAGGAATGGTTGGATGGCTTCTAAATTGATGACTCTAGACTTGTTAATGGGTACTTGATAAAGGAGAATGGACAAACAATTTATAAAATTCACATTATAGAAGAGGTAAACATTGCTGAAAATTGAAAAAGAAAGATTAGTTAAAAAATTGAATTGCTCTGTATAAATGCTAATACAATTATTAAGAAAAGGTCATGGCAAGTGAACGAGATATAAATATGATGCTCCATTTAATATTGAAATATTGTTAAAAAATACTAGTACTGTTTTGATGTTCTAAATGTTGATAGAAGTGTCAGAATTCTTGTATCATATTTAAGTATTTAAATGCAAATTTCATATTTTATGTTCCACCAATGACAATAAATGAATAATTAAAAAAATATCAGAGCTCAGGTTTTAAGTGATATCACTCTAATCCTTGCATTGTTGATTAAGCATGTATAGGAAAACACAATACAGATAGAAAACAAAATTAATTTTATGAGTTTATTAATGGTTGATCATATTGATTTCTATCTTGGTGAGAATGGAGAGTGTTTCACTGTTTCAAGATTGTCATGCTGTTTGATACTTCTTATCTCAGCATGTTTCCCAACCATATTATTTTTATTTATCAGCCTCTAAGTCTCCAACGTAAGCTAGGCATAATCTTATATTTATCAGCCTATAAGTCTCAAAAACAAGCCAGGCATATTTTGCTATTTGTCAACCTCTAAGTCTCATAGTAGAGCAAAGCTTTATTTAAATGCATTATTCATTATATGGCTTATTGATATATTTGAATTTGAAATAGCTCTATTAGTATTCATATTGTATGATGCACTCACTGTCAGTGGAAGATCTCTTTGTTCATCTCAACATTGCAGAAAAACGACCATGTCCAGTAATAATTTTGGTTGAATTAATAAAACGCAATACTAATATACTGAATTTGTAAAGATGACATTATTTGTTAAGTTTATACCAGCTTGCAAGTCCATTTCTAAAGATCCAATAAAAAAGAGAACATTATCCAAATTACCCAACTGTCAGGGTAATATGAATTATAATAGTTTTCTATTGTATTTTAAGCATTTACCAAAAAAATAATTGAATATACATTTATGACAAATAAAAACCCTCTAGCAAAATAATTAAATTTATAATAATGAATTAATAATTGGATATATTATAAAATGCACATTTTCAATATAAAATCTAATTTACTATGATCTAAAAAAATTGCAAAAATATCAACTCCAATCATCATGCGTAAGACACATTTTATTGAGGTTTTCATATTTCATATAAATATTGACAAGCTGCTTTGCAATATACTTGCATTTCAGAAATACACACCTGTCTTTCCAACAATGACACAAATATAATAAGACTTGATTTATGTTAATATTGTAATGGTTATCAACTTAGTGTCAAGGCATGTTATTAATTTATAGTAAGAAATTGTAATTTTAAATATTTTGATTCCATGTCAGTCACCACTACAGTATTAACACCAATAAGATAATTTTCACAAATTACTATACTGCAGAATAATTTGTCAATTTTTTTCTATATAACATGGCAGTTATGGTAAAAAAAAAATTTACACACAAAATATAAGAATATCTCTTCAATATCATTCACATTCAATTCAAGTTCCATTAATTTATTATGATCAGAAATAATACAATATTTTTCAAAAATCAAAAATATTAATATACTTTAAAAATATATAAAAATAATATTTGATAATTTTTAATTTAGATATAATACAGACATATGAAAATATTTCACTATGATTTTTGGAATTTTAGAAAGTGAATTATTTTTCCTAATATATTAATTTAATTTTTCTCCTTTATAGTACCAAACGTAATAGAAGAATAAATTGAAATGATTTTTTATAATAAATATCATAATTATTTTTGTTTTTAGTTTTGCCAAATGGATATAAAATATATATCTATTATATGAAATATCATATTTATAAATACGGATTGACATAATAGGACGTAAAATCTCTTCTTGACAAAATTTCTGTGCATAGACCATATGATTAGAAATGTTCAATCTAAACATTTTTTCCTCCAAAAGCTCTCAATTTCATATTTCTTATTATTCAATTATTTCTCTAGTTTTGATTTTTTTTCCTATTTTAGTAAAAGTGGTTTTGATAGTTCCATTATCATTTCATAATATTCTCCAATTTTGTTATAAAAGGCCTTAGCAAAAATTGAGCAATTTATCCTGATTTTCTTTCAACATCCTAAACTTCAAAAATAAATATTCAATCCTCTTTCTTCCATCTCATTGTTCCATCACAGTGAAGTCTTTTCATATGTCTGTATTATCATTATTCAATTGTTACTTTTTTTATCTAATATCTAAAGCTTGTATACTTGCACCAAATAACAATAAATTAATTAGGGTTATCGTATATCCTTTCATACTTTATAAGAAAATAAAGCTGTTGAGAAATTCGCTCATATAGCCTTTTTTGAAACTAAATTAAACTTGAAATGCCTTACTATAAATAAAAATATTTTCAGCAATTTTTTGTTTGGAAACAATGGGAAGACAATACTTACTATTTGGCAAATGCTGGATAGTTTATCTTTACAATTTTAACTTCCTTATTTTATTCACCAATTAGAATTTCTAAACATTCATTTACAAAACAATATATATGGCTATTAATTATCTCAAAGAAGAGTCTCAAGTTTTCTTATAACTTAAAAAAATCCTATCCACTGTGCTATAAGATCTTTCAGCATATATATGTCAGGAATAGGATTCAAAAGCCACAAGTATAATATGATTAATTTATTAAACATTTTATTTACAATAAATACTAGTTATTTTAGGACAAAGCCTCAGTGAGTGTTTAAATTTCAACTATTAGCTTGAAAGTTAATGGTGAAAATCATGTATGCAGCCTTCTTCTTTATTAAAAAAATAACTATCTAATTATTTAGATGCCAAAATTTGTAACCCTTGAACTTTTGACTCTGCCACTTTATTGCTTATCTCTTCTTCATTGAAAATGATCAAAAAATAGAATCTAATCTGAAGATGTGATGTAGTATTTATCTCTAAAAATTAGCAGAGTAAAGACAGAAATAATATTAATCACATTATAATTTGTTAATATATTAAATATCAAGTTAATTCAGCAAATACATTATAAGGTATTATGTTTGTAACCAATTAGAAAATGTAAATAACATTTATTCTTATTTGAATCTTTTTATCCAAACCATACTGTAATCCTCAGCCAACCATATTATTAGAAATAAAATAAGTTGTAAATTGATGTATGAAAAATATAATACTGATTAAAGCATATATATGTAACATAGTCCAAGAAGTTCAAAAAGAATAAAAATTCGCTGTATAATTCATGAGAATTACAATATTAATGTAAGTTGAACAAGCTTTATATTTGTGTAATCTGTTTGCAATGCCTCAAGGCTGTTTGACAAAGAAAGTTATTTCTAAAACATGAATATATTGCAATGTGATATTATTGAATTGACATAAAATTAAATATTTAAGTTTGATATTATAAATAACATTATTATATAAAGTGAAATAAAAAAAATAAAATTAAAATTTATTTTAAAGAAAATTAAAAAAAAAGTTAAAGGAAGTGGAAGTTATGTGATAAAAGAATAAAGCACAATACTTTGAAACACTGAAATATATGTGCAAAACAAAATAAAAAAATACTTACGATAAATATTGGTAGCTAAAAAGAATGAAGAAAAAAAAAAGAAAGAAAAAAAAACATTTGCACAAATTAATTATTTTAATTTTAATATTCCCTAAGCTATTAATTAAAATGTAATTATTTACACATATATTAAAAGATATAATAAACACCTTCATACTTCCCCATTCTTTTTAAATTCATATAAATAAAGATATAATAAAAGACAAATGACCTCCAAGATGCATTTCATGCTGAACCAGTACTCATCAGTGGCCCAGGTCACTACCTCTTATATATACATCTCTTATATTTATCTAGAATAAATTGTTACATTTTTATTTACCTTTATCAAACTCCCTCCACTCACAACTTTGACGCCATCCATTTCAGATAAATGCACTAATGATTATTACTAATCATTTCCGAAACTAGAGATTATCTCTAGCACAGATATAAACTTTAAATCTCAGTTAAAGATTAATATATCTGATTTTTTAAATTTACACACGCGGAGTTATTCACCTTTCTAGATAAATACTTTGCATATAATAGAGATATATATGAGGTATAGTGACCTGGGCCAACTGATGAGTGCTGGTTCAGCAATGAAATGCATCTTGAAAGTCATTTGTCTTTTATTATATCTTTATTTATATGAATTTAAAAAGAATGGGGAAGTATGAAGGTGTTTATTATATCTATAAAGATATTACATACGGGGACAGAGAAAGGTGAATAACTCTATATGTGTAAATTTAAAAAATCAGATTATTAATCTTTAACTGAGGTTTAAAGTTTACATCTGTGCTAGAGGCAATCTCTAGTTTCGAAAATGATTAGTAATAATCATTAGTGTATTTTATTTATCTGAAATGGATGGCGTCAAAGTTGTGAGTGGAGGGAGTTTGACAATGGTAAATGAAAATGTAACAATATATTAAAAGACAAATGTAACAAAGAACTTTCTTTTGTTCTAATTAATTTTTAGTTTGATTAATTAATTTCCAAGTTATTGAAGATACAATTTAATTTAAAACTACAAACTTCCTACACTTACAAATACAATACTTTTCTCACCAGATAAATATAATAATAATTATCAGTAATCTTTTATTAGGATAGAAATTATCACACTATTTTTAGCTGATAAATTTACTTTAAACTTTACTTAAAGATTAATATCTTTCCTCTTTTTTCGTATATAACACATTAATCTTGAATAATGTTATAACTCTCTATTTGACTACATATTTTCCAGAAATAATGAAGATATAAAAGAGTTCATAACCTCATCTAACTAAAAAGTGCTGAATCTACATCATATGCATATCGAGAGTATTTGTCTTTTGAGATATCTTTATTTTATATGATTAATGTATACATAGTGAAATGAAAAGTTTTATGTCTATATATATATATTGGAATACAATATTTTTAGTGAATGTTTAGATGAACATGTTAAATATGTGGGGTTATCCATTTAAATCAACTTAATTAAAAGCAGTTAACCTAGAACAATTGCACCAGGCTAAACATCAATGTAAACTGACAGTGATGCATTCAAAAGATGTCAGTTTATTTGACTCTTGGCCTGGACAATTGTTCTAGCTAAGTGCTTTCTATTTAAGTCAATTTAAATGGACAACTTCACACAGTCAAGATTTCCATCAAAACATTCATGAAAAATATTGTATTATAATATATACCATACTAATGGAAGAGTTTATTATACAGTAAGAAAATTGAAAAGTTTATTATAGTTTGATTTTTTTACACCTATAAATGTAAAAGATCTTCTTTTGTATGCATCAGTCTGATAATTTACATTGATTCTTGGTCTGGGGCAGTTGAACTAGGTTAAGTGCTTTCTAATTAAGTTCATTTAAATGGATAACCCCATACATTCAAGATTTCCATATATATATATATATATGGAAATATATATTTGGGGTAGTTTTGATATATATATATATATATATATATATCAAAACTACCCCAAATCCAAAATTAAACCAGACCAGCATAAAAATAATATTAAAACACAACCTAAGGTTTCACTGCTACAAGCAGACTTCTCAAGTGTAAAGAACTACAAAAACTACACAATATATATAATATTAAAAACTACCCACAAATCCATTCACTTCCCATCCACCCTTAATATTCAAAGAACTCTTAAATAAGTTAATTGCTTCAGAATAATAAATTTTCAATAATAAAGACTCTTTAATTCTTCTTTTGATTTCATTTCTCTCAAAAAAGAAAATTTATTATTCTGAAGCAATTAACTTATTTAAGAGTTCTTTTAATATTAAGGGTGGATGGGAAGTGAATGGATTTGTGGGTAGTTTTTAATATTATATATATTGTGTAGTTTTTGTAGTTCTTTACACTTGAGAAGTCTGCTTGTAGCAGTGAAACCTTAGGTTGCGTTTTAATATTATTTTTATGCTGGTCTGTTTAATTTTGGATTTGGGGTAGTTTTGATTTTATATTGACTAGTTTAGCTTTATGCTTGTAATGTTTATATATATATATATATATATATATATATATATATATATAAAAATATATATATATATATATATATCAAAATATTAATATATAACAAACTAACCAAAGGAAATACATATAAAAACAAAAAAAAAAGACTTATAAATCCAATAAATAATATTATATTTCAACCAGAGGACTGGTTTTCATCAGAAAGAAAAAAAAATACACAGTAAAAAAAAAATACACAGTAAAATCGCCATTTTACTGTGTATTTTTTTCTTTCTGATGAAAACCAGTCCTCTGGTTGAAATATAATATTATTTATTGGATTTATAAGTCTTTTTTTTATATTTATTTATATATATATATATATTAAATCATAGTGACTAACAAATAACTGGTTATTATATGAAATTACATCACTGCAACTCTCAACTTTAATTAATTAATAAAAGATCATAATAAAATATTAGCAATTTTTTGTCAAGGCAACATTAAATAATGGCTTATTATTAACTTTCATGGGAAAATTGGTTTTCTTATTTATTTTAAAATCCACAAAGGTAAACAGTTTTAAATAATATATTTGTAATTAATTTGACTAATTAGTCAAGACTGAAAATTATATATACATGTAGGATAAACACTGTATTTAATTATATTACAAACTATTTGACTTAAAAATTTTAATTTACATGGTTATTAAAATAAGTAAGAAATCAAAAATTTAGAAGTAAATTGTGTATAAATGAGGATGTGTTTACATCTGGAATGTAATAAATTCAATCTTTGTTTAAAAATAATTTAGATTTGCTAATCCCCATATATATCAGAACCAATGAAAATTATCATTTTGCATTGGCATAGCAATCTAGTAAGAAGAGGCATATTGAAAATTTATTAGTAGCACTTTGTTAATGCCAACATGGAAAATTATATATATATATATTACAACAAGATCTTACCATAGAAACCCAATCAAAGGTTGTTGATGAGCATTCTGAATGACATTACCAGTTTATAAACATATAGCTGGTAATCTTAACTAGACAACAATAATATTTTCCACTCACTATAGTTCATTGATATACATACATATATATATATGATCAATAGATGGCGTCTATATATATATATATATATATATATATATACCATATTCAAAGCAATCTAATAATATATAAGGAGATTATGGGGTGAGACCTGAGCTCACTTGATATTGTTATTTGTTTTTGCTGATAGCATAACAAAAGTTATCACAGGGTTCACCATGAACCCAAGTTCAAATCTTTATGCTTTAATTAGTCATTTTATCAGCACTAAGCAGTAGCATGGGGTACAACACACTCACATGATATTGCACTACTTAATTATTTAGTTTGATCATTTGATTAATTGTTGAAATGCACAAATGAGAATTATGCATAGATTAAATTTTAAAATTCAACAACATTTTTTCCCATGTAATAACAATAGTATAATGTATGAAAAAATGAAGGACATGACTATCGACAAGGCATTTATGATAATTTCTATACAAGTAATGGTTTTTAATATCTTCCAATACAATCACTATTAAAATAAACCATTTCTTTCATCGTTCATGCCTGACTGATGTTTTAATGATACACATTCATTTTTTTAATAATTAACTAAAATTGCATTATACATAGATAATATTATCTTAAACAAATATACATATAATACATTTTCAGAGTAATTAGATTTGTTTTAAATATAATACAATAAATAAATAAGATATTACTTATTATCTAGGTTACTGTTAAATGATTAAGTCTGTTTATCATTAGTTTTTTTTATTATTGGTTGGCAATCAAATAGCTCAATTTAATAAATAATCATTGTTTTCCCGTATTTTGGCTGACAAATAATTCAATCTAATAAATAATCCTTAGTTTTCCTTATTTTGACTGGAAGACAAATAATTCAGTCTATTAAATAATATATAGTCTTTTTTTTTTTATTTCGACTGGTTAGATCAGTATATTTTCATTATTGTAATTTATCAATAGGTATAATTTTTATGCATAAAATAAATACATTTCATTCAACAATGATAAATATCGTTTTCTTTTCAGGTCAGCACAGAATCTTCTCATCTTTCTCATCTATGGAGCTGCATTCTAGAACAATATATTTGGCAAAGCATATTATAGCATGCCAAATATTTAGTTTAGTGAGTCATTGCGTAGGTATTTTTTTACTGGTGAATATACAACTTGTAGTATATTAATTTCATGATGGATGGTAAAAAGTTTGGTTTACACTGCTAGAAAAATACAATTTGACACAAATCCTTTATTACAGCTCTTTATAACTATCCGTGCTTATAAAAAATATTTATTAAAAATATGTTGTTCAGCACTTTCTAGTAGTCCGTTTCCAAAACTTACTGTATTTATTTCAATCAATCACTAATTACATGTTTATTGATCAACAACAATAAATAAAATCAAGAAACATAAAAATAAAACAGATGGGAAAATATTGCTTTTTTACAAATTTGAATTTCTTTTGAAACAAACTGATTAATTATTAATTTTAATAATTTGATAAGTATTTGTATTTTAATTCCGACAACTCCAATTTGTTTCATTTATAATAAACAATATTTTAGTCCATTTTACTTCTTTTTATGACATTTATAAGTTAATAAGTTATTATTTTTCTTGTATAAAAATAATAATAAAGAGAGAAAAAATATTAAAAACTGAGCACACACTAATACATTCTACTGATACTTTGGGAATTCAATTAACTCTCTTTTTACCAAGGTTAAATCATTTTCTTTTTTTATCTTGTAGCTATCTATGTAATGCTACAATATATTGAAATGAAAATGACATTCTTAAACTAGTACAATTTTAACCATGCTTATGTTTAAACCAAGCTAAGATAAAATATGAAATGAAAAAAATATTATAAAAGTTTCAACATTACTATATATTGTCTAAGTTTAGATATTAAAATCATATATTGCAAAAGTTAGTGTATCCAATCATTATTATTTGGTAGCACTATAGAAATGCAGAAAAAAAAGAGATTTTCATCTGCCAATAATTGTTTGACATAGATTTAAAATAGTTATGTAAAATTAAAATTATTAAATAATATTTTACCTTACTGAAGATATTAAAATCAAGGAAAAAATATGAAAGAAATTGTTATGTTAACTATTTTTAAATATTGGTTTTTATAATGTCAAAATTTGAAAAGGTAAATAAATATAACTTTATGAACACACATGTAATTAAATTTATTAAGATTGTATATAAATTAAAATTATATTTGTAAATTAAATTGGTGAACATAAATCTTAAAACATTTGGATTTAAATTAGATTTATAAATCAATTAAAAATAAGACAGCTAACATGTTTATCTGTAATTATCTACCAAACAAACAAAACAATTAAAGTATTTAATGGGTCAGAATGGGTAACATGTTTTATCAAGTGATTTCATTACTTGGACAGGTGACTTAATATAAATAGAAATTTTAACTATAGACAATTCCATTTTGCAAGTTCAGTCTTCAGTTATCTAAATGATTCATTTAAAGTTGCTGATCAAAAAGCTGTAGGTAGAAGTAATTGATAGATGGCTAATTACAACTATGGAAAAAATTATATGTATTTTTTATAATTAGTCTATCTCTAAAATTATGATAAAAGTGGATAAATATATTAATATTACCAGTTAAAAACTTTTTAGAATTGCTGTTTTAGTTTTATCCATGTAATCCTGTAATAAGTGTAAAGAAATATATTTAATTAAGTTTCTTAATGCCTAAAAAGAAAATTCAGTGGTTCCTAAATAATGAGTTCAGAAAATAGTTGACCTATTTTTTGTATGAATATGATAAGAAAACATTGAAAGTATACTTGGTACAATAAATGTTACTAAATTTTATATTTAAACTATGGTTTAGTACTTTTTTATATTATAATAGAATGGCAGAGTATAAAAATGTAATTATATATATACTAGAAATTTGTTTGTGGCTGAAAATATTTCAGACAAATAGAATTGTTAGATGGTATAATTTTTCACAGTAATGTTTATTTTTCATTGGTATTTTTACTTCATTAAATCAAAGATAATAATTAATTATAAAAATACATAGAAAATTCCCATTAAATTTTTAACATTTAAATTTATAAACTTGTGAAAATCTATTTAAGAAGTTCACATTATTACAATTTATTTACAAATTTCAAACTTTCTGACTCATATCAATTTGACACCACCCAATTTAGACAAATATATTAATAATTATGACTTATTATTTATTAGGCTAAATATTATTTTATCATTCTTAACTCAAATTTTTAAAAGTGGATGGTATCAAAGATGTAAGTAGATAAAGTTTTATAATTGTAGATCACATTAGAATAATTTAATATTGGTAGGAATTAACAAGTGAATTGGTAAATAGTAACAAATGATGAAGATATATATATAAGACATTGTACACTGAGCCAAATACTTGTTCAACATGAATGCATCTTGAGGTGATTTATCTTTTTCAAATCTTTTTATTGATGTTTCAAGAATGTATACTAGAATGAAAGTTTTAAACATAACTAATATATATCTATTATATTTTTTTACTATTACTTCTATTGATGCTATACAGTAAAATAGCCTACCAATTATTCATATATTAAAAAAAAAACCTAGGATTGTATACTTTTAACTGGCTACAACTTTATTGCAAACATCATTTTTCTGTTCTGTCACATTTTTATTATTATTACTGTCATAAACTTTTATTATAAATCAATAAATTCAGAGTTAATTTAAAATCTGGTGAATCTGTCTATTTCTTTTGAATGTGCACGGTAATTTTTGTACTTAAAATTTGATCTAAGATCAAACTCATTTTGGTAAGTAAAATAGAATTTGATATACATATATTTTTATACATCATTATTAAATCAGATTAGGTATACATTTTATATTTGTTACTGCTTTTAAAAGTCAATATTATTGGTATAAATAATTTCATTAGTTCAGAGTTGATTATTTATTTACTTATCTTGTCTGGTTATAGATTTCTTGATAGATTTTATTCTATCACTTGTCAAAATGATCCGTCTTAATTATTTTTAAACTTCTTTGAAGTGGAGATCATAAATTTTATTGACTAGTATAACTTAATGTTATCTTTGGCTTGGATAACTGCCAAATATTATCATACATAATTTAATTGTTATAAAATCCATTTTTATAATCAATTGATTGGAGATTTAAGTAAATGAATAATACCAGTGATTGTAAATCAGTAAATATCCAATAGAAACCTGTGGTATGTTTTATAATATTATTATATTATATCTATTTACTCAATCTTCAAGATTAATGCTGTGAGTCACAGTATTTAAAAAAAAGAAGTTTGTTAATCTTGTTTAATTTTCATTTCACTTGATTTATGGATAATGAAGGTCTTGAAATATAATACTAACTAGATAACCATAGCAACCTAATGTTTTAAAATAATATTGCTTAGTGATAATTCTAGCATCAAGTCCTAAATCTGTTGTGATCAATCTCAGAAAAAAAATATAAACAGGTGAATAAATAAATAGATTTTGGAAATAGTTGAGTGAATTAAAAAAATCACTTGAAGAGAATCATTATTATTATTAAGTATTATACATTTCAATTTCTGTTATTACAATAACCACAGCAACACATATTACAAAATTAAATATTTTATGCTTTATAAATTAATTTAAGAGAAATTATTATTAAAAACATATGTAAAATTATTTATATCCATTAAAATGTCTTAAAATTGTGATATGAATTTTTTATTTTGGTTTAAAATGAAAAATAATATTGAACTTGTAAAACAGGATTTTATTTTCACTGCATCCAATTATTTTAAAATCTCCATTTTACTTGTTAATTGGAGGCAAATTTTCTTTAACAATTTTTAAATTATTGAGTGAAATTTGAGCAATTTTCATCAGTCATTGTGACAGCAGTAGTGTCATCTAGAGTATCTTGTAAATAGAATGGAGATGCTGTAATTTGAGTTCTTGTAATTTTGTCATTGCCTAGAACAGATACATTTATATCTCTCTTTAAAAATTTATCAAATTTATTGTTTAAATAGTTATTAATTTCTAAAATTATGGATGAATAAAATTTTTAATTATCCCCTCATTCAATTGAGACCTGTTTATTGATGTAATTCCAAGGGAGATGGCAAAATGTAAAACAAAAACCATCAAAATGTGCAAGTTGGCTATAAAGAAAAAAATTCTGTTGTCAATCATGTAGAATCCCATCTATTTACTCATAATGAATGCAAACCTCAATGGTGTGTATATGAATGTCATATTTCAGATTAATGGATTTTACAAGATCAATTAACTTGATTCATATGTAATATCAAGCAATCTAATTTCATTTTCTTAATCTGGAAAGAAAAATTAGCAGTTATTATTCACTTGAATATGGCTGAATTTTTGGCAATGAAAAAAATTCTCTTTATGCATGATTACCAAAGAAAAAGGACAACAAAGTCAGAGATATGTGATTTTGCATTGACTAAGTACCTATTGTCTTAAAAGTATGGATACATTCATAGGATTAAAAGAGATATTGGAATTTAAATGTGAAAGTAATTTGGAATCAAATTCATGAGAGTTACCATTCATGTTCATCTTTTCTACTTAAAAAAATAGAGTTTTTTTATGTTACCTTAATTATTTAAAAATTATATTAATGAATAAATAGAGATCAATTTTTATTTAATTACATTTTTTTTTATTGTTGTATATTCTCTGTGAAGTCTTAGGAGGGTATTTGAAATCTCTCCTTTAGTTTTATATAGTATTATCATCATGCAACACATTTTTGGAGTTTCATATACATATTTGATTATTATTTTTATTGATTCTATACAGTAATAGACTACCAATTATGTATATATTAAAAAAACCTAAGATTGTATATATTTTTAACTGGTTATGACTTGATTGCAAATATCATTTGTCTGTTTGGTCATATTTTTTTTATTATTACTGTCATAAACTTTTATTATAAACTAATAAATTTAGAGTTGATTTAAAAATTCAGAAACAGTCTTATTATTTTTCTTTTGAATGTGTAAAATAATTTTGGTACTTAAAGATTGATCCAAAATCAAATGCATCTTGGTAAATAGAATAGAACTAGATATATGTATATTTTATTATCATTATTAAATGTGATATTTATCATTATGTTGAAATATTTGTTTACTTATCTAAGTCAATATTACTGGTAGAAATAATTTCATTAGTTCAGAGTTGATTATTTATTTGCTTATCTTGTCTGGTTATAGATTTCTTAATATATTTTATTCTATAACCTGTCAAAATGATCTGTCTTAATTACTTTTAAACTTCTTTGAAGTAAAGATCATAAATTTTATTGACTAGTATAATTTGATGTTATCTTTGGTGTAGATAACTGGCAATTATCATCATATTACAGTTTGTTATAAAATCCATTTTTATAATCAATTGATTGAAGATTCAAGTAGATGAATAATATCAGTGATTGTAAGTCAGTAAATATCCAATAGAAACCTACATTGTATTTTATATAATGTGATTGGCTACTGTAAAATGTGAAATTATGTATTAGATTTATTGTTAATAAATTCTTCTGGAGTATTTTATTTTGGAATATAACTGAAGCAATAATTGCATGTCAATCTAATGTAGGGAATGAATGAAATGTTTAAATTATATTTAATGTTTTATTAAAATAGATATAAAATTGAGTAAAGGTTATTTCATTTAAACATTATAAATATTGTGTAGTTTAGAAAACATTCTCAAAATGTAATTATAATTATTTAGAAACTAGATGATTTAAATAGAATGTCATTAACTATTAAAGTAAATTTGCATTACTATAAATATTAGATTAGTAAAGTATGTCAGAATTTGATTATTTATTGATTCGAATTTAGTTTTATTCAATTATTAATCAAATAGATATCTTGGGCATACATCATTGTTTAGGACAATAATATATGATTTAACTGCTTATTGTAGTTTACTTTAGGAATAGTGAATAGATTTTTTGATGTTTGAGGTGATGATGTTGTTTGCTTTATTTTGTTTTAAGTACTATCTGGATAAATTAGATTTTAATAGAGATTGTTATTATTTATGATAGTGTAGTGGACAATCTAAATAATTATGTGTGGAAAATATTGTTATTGCCTATTGTGATCAATAATTGAGGTAGAAAATTTTACACAGGTTTTAACAGAGTTACTATTTGTTAATGCATGTTTTGTTCTGTGATAAATAATATGAATCTTAAGGGAATTTATTTATGACAGATGTTGACTGAACAAATGCGGAGAGGTAGTGAGGTAGAACATCCGTTATTGTGCCAAGTAGCTACCCAATCCTAGCCTATGATGATCATGTACAAGTAACAATTATTACAAAATGCCAAATCAACTGTAGGGCTGTTATAAAGTGGCATTTCCCATTTTGGCTAGATCTACATTATTATGAATGGTGTCTCAATTCTGAGATATACTAAAGTTTTTAATATTATCATCCCATATTATAACAATATTACATTACAAATAGGTGACCAATAATAGGGTTATGTTTTATTCAGATTTTCCCAGCATAATCATTTTATCACATTACAATATGTGTATGAAATACATCCCTGAAACATTGCAAAAAGTATTCAATATTTATGTAGTAATAAGAAATTGTTTGTTGAAGTAAAATATAGTAAAAGTTTTGAGAACTACCTTAAAATGGATGACAGATTAAATAATAGTAAAAATTAATAAAAATAAGTAGCTATTTTAATAAAAATCACCTTGATAAGAAAACTAAATGACACTATAATGTATATAAATAGAAAATGCAAAGCATAGAAGGAATTTGTCTTGTATTATTAGACAGAAGATCATAGATATTTATCTACTAGATTATTGTTTTAATAACATTGACAAGTAAAGATGAAAACGCAAACAAATTTGTTAAGAATATGACTTCACTTTTTAAAAAAACAAGCTATACTTGGCATGAGAAGAAACAGAATCTTTTGCTGGTTTTCTTCAAAAATATCCATAAATGAAAATAACTAAATTGAATATATTCTATCATATAATTAATAATCTAGGTTGTGAAAGATTATTAGTGAGAAAACATATTCACCACAAAATCTTGAAATTTTTATATATATATACTAATTAGAATATTTTTAACAGAAATTATAGACATAAATATTTTAAGTATAATAAGAATTTCCATACATTTATCTAGAAAAACTTCAGATATCACTGGCAAACAATAAATTAGAATTGGCAATTGTTACTTAAATCATATAATCTGATAATAGTATTTTTATCTAAGTTAACTTTTAAATGAAAATTGAAAATGCTTTTAGCTTAGTAATCTATATATTTTTAAAATGCATAAGTCAGACATGCATACTTTATATTTGGGAAAACTCAAATCGAACTTTCCAGTTTTGGTATATATAATTTATGTACATCTCACTCAAGTTTTTTTAAATATCTAGATTAATAAGCTAAAAGTGGTTCCATTTTTTAGTTTAAAGGTTACTAGATGGTATAATTTCAGTTTATAATTGCCAATTTAATTTATTCTTTGCCTAATTATAACATCTGAAATTTGTTTAGAAAATATCCAAAAATTCCATATATATATATATGATCAATTATAAACTATTTTGCTAAAGAACATATTGAATGTTGTGATTAAAAATTAGAATGAAATAATATTACTTTGTTTGGTGTAGTCTCAGTTAGTTTTCTGACTGTTGATGATATTGATTATTGACAAAAGTCTACAAAAGACTGGTTGTTTTTTCATTAAATTGCGAGTTAAAAGATAGAAGAAAATGTCTATACAAAGCTTTACTTTTAAATTAAAGTTAGTAATATTATAACATAGTTAATTGATGTTTAATTATATATATAGCAAGATTTTCACAATTTTTTAAAAAAATAAATATTAAAAAATTGTAAAAAAATTTTTTGTGTTGTTTTAAATAGCATGCACCTATGATGTAACCAAGAAAGGACTCAAAAAGTAGATAAGCAAAGTGGAACCATATCATTTAATAATAGTGTTTATTTGTCTCATTACTTATACACTAAAAGTGAAATACTAAATAATATGATTTCAGTTTTATCACCTAGTTATAAATTGATTGCTTCTTTGGTTACATCATAGACGAAAGTTATTACTCATTCAAATTTCGTTTTAGAAAAAGTCAGACATCTAAATATTACTACTAGATGATGTGATTACAGTTTTCTGGTCTTTAATTGCTTGCTTATACATCTATTAAACTTTATATATAAACTGTAAGTAACAAATATAAGTACATGAGTAGGTATAACAGAGTAAATATAAAATATTAACAACTGAATATGCTTTTGGTGCATTACATAAGATTAATGAATCAACTGTTATGAAATGCAAAATCATTAATTAATGACTAAAACTTTGAAGCATGCTCAGTTGCACATGACAAAATCTTTTATTTCAATATGTTATTTTAAAAAATCTGAACATGATTGTAGTCCTCATAAAATTAGCAATGTATATAATGAATCAAATGATAAGAAAATAAGAATTAACACTTTTTTAGTTTATTAAGAATTCTAATAAAGTAATGAATCAAAATTTACTATGTGAAACTGGGCATGCTCTGAAATTTTGACCATAGATTAATGTTTTCTTTCATTTTGTAATAGTTGATTGCCACTAATACAATGCAGTGAACTAAAATGTGCTCTTTGTTAATTTTATAGAATATTGACCTTATTTCATTTATTGACTTACACAAGTTTTGTCACACACCCATGTTAACAATTATCAAATATTCTCTGAGTAGTTTTATAAGCAAATTTTCAGTCATGATGTAATGAAGCAAAATACCAATTGAGAACAGGCACTGCAAACTGAAATTATATCATTTGGTAGTGGAATTTGTCTCATAATAAACTTTAAGCCAATGTGAATTCGGTTTTACATTATTATCTTTGTGATTATAAAGATTATAAATCAGATAATAATACATTTAAATATTGACAAGTGTAACAACTGTCTGAATACATTTCTAATTAATTTTGTCTCTCCCTTAAGAAGTTATGTTTTAAATATAACATTTTATAAGTTTATAGATTTAAATGCTAAAATTCAAGAGGAATTCTCTGTGTATATTTACAAATAATTTTTCAGCTATGATATAATGAAGCAAAATACCAATTAAAATCAGGCATTGCAAACTAAAGTTATGTTCAATTTCTAACATGTAAATTTGAGAAAATATTTTATTTAATTTACATATATACTATAATACTTGAATGCAAGTATGATGTATATATTGAACTTTAGATATAATTACAGGGGATTTGAACACAGACTTTCAAGCTTCCTTCAGCTATTTATTCCATCTTACATAACTGATACACATGATCATATAATATAAAAAAGATAAATGGCTTTCAATAAGCATACTCTGTGCTAAATCAGCATTCATCAGTTGGTCCATATCATCATCTTCCACACACACACACACACACACACATATATATATATATATATATAACCAGTGTTCAGTTTATATTAAGATAGCAAATCTTCAAACTTTAATGGACATGCTTCAATTTTCTCCACTCTATAATAAGAATATTAGCATCGACAAGAGCTTTGAGCATCATATTTTCAATAATATGGATAACTGAAAAGTTGGAGGGTCGAGAAGATTGAAATCTCTCCACTAATGTTTGAAGATTTGCTATTTTAATATAAAATGAGCACTGATTATATATGTGTGTGTGGAAGATGATGATCCGACCCAACTGATGAGTGCTGGTGCAGCACAAAATACATATATTGGTGATCATTTGTTTTTTTCCACATATATATGGTCATGTGCATCAGTTATATAAGAGTGAATAAATAGTGAAAGGGAGTTCGAAAATCTATGCCCATATGTATACTATGTACACACATGAGTTAATTGTAATTCATATATTTGTAGATTTTAATTCTTTAGTGAAATAATTTACAAATGTTGAAGTCTCATAATTATTAATGCTCACATCATTGTTTTAGTCTTAAAAAATAACTTCCACTAGATATTATACTTAATAACAAATTCGGATAACAATTTGTGAAAATAAAATTAGTTATATTTCAAATATTTATAATAATAATTTTGACATTACTTTATTTCTCAAGATAGAACTATTAAATACTAATTGTTAATAATCCTAGGTAATCCCAAATCACTAATTAAATGGAAGTCAGACTTTCACATGACCCACCACTCTCATTGCCATCTCATATTACTGACCCACCCGATCACACACATGTTGAAAAGATAAATAATCACCAATATAAATATTTCATGCTAAAACAGCAATCATCAGTTGGTCTAGATTACTATCCTCACACATATGTATAATCAGTGCTCAGCTTTATATTAAGATAGCCAATCTTCATACTTTAATAAGGGCTTTGAACGTTCCATCATCAGATTTTCAATGAAATGGAAGGCTGAAGAGTTGTAAGTTGGAATAGTTTGAAGCCTGTCCATTAAAGTATGAAGATTGGCTATCTTAATATAAAGCTGAGCACTGATTATATATATGTGTGAGGATAGTAATCTAGACCAACTGATGATTGCTATTTTAGCATGAAATACATATATTGGTGATTATTTATCTTTTCAACATGTGTGTGATCGGGTGGGTCAATAATATGAGATGGTACTGAAAGTGGTGGGTCGTGTGAAAGTCTGAGTTCGAATCCCGCATATATTACATATATAAATGCAGGTTTAAGCCTGTGCAATGTATTAATTAAATGGAAATAATTTTGATGCAATATAATACAATGTTTTTAATTTATTACTCAATTGTATTCTACACATTATCATAGCAATGTCAAAAAATTTCTTCATGATCTCTTTTTGAAAGACAGATTGAATGAAGAAATGCTATGGATTATCTATCATCAAGATTGTTTAGTTTAATGTATAATATTAGATTTATTTTTGATCGCTCTGAATATTATTGTTACTGTTCAAGTTTGCCTAGTACAAGATCTGTCTCAGAAAATTATCAATTACATCATAATATAAAATGAAGTGTAGTTGTTTGTAGCCAATGGAAACAAAGAACAAATAATATTTTTAATTATGTGAGGATTAAAATTTTCGGCAATGCGCAGATATATATATATATATTTCGAAATTGCACATATATATATGTGTATAAAAGGTTTCGTTAATACATTAAAGTTTCAACTTAAAATACTATATTAATTTTTTTTATTTTTAAACTACAAAAGTAATTTAGATTTGGTTGTTTTAAATTTAAAAGCTATTCTACTTTCCGATTAATTATGTTAATAAGTTTTGATTTTGCTTTATCAAACTGAGAAACTTATCTACTACGATAAATAATACAAAATTTCTTATAAATATACCGTCTTAATTTACATTAATAAAAGATTATTACCATATAATTTTAAATGATAAATGAGTTTTAAGACATTAAATTTTATTTCTTTAAAAACATTAAAAAATGAAATAGCATTGGTTAATATTTATTGATTTTTCTTCTGTTTAAAACTCTTTAGTTTCAAATGATAATAAGTTGATAAATTCTTTGACATCAACTCCAAAGTTTTATATATATTATAATTTTATGTACATTTATTTATTTATTTTTTGATAATGAAGTATTGGAATTGATTTTCCAGTTATTTTGATCATTTTATGAAATTTATTTGACATTGCAATAGTACTTGACCTGGTATTTATATATGCATCTGCATGATGTCAGAGGCTAATGATATAGTTTTAAGTTCAGAAGCTAGAATAAATCATGTCAAGAAAGGACAAGAAATGGCTAACTACTATAAATTCTAGTCTTTATTTTACTGTAGACTCATTTTCTGTAATATTGAGTTATCTATAAATACCAGAAAGTATAGCACTATACAATTCCATTTTCAGATTGATTACTTTCTGATTTATGGTTGTCAGGGGTTTGAACTTTAAGTTTTTTTTTAAATTTCAAATTATTAGTTCAAATAGTGTAATGAACTAGAAAATGACTGCAGGATCCATAAGTGTAATAGTTCCATCTTTTGTTCTGTAATCTTGACTGATGAAATAAACATCAGACACTTATTGGTCTGTAGATTTTGTAGCATTATACCATCCTGTGTCCATTGATTATTACAAATTTACAGTAGATGATTCTAGAGGGAAGCATAATTTTGGAAGCAAATAAGTAAGCACATGTATGGTCATGTGATATTGTTACAAAAATGATCCACTCTTATTACTTGAATGCAATACAAAAAAAATAAGCATACTGACATACATTACAATATATAATACAAAATTTTATATATAATAATCTAAAAAAAAAAAGATAAAATTTCAAATCAAAACTTGTTCATAATGTTGTCTTTGCAATGTAATATATTAAAAATAATAATTCGATAAAACTTTTATAATATATTTAATTTCACCATGCCGGATTTTGCCTCCATACTGGAGCCTTATCAAGATGTAAATACCCTTAAAGTCAAGAATCTCTCAGCAATTATACCAAGAGAAACTTGTTAACTACTTAATTTTACAATGTGATGTGATGTGATGTATTATGGCTTCTCCTTAAACGAAGTCAAGAATATCTCAGCAATTAAGCCCAGATAAACCTGTTAGCCACTTTCTTTTACATTCCCCACTCTAAATTTACCCATAATCTGCTCTATCCCATTTCCACAACATAATTTTCTTTTCTACAGCAACTCCACCTACAGGCTTTATTTTAAATTACAATATCAAAGATAAAACAAAACAAATCTTCTATTTCCTATTCATCACATACATAAATAATTATACATAATATTTGCACACAAACATGATCTAAATCATAATCATACATTTACATTATACAATTACTTATTTATATCTTAATATCATTCATAAATTTCCCAATCTTTCTCTCCTCACATATCTATATAACTATATTTAATATTTTAAACCCAACATAATTAGAATGATAATCATCTATATAAATATATACACACAATTTACTTATAATTATACCCAACTTAAATTACATTTTCCAGCTATCTAACAACACCCATTTTAGCCAACTTTACAGGACATTTAACTATATTCATACATTTATCAAAATTCTCCTGTATATACAAAGTTTCATAACATATCCTCTCACTATACTTCTTTACACACTTAATCACCTGAATGTTTTTTTCACAACTCATTCTATGCCCAGTATTTAAAAAATTTACATAAATCTCTGATCTCATATCATTCCTCCTAATTGTCCTATCATGTTCTTTACCTCTTTCTAATGCAGTCTTCTCTGTCTGACCAATATATATCATGCTACAAAATTTACAAATAATCTTATGGGCGAAATCCGGGTTGGTGAAATTAAATATATTATAAAAAATTGTCTTATTAAATAATTTTTTATTGAATTATTATTTTTAATATATTATAATAATCTAAAGTATGAAAAATGACCAACTCTATTTTTAATTTAGAAATTATCTATAAACATCTACAATCAAATTACACACACACACGCACACACACACACATATATATAAATAAGTGAATTTTAGTGATAATTTTCTTGAATAACTGATGATATGATATTGATAATAAAATTCAAATATTAGTAATCTGTGTTCATTATTTTTTGATTAGGGTGCTGATTTTTTTACAAAAATTCAAAATTAAAATACCATATACATATGGAAAAATAGATACATAAAGTAATAGATATATTTATAGACATACAGTCAATGGACAATAGACAGTTACATATAGATAGAGATAGATTGATAAATAAATAGACAAATAGATAGTCAGTCAAACAGACAAGCAAAAATTAAATATTTAGGGAGATAAAAAGATAGATAATGATCTCATGGTAAAGTGATTAGCAATGTATAGTCAAACAAATTAGGTAAATCTTGGGAAAAAAAACCCAATGATTTTCATTTATGATAGTTGAAACTGGTAATTGATCCAGATAACCATAGTATAGGTTAGTAAATGGCTAATTAATTATTATAAGTTGGGTTGGATTGTAAATATACCAGATTAACTTTAACTCGTTAGATGAATGTCTGATGCAGTGATTATAAAACTCAAATCATAATTGTAATCTGATTTAGACATATCAATTGATAAGGGGTAGAGAGTCTTATACTTCTACAACTACTGAGCTAATTTTAATGGTTTACTTTCATTCATTCATTAGAAATAATTCTAAGACAAAGAGGTCATTTTAAATTTTGCCAGAAAAGCATAAACAAATGGAAAAAAAACCTATTAAAAACATGTTTTATAATGATTATATTAACTAATCTGCTAAATTCAGATACATCCATTTCCTTACACTCTTTCTCTCTCTCTCTCTCTATATATATATATATATATATATATATATAGACACACACACAACACAATTACTTATCTACACAGTCACTTTAATATTTCAATCAAAAGATTGGTTTTAATCAGAAATTTTGCTGTAATTTCTGATGAACAATGGCTCTTTTGATTTAAAATAGTTGCATAAATAAGTAGGTTTGTTTTTATTTCTATTTCTTTAGTTAATTAGTATATTTATTATTTATATATAACATGACATTACATCATAATATTACGTATATACATTACTTTAAATTATCAATGGTCAATTTTCATGCACTAAATTGTTTATAATATATCTTTTTATAAAATATATTGATTAACTTTACATAAAAATGACAATAAATAACATAGGCTCAAATAAAATTAAAATTTATTTGCCTCACCAACCTATTTGTTGTTTCTTATAGAAATCTTTTCAGGATATCCATTTCTAATTATCATATGATTAAATTATTCTATGGCATTTATATCCTGTGATAATTAGAAGTAGACGGTTTGAAAAGATTCCTGTAAGAAATAAAAAATAGTTTGATGATGGAATTTTTTTTTTTTAAATTTAAGTTGCCAATTGTCAATTTTCTATAAAGTCGATCAATAAAAACAATTGCTATAAATTATTAATTGTAATAATAAATAAATAAAACTATTAAATATTAATGATAAATATTAAAAATAATAATTATAAAAATTCAAAAGTACTTCTATAATTAAACATCACATGATCACTATCTCTTATCTTTTATGCACAAGCCTTCTGGCATCCATTGATTACTCTGGTTGGCACAGGATGGCACTACTGTATGGAGAGTTTTGCCTTGTTTAATTTACTTTTATAATTATTGTCATCGATAAATTATTTAAAATTTGCTAAAAATAAATATCATGATTCTTGGGAAATTACATAATGATGTTTATTCACTCTAAATTAAAAAGTTTTAGCAGTTGAGAATTGTTATGAAAATAATTGAAAACACTTTTGAATTTTTATAATTGTTATTATTAATAGTTAGCATTAATCTTTAATAATTGATAGTTTTATGTAATATACGTTATTAAAAGAATTGATACTGTTGCAATAAAAACTTAAAACCTAAACAATGATTACATAAATATCTAACGTTAATAAAATATTGATATACTATCTGCTTATAAAAGTTGACTATTAAAAAGATCTGAATGTGTCATTTTAAAAACATTTTTGATAAATTAAATGATTCTGGTTTCCTTTTAAAAAAATATTTTTTGTATGAATGCACACGTCAATGCAGAATTATGTATAAATTGTATGAATGCCTGCATGTACAATTGAATCTAACTTTTTTTTTTCTAATTGCAAATATATATTTAGTGCTACTGAAGTAGAAAACAGAATTAAAATGTCAAACATTTTAAAAAAAATACACAAAAGTGCAAAGTAGCTATAAGAAAAGTTTAATCATTTAAATGAAATCTAGTACTGTAAATAAATAATTTTTAGATAATATATTTTTTACCAAAATTATTTAAAAAAATTTGAATTTAACTGCTCTCAAAATCGTATCTTTTAAAATGCTGCGATAATTACTGGTTAATCTAGTTCTGTATTATTAGCATAATTTTCAATAATTATAGATATCATGCAGAAAAAAGTTATTTCCAAATTTAAACCAATTTCTTCAATCAATAGCTTCTATTCTTCACATACATAAGAAAACTTTTTATTTCATCCATCCATCTCATTTGAGGTTTTATTCTAGCTATTTCACAATTTACCAGAATCTATTCTTATCTAATATATACATATTTAAATAAAAATATATTTTCTATACTGATTTTAATATAATTATAAGGAATTTGAACTCAGACTTTCAAGCTCCGTGCAGCTGTCCACTCATCTTATACAACCAATACACATGACCACATATTTGTGAAAAAGATAACTGATCTCCAATATACATATTTTTGCTAAACCAGCATCATCTCTCATTCATATATATATAATCAGTGCTCAGTTTATATTAAAATAGCAAATCTTCAAACTTTTTTAATGGACATGCTTGAATCTTCTCTATCCTTCAATATTTCAGCCATCTATATCATTGAAAATATGATGATGGAACAACAAAGCCCTTATTGATGCCACTCTTATTTTCATACTCATGTACACATGCCTAACACACTTCTATGTATTTAAATGGATATATAAAAGCTTAAATGTGAGAGGTTAGAGTCACAAAATCAACATGGGTATTACATTGATTGGCATCAACAAGAGCTTTGAGTGTTTCATTATCAGATTTTCAATGATATGGATGGTTGAAAAGTTGGAGAGTGGAGAAGATTGAAGCCTGTCCATTAAAGTTTGAAGATTTGCTATCTTAATATAAAATGAGCACAAATTATATTTACATCTGGGAGATAATGATCTGCATTAGGTGATGAGTGCTGGTTCAGCACGAAGTATATATATCGGAGATCATTTCTTTTTTCACATGTATGTGGTCATGTTTATTGGTTGTATAAGATGTAGTGGATAGCTGTAGGGAGATTCAAAGTCTGAGTTTTAATATATATATATATATATATTGAAGCAGTCAATCTATATATATATATATATATATATATTGAAGCAGTCAATCTTAGCCCATGATTGAGCTTCATGGTTCTATCTACTAACCTATATTTAAACATTATGTCCCACTGCTTTAGTCATGTATATATATATATATATTATGTATATATTTGAGGTGCCAGCCTTAAAATTATAAATTTTAACTTTTCAATAATATTTCTTTTTATTATTAATTGTTAATTCTTTTTTATTAAAATACATAATTGTGGCTCAGATATATATATATATATATATATATATATTACAGGAGCAAACATACTAACAAAATATTAATTTATAAAAAGTTTTATTATATGTCATTTTTAAAACTTTTTCTTTTTAAATTGTTTTTTCTATTAAATTGTATATTTTGTAAAATCCAAGATGGAAGATGCAATTGTTAATTGTCCAAAAATAATTAAAGGGTTGGAAACATAATATTGTTTTAATCTTGGGAAGGAATTTTAATTAAAGTTCTTACTGAAAATAAAATGGGGAATGGGATTAATAGATTTTGCTTTTGTTATAAATATTTTTGTCAAATCTATTTTCAATCTGGAAATAGATTTAAATATATTTTTGGAATGTTATCTAATATTTGTATCTTCAAAAACAATGGATAAAGAAATGTAATATTTTAGATCGGAGATTAGAGTATCAGATAAAAATAATTAAAAACATTCCACAAATACCTTAGAGGAGTATAAAATGGGTTAATTTTGACCACCAAGGTTAGTTACTGCTGAGAAAACTGTGTTGCCATCAACACTCCACACAACTTTGAAATCTAAGATAATGATACAGTAGACGCCAATCATCTTTTGGACCCTTGTGGGTCTTTTTCCCACTACTGTACCATCTTGTGGTTGCTCTAGATTGAAGTAAAGGCCCTACCTGAGGACTTTGGAATGCTGATCAGAAGCTTGCTGTCACATAAGAACTGCCATGCACAAGCTAGACTTTTTAATATGGATTCTTAAAATGGTGCCAGATAAATTTTTAAGCTGCCACCTAAAAGTAAATCTAGCCTAACTAATCTCATCAAGATTTCTTTCATAACTGATTTAACTTTGTATCTTCCTACTATGTAAAAATGTAATTTACTCTTAAATAATTTCTATAAATCTAATTTTCTCTTATATGCTCTAACTTTCTTTAACTTTGGTGTGGTCATTTCTTTATATGAATTTATGATTTAGTTTATTATTATATGCCAATCTAAAGCAACCTGGTGAGCTTCATTTACAAAATCCTTTTTTTCTTTTTTTTAATTAAATTAGACCTCCATGGAGTAAGGTTATTAATATCCCCTCAAATCATAATGTATTATTAATTAGCATGGTCACCAGATTGTTTTTATGAGACATTTTATTTTGTGTTTTTAATATAAAAATTGTTATTTGTCCAACTCCAATTAAAATAAAGTAATTCTATCTGGGGTGAATCCAGAACTTAGGCTAATTAACACTCTGAAACCTTATTTATTTTATATATTTATTCAATTCTAAAAAGGTGACTTATTAGTTGTTTTCTGTAAGTGCTAGTTTTCTTTTATTTTTCCATATTCTTAAAATATCATATGCTTAAATATTCTCAGTTGTAAAATCTGTGAAGGTGGAATTGAATCATTTTTAAATAGCAGAAAAGGAAAGGGGTAAATTTTGATGTATATTTTACTATTTTTATTAATATTTAAAACAGCATTACGTTGTTGCACATGCGCTTTGAAGATTTTAACTATAAATGAATGAATACTAACACTCAACCACATGATAAAGTCTTTGGAAAAGATAGAATGTGCAACAGCGTAATGCTGTTTTAAATATTACAGTTTACAAACATCGCGCTATATAAAAAATGATTTATTTACATATATTTTTATTAAGTAAAATCTTGTATACGTATATATATTACAGTGGCATCGCATATTATTTGTATAAATTATGGCATTCAAACTAAGGTCATTTATTTTTAAAGCAGTAAATCTTATTCAATGTCATTAGTGACATTTATCCATACTGCATTACTAACATCCAGCTTATCTTTATAAAATATATTTCATGATTCTAATCTGGGCATTGCAACAAGATCAAATCCATTGATTTCTTCTCATATCCTGTCCTGTGGATAGTTGAGATTCCCAGGACCACCTTTTTTGTATAAAAGGGCCTCTGGAAGTGATTCCAGTATGCATGACACACACCATGCCTCTCCTACTGCCCTAAAATGGGGGTCTTAGACTTTGTTTTTTGCCCAGAAGCATGATTCTTCTGTTTGATTTCTCCACCATTATGTCAGTACCACCACTTCTTCATATTATTATTTCTTTTTGCTTATGATCTAATTTCAATGCTGTAATAATATTAAAAGTATGCTCTGCTCAATATATATATATATATATATATATATATATATATATATATATATATATATATATATATGGGGTGTGTGTGTGTCAAATACTACTAGTTTTATTAATTAATGTTATTTCAGTCTTATTATACAATTCCACCTTCGTAAGTTATTATTTCTGTATTTAAGAGTATCTATCTGCCTTGGGGAAAATAAAATGTTCTTCTTACTAGTGATAATTAAAAGAATTTTCAATAAATATTTTGTCATATAACTAAATGTAATTTCCAAATATGTTTTACTTATTTTCATGACCATAATGATGTAAAAATAGTTTATATTATATCTGCAGTGAATCCCAGAATGTTCCCTGAAATTATATGTTAGTCACCATGTTTCAGAACCATAAATCAAAGTGTTAATAGCAATATTATGTAATCTTATTAATAAATGATTGGCATCTTAATACCATATCCACCAAAGATGTGTGTTAATGTATATATACTACTTAGTTGATAAAGAGCACATATGAGAACAGTTCACATGAATTTTACTATGTAATTATCTATTGTCGGTAGATTGCTTGCTCATTCATGCAAACAATAATGTATATAAATAATTTGTCATGTTATTAAACTGTGTTATTATCTAATCTATTTTGTTGTTTGAATTCCCTTTTTCTCCACTTTCACAAGTACCACCATCTGTATGCCTATTTAATTAAGTTATAATATAGTTAATATTAAGTCTCATTGTCTTCTCTGCTCTGCTAGTGGGATAGATTTAGAATCAATTCTCATGTGCCATCATTATATGTTATTCATTAGGTGTTTGATCTGGGGCTTAGGGAATGGGTTGGAATTCAGGTTGGTCCCTGACCTAAATCTCGGGCTTGACTGAGTTTGAAGTACATTTTTTGAGTTCCAGCTCATGTTAGATAGATCAACATGTTTCAACCAGTACAATATATATAATTCAGTTTCATTTTAGCCTCTTAATTATTTCAAAAAAATCAGTGATAACTGTTTGTTTTCAAACCCACATATTTCACTTTCATTCTATTCTTACTACTCCAATACATATCTCACTAAATTTTGTAGAATTGTCTGAAGATTCTGTATTGCTCCTTTGCTAACTGTCCATGACTCAAATCTAAATATGAGAACTGGTAAAATATATCAATTAAAAACCTGCTCTTGTCAAACATGTTTTCCTTCTAAGTTATTTTTACAAAAAACATTCTATATGAGTCTAATTCTAAAATCAGTTTTATCCATTATGACTCCACCTGTATTAATAACCTGATTAAGGTATTTGCAGTTATTAATTTTTTAAGGTAACTTCAAGGACTTAGTGAGCTTTATTTTGAAAAATGTAACACAAAATATATGTATAATCATATTAGAGATAAGCTTTATATTGCATAATTAGCAAAATATGCCTAGCATGTTTTTATCTATTTAATCATAATAGTCATAATCATGGCATTGACAATGGGAAGAATATTGTGGCAATTATCAAAGAACAAGTCACAATTGAGATTTTGCATATTTGATGGTAAATAAGTTATTTATATTGGCCAATTTTTTGAAAGGGGTACACAGAAACCGTTTTTGGTAATTGTATAACTATGTCTGATAATGTGCCAGGCCCTTTTCACTCTGAATTTGACATCATTACATTCAGAGCAGACAAAACTGACAGAAATAAGTTCAAAGGTGTAGCCTAAGTCAGATTCGTGCTCATAGAAAATTGATTTAGCATCAGTATGTGCTTTTGCTTGATTATATAAATATCAGTGTTGTACAATTTGGGTGGATAGATTGGCATTCAATTCTCCATAATAAACAGCATGACAGTTAGTATAGCTGCATCCAATCTTGTATTATTATTTTTTTATAATTCATGATTATTAATTTTTATATTCTCCTTTTGAGAAATTCATTGAATATTACCGTAATTATTTTCGTATTTACCTTTAATTCTATTTTCTTATATTACTTGTAAATTCTTGCAATATTTTTATAAAGCTATGAGATAAACTATTTGCAAAAACATCCCCATAATATGAAAAATCTCTTAAACTTCTCATTTTAATTCACAAAAACTGTTGCAAAGTTTGGAAGATATGAAATCATTATGCCACACACTCTTATCAATGTCAATCTTCTTAGTTGGATATGATCCATATGCTAAAATCAGTTCATTCATTTGAGTCCATATTTTGCTGTATATTAGTTGGTAATGATATTGTATAGTAGACTGATAGATCTGTCAATCTAAAATGTTCATTATCAATTCTTTTTAAAATATCAACATTATTACTGCTGAGACATCAGATCACCATTTCTTATGCTTACCCAAGCTGTTTACACAGAGGATAAACTCTCCATATAGTAGCACCACAAGTGTAATCAAGAGTAATCAATGGATGCAATAAGATTTGTGCATAAAATCCATATCTAGTGTCTGATAAAAGGCACAAGCTGGAAACTAGGTAATGAGTAGGAGGATTGAGTGTTATAGTGGTAAGAAATGGGATAAAAGAATAGATTTATTAATAAAAAAAAGGGAGTTAGAGAGATGGAGAACTAGTATGGAGTATAAAAAGAGTTTAAATATATATAGAAATAAACAGAATATTAGATGTGAGTTAATATATGATAATAGTAAGGAAAGTAGTTTATTGTTTAAGGCTCAAACGGGATCTTTAGCAACAAGAGAATATACATGTAAATGAAAAAAATATGGGTAATTTAGTCTGTAAATTATGTAAGGAAGGAATAGAAAATATTAGGCATCTGTTAATTGAATGTAAATACTTGAAAATAGAAAGGGTACATATAATAAAGTTATAGAAGATTAAATATGAAAAAAGTAATTATACAAAAAGTGGATTATTGGTTTTATGCTGAGTTTGGGAAAAGATAAGGGGATTTAGATATAAAGGCCATAGAGTTGACAAAGATTATGTTGTTGAAATGGGATGGAACAGAATATGGGAAAACTTACAATGGGGAATGGAAAATAAAGTGGCTAACAGGTTTCTCTTTGCTGAGAGATTATTGACTTCATTTAAGGAGAAGCTACAGTGCATCACATCACATTACCACATCACACCACATCTGATACATATTTATTATTTAGACATTTGGTTAATAGTTTTGCCAACATTTTTTAAATTTCTTCAGCATTCTCTTTTAAGATATCTAATTTTTTGGAACTTTTTTTTTCTTCATAACTCATACGTTTATTCTAGCAATTTTTAATTGCAGTTTTGATGTTATTTTTGCCACACATAATTACATTTGTTAATCATGTAAGTTAAAGATTATAAATCTAATAATTAATAATTAGATTATTTTATTTGAAATCTAGTTTAAATATAAATGAATATTATTCAAAACAAAAATTATATAAATCATTACTTTTAAGAACAAACATATTTTAATGCTTTTCTATTACTAGAAATTCTTTTGTCAATGGGAGAGGGGCGAAATAATTAAATGGACATGATCAACAGTGGAAAAAAAATACCAAAATGTCTAATTTAAAATTTTGCTGTCAAACAAATTATTGTTGATTTTAAAAACTTTTACAAAACCTTTTATTAAAGCGTGTAAAAAGTGAAGAAATACGTTATATAAGAATGCTATAGAAATTCCCCCAAAACAGTGAAAAGATGAAAATAATTTGTTTTTATTGTTTAAGTATCTACTCATATACTTGCCTAACATATATGATGAGATTATAGAATAATTATGTAATAGTGGCCAACAATTTAAACAATAACTATTAGAAAAATTGAAATTAGCATCATTTTGTGAAACTGTAAATTTTTGGTTGAATTTGTCAAATTAATGATGTAAGAGGTTTAACTTTTGCTAACATAATGATATAATAAGCTTCAATCTTTAACCTTTGACTGTAATTCCCCAAAAAAGTTATATTAGCATGCTGTTATCAGGTTCAAAGTAACTCAATTGTATCTGTATAATATGTTAAATCAATGGCAAAAATTAAAATAAAATGTGTTTTGATGGATTTTAGTTTCGACTAAAATATTTAGATATTATCTGTGAAAAATTTATTTGAGATTAAATATAGGAGCTTTGAAAAAAAGACATTCAATGCTCATGTATGATTTCAGTTTTTATAAAATAAAAAAAAATGCAGCCTATTTACTTTCATTTTTATAAAATTAAATTGTTTGATTTTGAGAAAATATGATTTGTTTATATCCAGCCTTTATTTAAATATATTTGTTTTTAACAGAAAATTAAAAAATTGAAAATTTGTTAATGACAAGTAATTTATCATTTTAAATATATATTTTTATCAAAACTCTTTTAAAATTTAGTGTATATGTTTTTTCTATTATTAAAATACATTTTTTTTTAGCCAGAAGACTATAAAAGGAATACTTTAATTTATTTTAATTATATCTGTTTATGACTTTTTTATTTGAAAACTGGATACATTCAAAGATTAATTTTCATTTTCAAATTTGTATTTTAAAAAATATAACAATTTAATGAATAATAATGATAACAAAAGTTTAATATTAAAGCCTTTTATTGACTGTGCACTAAAAAGAAAAAAGAAATTGTTTTATCAACCACAATTGGAGTTTTTAAATTTAATTTGAAATAAATACATGGGAGAGGGGAGGTAGAAATTAATTAAATCAATCTCTTCTTATAAAAAATAGGGATTGATTTAATTAATTTATGCCCCCCCCCCAGGTGCTTTTATTTCAAGTTAAATCTAAAAACCCCAATTGGGATTGCAGTAACAATTTTTTTTAGTACACAACCAATAAAAGCATTTAATATTAATTTTTTTTAAAATCTCTATTATTTTTACATTTTAATATTGGCACAGTAAATAAAAAATGTAAAACTATATTGTACTTTAAATTGACTGGACACTTATAGTTGTTATTTGCACCTATCACTAGATAATTCTGCTGTCTGTAAAAATGTATACTGTTTATGAATAAATCATATTTAGTATGTATGCATAATAATATATGTGCATATAAGCAATTAAAAATATGTTTGAAATTTTTGCTTTGATTTGAAATTTGTATTTTTTTTTTTAAAAAAAGATTACCAAAACTATATCACAAAAGAACTTCCCTTCATATATGTAATTTTATTTTAAATCAATTTCACTCTATTTATATATGTCACTGTATATTTCTGCAATATGTTAATATGTATATTCTTTAGGTAAATATATTAGTATGTATACACAAATATATATGCATAAGAAATCACTAAATAGCTATTCTGTTTAAAATTGTTGACATTTTTTTATTAGAATTTTTTTTTTTTTAAAAAAAAAAAGCTTAACAAAACTGTATTATTAACAACTTTCTTATTAATTACAATTGCAATAAAAAAACTTGTGAGTATTATTTAAAATATTTGCCCCATTCTTCCATATCTAATAAACTAAGTCACTGATTTAAAATATTAATGTTTCCTATCACTTTCATAGATATTTTGATAAAATGTACAAATTTTTCACAAATTATCTTGAAATTAAATGTATTAAATATCAATTTAAAAATGTTACAAAAATTTTATTAAGTTAAAAAAAATGTTTATATCACTCTCTCATGAATCTTATTAAAAACAAACAAATATTTAAAAAAAAAAAAACCTTTGCTATGGGAAAAATATTGAACATTTTCAATATTTTCACACCCTCTATTCCATATCTAAAAAACTATGTGACCTACTGATAAGATTAGTGTCACAACTGAATTAGCCTAGTATTAGTTACTTGTGTACTGAATTTTAAAAAAATCTATTGAATTTAATGTATTAAATCTCAATTTAAAAATTTTGTTCAGAAGTTTATAAACAAATCTACTAACCAACAAATTAATTTTCCAACTTCAATAAAAGCATTTAAAAATAAAACTGTTTAATTTAAAGAGGAAAAGCACACAAAAAGAGTTACCATATAATTCAGCTTTATCAATTTTCATTGATTTTCTTCATTAAGCAAAGATCAGAGATTCTAAGCATTAACCACCTTCTATTCATGTGGACACATAAATTTAGTACTTAACACTTCTGAATTTTTCCATAAATATTATCAAAGACTTTTTTCAGTTATTTACTTATTGTATACGTGATTACATGATTTATTCTATTTGTAATCTTTTGATTAATAAATTTATTAAAAAAAAGTTTTACCAAATTAATGATATGAGATATTCAAAATTTTTCAGTTAAAGAATTAATATTGCTTAAATATTACATCTTATTAAAATTTGTATTATGTGGATCTAAAAAACGTTTTCAGAATAAATTCTGTTAAATAGTTGAATAATAGTATACAATTATCAAAAGTATCAATAATAATCAAATGATGTATTTCTCAAAAGTCGGCAGATGATTGAGTATTGGACTAGAGTTATAACTCAAATATCCACTCTATGACTACAGTAAATCACATTGTGCAATTGAATAATTTATTATCTGACAGTTCATAAATAATTTGAGCAATAAAAGTGACAGAACTAAAGTCATAATTCATGAACCTCGAGTTCCACAATTTGCCACTATACAATTGCAGCAAAGTAAACAGGATTAAATGTTGTAGCCTAAATAATTGAGCTTTTCATCAAGTAAAAAATACTTTGACCTTAAAATATAAAACAACAAAAAAAAAATCACATGAAAATAAAACTATTAGGGAATTGAAGTTAAAAGACATTTAAAATTTTTAAAAATTATTTACTTATAACAGTAATATCTAAAAATATTTTAAATATATATTCATCTTTTTATATTAAAATGTTACATATATTTATAATAATTAAAAAATGCTTTGAGAGATTTATATAAGTTTAAAATAATTAAAAGATGAGAACAAAGAATTTGAATAGAAATACAATACTAATAATAATTTACATAAAAGAAATTAAAAATTTGTTTGATATAAAGCATATACAGTTATTAATTTACTTGTGTAAGATATGAAGATCCATCAGAATATTTAAGACACACACAAAAAGATATTGTAAATTACAAATTCAGGACAAATAAATTATATAGAAAGAAATCAGTTAATAAGGTAATGGGACACACAAAAATGAATTATAGCAACCTACTAATAAAAGTAATAAAAGGAATATCAATAGAGAAGTGCAAATTAAAAATTAATAAAAAAATGTTAATGAAAGTCAGTATAATAATAAAAGTAAGAATTAAATATTGGACAATGTTAAAAAGTATTTTATTCAAATAAAGAAGTTAGCAACAATTCTTTTCCTATGTACATGTGATAAAAAGAATGCTGATTTTCTAAAAGCAATTTTATTTAAGTAGAGATTCTGTTTGTTTGTTTGTTTATTTGAATCAAATCTTGTAACTGATTTTTAATATATTTCTTTCAAAGGATTTTACTCAATTTTATACACATATTAAATATCAATGCCAACACAATATAACAATGCAATATTTCAGGATGACTAACTTAACTGTATTGGTGGACTATATGCATTTATTGAATTTCATGATTAATTCATTAAAAAAACATTTACAATTAATTAAGATACAAATATAAAGAAATGAAAAATGAATCTTAATTTTTGTTGATTATTTATCTAAAACTTGCTTTTATAAAAAGTCTATCTTCATAAACAAAAGATCTGTTAATAATTTTTAACATGTTCAATTTTATTTCAAATATTGAAAATATAATGACATTATTCAAAATCTCAACTTATAATTTTGAATATAACTAGTTACAAAAAGAGAGATACAAATATTTGAATACTAAAAAAATAAAAAATAATGTCTATAAAAAAATATTTTATAAAATATACGTTTATTTAATGGATGAGTAATAAACTAAAAAACAAAAAAAAAAGTTTTTATCATCTATAATTTTGGTTGTTATATGTATCTTAAAATAAAAGTATGGTACATACACTGGTTTTGTGACTGAATTAATTAATTTAGGCTTGACCTACATTTTTATTCAAATCACATGTAGCAAACTAAAATTGTGATTGAAGAAATAAAAATGTTTTGTTTTTAATGTTCTATTTAACAAATTAAATAATAAAATGTTCTATAAAATATTATATATATTATTACATTTTATATTATAATGAAATTATGGTATCAATAATGTATCACATTTACTATCTCAATAAAATTTAAATAAGTAATGTAATTAAAACTAAAAACATTAAATTTCATAAATTTAGTAAATTTTATAAATAGATATTTCATACAGTTTTGCATCAGTGAATTTTTCACTTTGGAACCCCTTTCCGAATCTAACACCTTAAACCATACTTTTTTTTGTTTATTTTCAAAAAATTAATATAATAATCAATTAATAAAATGCTTTCTAAATTTTAAGCTAGAAGATGTATAGAATTTAAATGAATTCATGACACACATTTTGAAGTGATGAAATAAAAGTGATTGATTTAGTTGTGAAAGATAAAACAATTCCTAAAACATTTTAGTAGAAGTTTTTGTATTGCACTGGGAATTTTAAAGTTTTATAAAGATTTTAGTCAAAAATAGATTCTTCCAAGCCATTCAATTGCAAGTAGGGGTTATTGTTTAAACTTGAATGTTGATGCAAATTTAAAAATTTCAAAATAACCAAAGAAGCTGTAAACTGTTAATACCAAGACTATCAATACATTTCCATTGAACTAAATAAAATTAATTAAAGATAAAATATTATACTCATGACTGAAACTGGTTGTCCTCAAATTAAACAACTTCAGAAGACCAATCATTTTACATTTAGTTGTCCTTTTTAAAAAACAAAAAACAAATTTATGTTAGAGTAAGGTTTTTTTATTTTTTATATTTATTATTTTTGGGGCTAATGTGAGTGAGTGAACACATTCACCCAACAAATGTAAATATGCTCTCTAGATCTATTAATTAGAGTACATTCATATTTTTATATTTTTATTTTATTTTACAATGTTAATTTATATATACATTCTATACATGCTATAAAGAATCTAATATTTTTGAAATACAAGCATAATTCACATACTTGGAGTTTAAATGTAATATAGAGAATTTCAATACAGAATTTCAAGCTCCATTCAGCTATCCACTCTATCTCATACAACCAATACCACATGACCACACACATGTGAGAAAGATAAATGATCTCTAATATATGTATTTCATGTGAACTAGCACTCATCATTTGGTCTAGATCATCATCTCTGTCACACACACACACACACACACCCATATATATATATATATATATATATATAATCAGTGTTCAGTTTATAGTAAGCAAATATTCAAACTTTAATGCACTGGCTTCAATCTACTGCACCCAACATATTGTAAACCCATAGGACAGCAGAAAACAAGATACATGATATTATAAACAAAACATAAAGAAAATGTGAACTGTTATTTATTATATACTATATTCTAAGACGATTTGAAGTAAAAGATAGGGGATATCACGGTTCCATTGTATTTCTATCATATTATTAATATGTTAAATAATAACCATGAAATATATTGTATTAAGCTTTTTTTTGACAAATTATCATGTAATTGATTGTCTTTAACAATGATCTTTACTAGTAACTTTGAATTTATTAGTAAATTTATAAATAGAGGCAATGCTTATGTAAAATGAATAAAATTGCTATTGAAAAATTAAGTATTTATTTATAAAAATGAAAAAAAATCATCTGATGAATGAAATTAGTTTAGAATTTTACTTGTCACGTGAATAAAGCAAATATGTGCATTATTTGTTTATTTCTTCAATTATTATTTAATTGTCATATTGAAATAAATTATGTCATGATAGAATCATAATCTCAAAATAATTATGTGTTTGATTTATTTACATTTATTTATAAATATTATTAATTAATTATTTATAAATAAATTCTAATGAACATTAGAAGATTGTTAGGACCTTCTGCTTCCAGAAATACTTTTTTCTTCCAGATACAAATTAGAAATGGTAAAATAGTTTTTATTTTTGAATATATTGAAATAAGTAATATTTTTATTTTATTTCAAATATTATATGTTAAAAATAATTTATTCTTTTATGGATTTATAAATAAATATGAAAGACATTAATGAATTTCTTTATTTTTACTTTCTCAAAGTTTTATTACCCAGATGCATATCAGTAACAACATTCACAATTTTTATTTTTATGCAAAATCAGAAAAATAAATCATTATTTATTTGTATATAATGTCATTTAAAACACAATCCACGCATCAGTGTCAGGCATTTTATTTTTTCAATGAAACTTAGGCTTCAAAAAAATTATCATTTGACAATAACTGATTACATAAGCTTACTATAGATAGCAATAGAATAGAGAGCTGTTCTTATTTTATCATATATAATACAAGGTAAAGAATAACATTAATATATACAAACACCGCTTGAAATTTTAACTAAAAATACACTTTGATTATTGATTTTTAAAATTATTTATAACCATTTTTTTTCTTTATACATAAACATTTATTTAAATAGGATTGATTAGCTTTTTACTAAAAAACTTTGATTTGAATTTTCATTTAATTTAAGTAAAAATGTACTTTAAATAAAGATTATAGATTGTATTTATTTAGTCTCAGAACAATAGCAAAAATATCAATAATGTAGACAGCTATATAGGTAAATTACAATTTTTATTTTCAATGAATGCATTATTATGTTAATATTAGAGAAATTTAAAACACTACCCTAAAAAAACTTTCTTTTAATATAGACAAACACCATCCATATATAATAATCATGAAATTAATAAAAAAATTGGCAACTTTTAAAAATTAAATATTTTATTTTTACACATAAATGTATTAAGGCGTATTGATTAATATCTTCATGAGATAGGGATATTCCATATCTAGATTCAAGACCAAGCTGAAAAAAATCTTCATTATTTTTTTCAAAATTACATCCAAGTTTATAATTTTATTCCAGATAGGTAATTCATAATTAATTAATATATGATACAATAAAATAGTCCAACGATTAATTGTTCTAAATTTTTAAGAAGTTTAAGCATGACAGAAAAGGCTTGACTGTGCCTCATGGACCTCGAGTTCCAATTTATGTCACACTTTCACTATAGTAATAAATTAAAGACAGTGAATTGACTAAATGGTTTATTGCTTTGATCTTAATAAGAAATTTGTACACCAGAAAATAGAGAAATTAGATGTAATCCATAAATTGTGAACTTCACAATTTTCTAATCGAATGCAACATCAACCCATGCAGAAAAACCATGAAACATGATACTATTAATCTTCAAATGGGTATCTAGATATTTTTTCCAAAAAAATAAATTAATAAAGGAAAATACCATCACCAACCAAACTAAGAAAAAATACTTCTTTTTCATTCTTCTCTAACTGAAGATTATTAAAAAAAACCTTGTAGTAATGGTGGATTTAAAGAATCCATTATCTTTTTTCATTTAATGTTCATAAATCTTATATGTAGTAAATAAATTCTACAAGAGTATGTAGATAATTAATTAGCAACTATTACAGTAATAAATTGTTTTATAATAAAATTTATTCTCTACATAGTTTTGTAGAATTTATTTTATATATAGGTGTGCGTGTTTTATTTTTATATATTGAACCGTATAAAATACGTATAGTTCATGAGTGTTTTGGCATTGGTTAATATTTAAAAGCTAAAAGAAGTAGAATTTAAAAATCATTCAATAGATGTGATTTAGATTTTTTTTTTTAGTTAGCATAATTTTTTTTTTTTTTTGATATGCACAATGAAAGTTATTTGTTTGATATGATTTATTTAATTAAAGTTAAAATTGGAAAGAATAAAAATGCATACAGATTTTCTATCCAGATAAAAAAAAGAAAGAAATTATATATGCAAGAGATTACAATCAGAGAAAATTTTTTTATGCAATAATTAAAGATGACTGAAGCAATTCATAAAAAAATGTTTTATAACTAAAAACTAACAAGGAATGTACAAAATTACCAACTTGTATTCTGATAAAACAAAAGATAAAAATATATGCACAGAAATCTCAAAACTGGTCAAGAATATAAAAATCAAATAGCTTAAAGCAGGAGCATCTTGTCTGTTTTTTTTTTGGCTGGCTATTTCATGGGTTCCTGGATAGAAAAACTTGTCTATCCGGGACTAATCTGCTGAACTAATTCATCATGCAGGAGTGAAAACCAGAGCATTTACAGGCATCTTCTTTTGATATTAAGAAGTCACTAAAAAAAAACTTCTGAGTCTAGCTTTAAAATGGACCAGGAATGTGAAAATGTCAAAGGAATAAACTAACAATGAGCTCTTTCATTCCAAGAAAAAACCATGCATGATATAAGCAATGACCTACATAAATGCACAGAACTTACCGGTAACCTCAAACCCTACTTGTGTCTAATTAAATATTTGCAAACTAAATTTAACAATAAATTTTAACTATAAATTTCAAATATCCATAAAGACATTTTATCTATGGATTGCTTTCTAAAATAAATTAAGAAGAGAATATAAATATGAACCATTTGAATTAATTATTTGTTGTGTTATCATCGATGAACATGTGTATGTGCTTTATAATTTATTAATAATTTACAATTTATCATTTAAATATTTTAATTTGTCTCAACAAAATATTTAACATTAATATCAACTTTTCATTGTATGTTCCTAATTTGAGTTTATTAGATTTTAGTATAAGTTTGAGAAATTATAAATTATCTTTGCCAATGTGCTTGTTTAATAGTTAAACTTGGGAAAATTTCATATAATAAATTTATTAAATAATATAAAAATGTAATTCCTGATCTTATTTTAGTTATTTGTTTAGAATTGATGTGATGTGATGGTATTAGTGGGTCTACAGACACTGATACCCTTTTAAATACATAAATAAAAAACTGATTCCACTGGCAATGCACACCATAATAAAGTATTAGGTTAGTTAAACAATAAATATAACTATTGTTTTTATAGTTTGATTAACTAGCACTTTATAGTGCATAATATAAGGCCTAAATCCAAATGTAAAATGCTTACAATGGTTTCTCAATACAGGACTTTGACATAAAAAAACACTGCCTGAGATAAGTCATAATGGTATAAAAACATTACAATAGTGGCCCAAACATGAAATGCATAGCCAGAAAATAAACATGAGTTTTACATAAAAACTTTAAACTGGATTATACAACTATAAAAAAATTATATGTCTATAGAAAAAATACTATTGCAGCTGATGTAAGCTTTTAAGTCACAGTGTTGATCAGGTAAGTGGACACTGAAGAGGTGAAAAATCATAGCCCTGACTCTTTATGCATTAGTATGATAAAACTGTTTTTAAATTTCTATCAGTCTAATAGTAGCAGGGTCTTGAGAAAAAAAAGTGGACCAAGTCACCATGACACCATAAATCTCAAAATAGATGAGCAATGTTCCAATGTGGTCAAACATGGGCTTCTTATTGTTTGACTTATGCATGTGTTGTAGAAATACAGGTGAATGTGGGAATATTCATCATTCTTCTCATATTAGACCCTAAAATGTGAGCTTAAAAACCACATACCATTTGCAGACATTCTACAAAAATATATCAGAGACACTAATACATAAAAAAACAAAGAACACTAAAGTGAGACTTATTAAAAAAAAAATAGTTCAAACTCCTATTTTATTTTTATTCCCAAACCCCAATGGTAATGGACCATATAAAAATACATTTAGTTCATGAGTGCTTTATCATTGGGTAATATTTAAAAGCTAAAAGAAGTAGAATTTAATAATCATTCAAAAGATGCAATTTAGATTTTTTTTTACTTAACATAATTTGTTTTTTGATACATATAATGAAAGTTATTTGTGTTTCATATGATTTATTTAATTAAAGTTAAAATTAGAAAAAATAGAAATGCATACAGATTGCTTATCCAGATAAACAAAAGAAAGAAATTATAAACACAGGGGATTATAATCAGAGAAAAATCTTTTATGTGATAATTATAGATGGCTGAAATAATTAATAAATACAAGACTTTGTAACTAAAAAGTAACAAGAAATGTACAAGATTACCAACTTGTATTCTGATAACAAAACTAAAGATAAAAATGTATGTGCAGAAATCTCAAAACTGGTTGAGAGTAATGTCTTGTCTTGTTTGTTCTTCTTTTTGGCTGGTGGTTTCCAAGGGTTTTGGGTAGAGAAAATTGTATGTCCAGGACTAATCTGCTGAACTAATTTGTCATGTGGGAGAAAAACTCAGTGCATTTGTTAACACCTTCTTCTGACATAAAAAGGTCACTCCAAAAGCTTCTGAGTCTAGTCTTAAAATAAACCAGGTATGTGAAAATGTCAATGAAATAAACTAAAAATGAGCTCTTTCCTCCCCCAAAAAACCAAGCATGGTATAATCAATGATCTACATAAACAGGCAGAACTTGCCTTTAAGCTAATACTCAAACCCTACTTGTGTCTAATTAAATGTTTGCAAACTAAATTTAATTATAAACTTTAACTACACATTCTAAATACCCATAGAGACATTTTATCCATGGATTACTTTCTAGATGAAATTAAGAAGAGAATTGAAATATGAGCTATTTGAACTAATTATTTGTTGTTCGTTATCATCTGGATGAGCATGTGTATGTGCTTTCCAATTTATTAGTAATTTGCAATTAATCATTTAAATATTTTAATTTGTCTTAATAAAATATTTAACATTAACAACAACTTTTCATTGTACATTCCTAATTTTAGTTTATTAGATTTTAGGATTAAGTTTTGAGAAATGTATAAATTATCTTTGCCAATGTGCTTCTTTATTAGTTAATCTCAGGGAAAATTTTATATAATAAATAAATTAAGTGATGAAAAAATGTAATTCATGATCGTATTTTAGTTATTTGTTTCAAATTGATGACATGATACAACAGGTATCAGTAGTGTATAGACCCTAGTGCCCTTTTAAATAATAAAAAAGAAAAACGGAATCCACTGGCAATTCAAATCGTAATAAAGCATTAGGCCAATTAATCAGGAAATATAATTATTCTTTTTATAGTTTCATTAACTAGCACTTTATAGCGCACAATGTAAGGCCTAAATCCAAACAAAAAATGTTACAATATGTATATATTGAAGAAATATAATGTCATGTAAAATTTACCATTGTCTATTTTAAATAATAATTGAAATGCCATCTAGTGGGTGTGTTCAATAACTTTTTACAATAAAAAAATGAACACTTCTTACCATATTTTAAATCATTTTATTTTAGTTATCTGGAACAATAGGAGAGGGTTATTATGTCAGATAACTCTAAATAAAAAGGATTAAAATATGGTAAGAGTGTCCAAAAGTTATTGAACATGGCAACTACAAAGCAGTTCAATTATTATTTACAGTAGACTTGGTAAATTTTACATGACATTATATTTTTTCAATATTAAAATATTATTTAACATTATATATACACACACATATATATATATATTGAAGCAGTCAGATCTGAGTTCGATCCTAGCTTCATGACATTTAGCCTTAAGCCCACTTCAAACCCTAGTACTAACCTTAAATTTGCGATGCAATGGGGCTTTATATGGTAAATCCATGCTAGTTTTCTTAAAGAAAAACTATTATATAAATGTGTGTTAAAATTAACTAGTTTAAGGTTTAAATTAATCAATGCTATTAATAAATTCATGATAAAATCATTCATGAATTTATATATATATATATATATTATAACTGCATGGATTGTGCATATATATTTATAAATATTTAAATATATATATATTTGTTCTAAAGTTACATTGCGTCAGGAATGTTTGATTTTACTTTTAAATAATTTGTTAAAATTTTAGCGATTAAAAGCTACATTCTTTCGATAAGCTTTCAGATTGTCCCTTTTCAAAAACAATGGGGAAAGTTTTATTAATTAGCAAAGATAATAATTTAAAATGTAAGGACAGTTCCCAATTAAAATCGTTTTTAGATTTATAAATTCATTTTCTAATTAGAAAATGAATTCAGAGTTAAAGAGTTTGAAAGCCTTATCAAAGGAATGTATCTAAAATCAATTAGTAAAAATTTGTAACATTGAAAATAAAAGAAATGCTAGCCTGAAGGCATCAGACACAGTATAAATAGCTCTGAAAAGTTTGGAGAGAAAAAAAGCCATCTTTGTTTTTTAGAGATGTGCCATTAAACTTTGTGCATTTCAAAATTATGAATTCAAATAGTGTTTCTATCATGGTGAGGGGCTAACGTCAGGAATCTGGCTACTGTGCCTGAAGTCCCCTGAAAATCTTCAATGAAGTTGCTAAACCTTTTCCGAACCAATCATGCTGCCAAAATTATGAAAAATCAAACAAAATGCTGTTCAAGTAATTTACCAAATGCACGCCTATGTTTTACCAACTCGGATATGTAAACTAAGGAACCAGCCCCAGAAGAAATGGTAATATATTTCCATAATGAACTGTAACTTTCTGGCCAGTTTCTGAACTTTACACTCCCTTTTAAAGCTCTTCTCATTTATTAATGTAATAATATGTACAAAACTTTCCTTTATTTATGCTATATTTAAGTCATGTAGTAATTCTCTCAACCTCCAGTCTTTAAATTTAACTTTCCTTTCTTACGATGGTGGTTCATTTACTGTATTATATATATTTATTGAGTGATTTATTAATGTCATTTATTTTTAATTAAATGCCAATAATCCTTTGACTCAATGAGCTCCTTTGTTCCATTTGCCTTATGCAAATAATATAATATTAATTCTGATAGTAATTCTCACCCATTAGAACTAGATTTATACTGTTCTATCAACCATCGAGTTGAAAGAAATTATTAAATGTTTTCTATTTTTATAATTGGCTAATAATAAATTATTAGCTCCATTTCTAACCTATGTCCCCAGCTTCTTTATCTAATTTATAAATGTTTATATATCCATATTTATGATCTTAAAATGTTTTTTTTGCAAAAGGGTCAATAAAGAAATCAAATAAATATATTCTAATTCAAATTTCTGTTACTTTCTATTAAGATTCAGGGAGGGCATGATGTTTGGGGCATAATTAATATAATTTTATAATGGCTTTAAATAATTTTAGTTAAAAGCTCATTTGACTTTAATTAATTTGATCAGGTCATCACGGAAATCATTCTAGAATAAATTGGGTTTTATTTTTCAAACGGTAACTATCAAGTCATCATCTTCGAACATTGCTGACATAGGGCAATCTTCCACTTCGTAGGCTTGTCAGTGGTGATATTACTGTTATTTTAAATTATAGAGGAAAAAGCACTTCTTCCCCCACTTATATTATATTTGGAACATGAAAGATTTATAGCTATGACTTGGCCTGGTTTTCCCCATGTCCCACATCTCCTTAAAGAGCAATAAAACTTGTCAAATATAAGCCACCATACTACTTAAATCACTGACAAGTTATTATCTTTCAAGTTCATTTTATAGCTCATAATTCATCAGCACCATTACCTCTCTGTTCCAGTAAACCCCACTCTTATGCTTGTAATTTGTGATGAACTGATTTCATTAAAGTCAAAAAAATTCTTAATCATCTCTACTTAATAGCTGAAACACACAAGCTTATACATACCTGTGTCTATATATGTAATATATAGGGTAAATAAGTTTTCTAGTAAAGGTTAAAGTTATGCCCTAAATACGTATCTTGCTATTCATGAATAGATTTGTGAATGTGAAAATAAATCTCACATTCTTTTGTATAAAATAAGAATCATAATTTCCATCACCACTGAATACCATTATCTGTCTTTATTTTGTTGTTGGGGGCATAGACATATAGACTTCCATAATATTGCATAATAATATTGGCATATAATAAGAACCACCATTCTTATTGTAATTATAAACTCTGTTAAACACTAGAGGTGATCAATATAATCATCATTTAAAAATTGAACAAAACTATTACTATTATTATTAAAATATTTTATAAACACACTTGGTTTCTTAATTCTTTTATTCAATAATTATTTTAATGTTAATGCTCACTGTCTGTGTTGGCAACCCGAACATATACATATGATTTGACTTATTTTTATCTTTAGTTAGTTCATTATCCGATATTAGTGTTAGTTCAGGGGTCTTTAATCATCACCAACCATTGAGCTAGTTCCTTGGTGCATAGCACTGTGCCATCAATTTAGATCATCCATTGATCTGAGCTGGTGAGTTGGGTTTGAATTCAGTTTGGTTCGGCTGCATTTGAATTTGACTTGCAGTTTAGGTGGTGGAGGTTTTTCGACTGGTACAATATATATAAGCTAAAACTAAATGAGGCACTCATAAATAAATGAATAATCCATATCTATTGAAAAAGTATAATGTTCTTCCATTTTTCTGATAAAACTGATTAATATCATCTAAAGTAAAATATACATTTAAAAATCTATTTAAAACAAAAAAAACCCCTTAAGTTTAATTGGAATAATATACATGATCTAGTATCACTATTAATATATTTAAGTTCATCTAATAATGGTATATTAATTCAGTCAATAGTATGTATTTAAAAGAGAAAAAAAAACTGCTTAAGATCATTGTTATATATGCTTTTTTAATAAAGGCCTTAATTTCAAAGATATTAAACATTAGATAGTCTCATATCAAAGAAGACATTATTTAATTCTAGAATAGATTTTTTTATCCTGTTTTTCAGCAATAATTGTAATGGTTCCAAAAATGTTAAAATATTTTTGATAACAAAACAGATTTGAATTTGTAACAAAGAAAAATTATATAAAACTGAGCACTTTTAATACTGAGTGGTATCATAATCATAACATTATGTGACTAAAGAAAGTTGAGATCTATATTTAAAATTACTTTTGAATATTAAACGATAGATTATAATAAAATTGAATTATTAGGAATATATTTACATACTAATGGTGAAAATGGTTGCTACAAGTTGCAATCAGACCATAACTCTGATCTCTCTATGGCTGATATTATTTGTTCTGAAAGGGATGGCAGAAAGAGAAAGAAGTGTGGTGAATAGCTAAAGACTATCATACCATCAATAAAACAAACTCTAAAACCCATCTGTCTAAAAAATGGCCCTGTAGCAAACACTTTTGTCATTAGTATGCAAATCTATTTCTAAAAATTTAATTTTATGATAATCTACTGTTTAGTATTCAAAAGTAACTTTAAATCTAGATCTTAACTTCCTTTATTCATATAATGCTATAATAATGATACTATTCAATATTGAAAGTGCCCATCTTTAAATAAATTTTCTTTATTACAAATTCAAACCTATTTTGTTATTTAAAATGATTAACATTTATTGAACCATTACAAATATCATTATTTATAAAAAAAATTAAGGCAATCAATTCAAAACTATTTTGTTATTAAAATGTTTTAACATTTTTTGAACCATTATAAATATCATTATTTATAAAAAGTTTAAAACAGTTATTTTTTAAAGAAAACTTTAAATAAACCGTATTCAGACAATTGCTTTATGAAGATGTTTATATGCAGTGAAAATGAATATTAGTTATTGACATAAACCGATAAAAACTTTACTTTATTGATGGAGAACTGACTAGGAAAAGTTATATAAATATTTGTTAAAACAAAGAAGATGTTTATAATTGTAAATAAAATGGTATATTTCTGAAGAAATCCTATGACATTTAGGTTTTTAAAAAATGGGCTGAGCGAATAGAGTGATTAATCTGTAATTATTTTTCACAGTCAACTGAGACACAATATAAGACATCTGAGTCTTCAATCTACATTTCTATCATATTAATTAAATCTGTTAAATTATTTTTATATATTTATATGCATACAATGAATAGTATCTGGGAAAATGTATATGTAAATAAACAATAAATGCTAAAATCTATTTATCGTTTTTATATATGAATACATGTATATTAATTCAAATATTTTCAGGATAAAATATGATTGTTTTTGATTATTGGATAGGGAATTCTATGCATGAGTTTTAAATTGATATTTATTAGGCTTATAAATACCAGAAATATATGTTCATTTGCTCCATTTCTCTATGATATCTCATGAGTCTCACCAAAATCTTCTGAAAAGTAAATTTTTCTAATCAAACAAACGTTTTAATAAAATGAAATAAATTAAAATCTATATAACATTACCATTGGATTGCAAAACTTCAGAATTTTATCTTTATAAAATGATTAAAATATGTTCTTTGTTTAAATTCTTTTCCTTTTTTCTATTCTCAAAGATCAGTTGTTGATTAATTTAAAATGCATCACATTATCATATCACATGAATGTTATATATATATATATATATATATATTCATATATATATATATATATATATATATATATATATATATATTGTACCAGCCTGTTTATTTAAATTTATATATTTATATATGTTTTACAGAATCTAGACCAATTTATTTATTGCAGAGAAAGATGATAAATAGAGAAAATGGGAGAATATTTATTTCACTTATCCAGTACATCTATTATTAATTTCATTTATTTTGTAAGTGAACTAGAAATCAAGTACGTTAAGTAGTATAGAGAAATTATTTAATTCAAGTGACAGTAAGATATTTAGGTGATGGTTCAAATTAGTAATAAGGTAGGAGCCACATTAACATTGTGTAAAATCATTTGTTAACGATCATCTTTCTATTTAACATTCATGTCAACAATAGAATGTCAAACACCTAATCTCAAATTCACTGCCCATTACTGCTTACCTGAACTTTTAGTATACAATTATTTTTTTTCTTTATTCAACCTACAAGGTCATTGCTGCAAATGTTAACTCATATTTATAGGAATTTAAATTATTTCTACTGAATAAAATCTCACAATCAATTAATTGAAAGCATGATCAGCATAATATGTTGATATGTTTAACATTTTTATTTTAAAGTATTAAACAAATTTTCCTTAGCATGAATGTCATATGCATTATTTATATTGAATTAAATTATTTGTACTAATTAATATCGTAATTTAATTAAAAATTTTTTTTTTCCAAAACAATTTTTTTTTTTTTTGTTTCACTTCTCTTTCCTTTATAAATATTACCTCTTAGCCAATTATTGTTTATTTGGAATTTATGACAAAGATATTTAACTTCAATATATTTTCTAGGTCTAAGTGGTATAGTAAAAATATCAAGCTGTCAATGATGAATGAGGAGAATCAAGTGTTTGATGTCTTCAACTCAGTTAAAGAGTGAGTGTAGCTCATGAAATAAATGATAATGACATATGATTTGCCTTTAGACAGGTGAATAATTGTAATATAATAAAGTTGAGGGATGTACTGATAAAAGTCAAAAATCTAAATAACTCCATTTGTATTAGCAAAATTTGGTATTCACTTGTCAAATAAAAACACCAAATATTCTAATTGTTTACATGATAAAAAGATTATATTTATATGTATATAGATTTCAGTAATTGACTAAAATGTACTGCACAATTATCTGAAGCTGAAAGTAACATTTAAGTGTAATGCAATGATTGACATGGTTTTTTTATGTGTACCTTTTACACATGACAGCAATGATGCTTCTTGATCATTTCAATTGGTGGAATCTTTATTGTCTGAAACTGATGGAAACATTTTTTATTAGATCATATAGAAAAATATTGAAACGTGCACTATTGGATTCACAGGATTTATGAAAATGAGTAGACCATCATCTTAATTCCAATGATGGAAGAAGCACAAAGTTTGATAGATGATTGCTTTGATTCTTAATGACATACTGGAAGCAATATATAATAAAATAAAAATAAAAACTTCTTTTCAAGTTTTATAGAATAAAATATTAACTATGATTACAATAGTATTCCTTCACTGATATAACAATAAACATATCATAAGATGATGGTGAAACAACATTACTTTAAACTAAAACTGACATGATAATGGTCAACTTGTTGCTGTTCATCTTATGACAATCTCATGTATTTCCAATTATTCTCAAAAGAAAAAGACAATGTCTCTGAACCTTATAAATTATTTAACAAACAATATCTCTGTATTAATAAAATACATCTCAAAATAAATCTTATCTTGATTCTTGTTTGATGAAGATTGCAATATTCATTCAAATCACTTAAATTATTGCAATCTTTTTTTCTTTTCTCAAACAAATGAGAGAAATATCAAAAATCACCAAACTCTCTAGCTTAAAAAATGTAATAAAACAATAGTAGTTCTTCAAACTAGTACCATATAGTATGTATAGTGAATAGTCAGTGAGTACTCTCATATAAAATATCTGCCCTAAGTATTGAAATTTCCATCCCCAGTCTGGTTTTTACCTATTGCTCTTTATCAATAAGATGTGGGATTCAAATTCAGATATTTTATGTGCATCTAGCAATCAATTAATTACTCAAACTTTTGCTAAATGGGCACTGAAATAAAGAACTTGTTCTTGTCTCCGATTGTTTAAGCTGAAAAGTTTTGTGACTTTTTTTATTATTAAGTTTACTATCCCAAAGAATAAAATGCTTATAACTTATAAAAAAAGGGAAAGACTGTTTAAGTAAGTTGCAATTTGGGTTCAAACTTTTAGTCTGATTTGAATTTTAGATGTTAGTTTGATGGGTAAAATAAAGTTAAAGGCTGTTGCTGTATCAATGTCTGTATTTCTTTTAATTTTGAATCCCAAGCTTTACTGATAAAGATAAAAACTTGAAACTGCACTGCAGATGGATATTTAACTATTTAGGATAGGGATTTTTATATGCATCTAGTAATGATGGATTACTCAAGCTTCTCCTAGATGATAAAAAGTGGAGAGTTGCTCTTTTCTTTAAAACTATCTTCTGCTTATCTTTTGTTAAATCTTAGAAGTACATACTTTTATAGTTATCTTTTAATACAAATACATTTGTGATCACCTATACCGTTTCCAAAATGTAGTATCTTAGTTATGAATATGTTTACATTGGCACTTAATGTTAATCAAACACAAAACAATATTTATCAGGAAGTTTTACATCAGTAGTCATAACATATATAGTCATTCTTTTTTTTACATTTCTATTTCTAGTTTCCAAAATTTATTTTAAAATATAATGAAATTATTATTTATTGTATTATTGCTGAGAAAGCAAAAGTAATGTGCTTATTTTGTTTAATAAATTTCTCATCCAGTAGAAAGCAGTTAATAAATTTTGAAGAATTTAACACATTTTTATTGGAAGAAAGAAAAAATACTTTATACTTTTTTCTTCATTTTATGATACAAAAAAATTTAAATGATATATTCACAACTAATGCAAAATTAAAATTTATTTTCCAATACGGCTTTAAGTTATTGTAATTTTTTTATTCAAAGTATTTTGAAATAGGATAATAATAATTAATATTAATGAATAGAACAATACGAAACACTATTTGAAATAATGGTTTGAAAACATTATGATAAAGATAAATATTTATATTACTACTTAGATAATATAGTGCTGAATAACTCCTTTTAAAATATAAATGTCATATTAATAACAGACAAAAACTTGAAATTAAAATTTCAATTTTTGTTAATAGATAGTTTACATTTCAGGAATATTTTAAAATTTTGATCAAGTAACTTGAAATATAATATAAATTTCATTTTAAAATGTATTTTTCTCTTGATATATTTAAATTTTCTTAAAAAATATTTTCAATAATTATTTGCTTTTTTTTATAAAATATGGTTAAAATTAATCATCATCATCATCATCACTTTCAAACAAATAAATATACTGTGGAAAATATTAAATTAATATTTCATTACTGTTATAATTTTAACTAAAAGACAAAATTCTTTGTATTTTTTTCCAAATAGAAAACAACTAATAGAGAAAAGCTATTGCTTTTCTACATACAGTAAAATATGCATTTTTTTAAATATAATCAAATTATGTTGGAAAAAAAGATTGGTTTATATTTTATTAAAATAAAACTTCTATTTACATTAATTAATATTTACTAAGGCAATAAACCTTTAAGCATGTGCACTTGAAAATACGAAGGTAGGAACCTCTATAGGTCTTAACTATAAGCTTACTCTATTCTTTCAAAGAGTAAGCTGTGGTTAAGACCTGTAGAGGTCCCTACCTTCGTATTTTCAAGTGCACATGCTTAAAGGTTTATTGCCTTAGTAAAAATTACTTACGTAATCAATGTCCATTAAATAAATTTATAATTACATTAATTAAATAAAATCTGTTACTTGAATTGCATTTCAAGTTAGTTTTTTTTTTGAAATTTTCAAACATGTAGCTAGGTAAAAAAAATAAAATTCCACTTCATAAAAACATAAAAACATTTTTAAAAAAAGAATTTGACTAATAAAATTATAAAAGAATAAAAATCAAACTGTAGATGATTTGTTTTATTGGATTCTTTTCTAACATTAAGAAATTGTTTTTATTAAATGTATCATCCTCTGATTTCTAATTACTAATTTGGTCTTTTGACATATGATATTTTTAGTCCATAAAGATTAATGTGTCTGCTTTAAACTGAAGAAATTAAGTGCAGAAATGTATTTTTTTTTAAATAATAAATTTAATGCAAAGTATGTGTAGGCACACAAATAATCACATACACACACTTGAAATATTTATTACTATTATTTTAAAAGTTTAGGATGTGTACATTTAATAATAAGAAATTAATCATCTAATTCTTTCAGCATCAACCTGACTCCCAAATTTTTGAATAGACTCTAGCAATGATAATTTTTATTATGACACCATATTTGATTTTTTTGTGCAATTAAATCATTTTTATGTATATTACAATATTTATTTATAAGCTATATTATAAATATTTAAGCCTTCTAATAATTAAAATTCTAAAACATGAAAAATTAATATTTTAAAATTGTGAAAATAAGTATCTAACTGACAGATTTACTGATATCAAAGATAAACAACATTATTGGCTTCACACTATCTATTCAAAAAGGTTAAAAGAATGAAATATTAGATATCAGAATTTTATGTTATTAAAAATGATATATTTAGAATTAGTTATCATCAAAGAAATAAAAACAATTCTAAAAGTTAATAAATTATTAATTGTTATTAAAATATTTCACTTACAGTTTTTACAAAAATGATTTTTTTTTTTGCTTCTAATGGCTTTTCTGTGATAGTTTCTGGTTTTTGTAATATACTTTATATGCTTTCTAAGAGATGTCTTTTTAAAAATAAAATGTTTTCAAAGACAAAACTTCCTAATGATGTAGTTTTTTATTTAATAATAAGTCTTTTACAAAAATATTGCATCATTGTCATTAACAATTAATGAAAATTACAGTATGTGTGACATTTAGTGGCAGGGAAAAAGAAGATAAAGCAACAGCAAATCATAAATCACTATCTCCTTCATAGATTTCTAAGAACAATAAAATGAGCTGTCAATCACTGACAAAGGTCCATATACTGCTGACATTTTAGAATTTTTTAAAAATTAATGCATTAAAAATAGCAGCTTCTCAGAAAAAATCACTGCAGCCTGTCATACAGGGTAATTTAATGTATACAATGCTTTAAAACAACATAGAAAAGTAGTGATCACAGTACCATTGCACTGCCAAAAATATCAACTATAATAGCATTATCATAGCTTATTTTTGTAAAACTGTTAATTATTTTAATTAAATCAATATCCAAAATATCTGATTATTGTAAAACTGTTTGATAAAGCTAATTATTCTTCTTGTTAAAATTTTTACAAATATATGAAAAAAAAATATTTTTTTAAATATATACTTTTGAAAAAAAAAAAAGACAAGTATGAATAATTTAAACAAAAAACATTCTTATAATTAAAAAAAAATTTCTGCAGAAATGTGTTTATCTCACAGGAACATTAATTACAGTTTTATTTATTTATTTTCTAAAAAATATTTCATTTGATTGCCAATATATACTTTACTGTAAAGGTTTTCATTAAGACTAAAATAATAGAGAACAGATAAATATTTTTTGTTAAGCATTTGATAAATCTTATCAGGATAGTTTTAAACTCTGTGCATAAAATTATCCATCAAAAATTCATTAACATTCATATATATATATATATATATATATGCAGGCTTGAAAAAAATTTAAATAACTCATGATTCTTGGAGATGTTTTTGGGTATATTATAATCAATGTCCTAAACTGTATGACTTCTGACTATTGTCTAACCTATATATTTAAACACATTCTCATTGTTTTGTGTTTAAACCTCAGAATTTTTCAATATTATTTAGTTATTGCCCTAAAAAAAAAATAGTATGAGTAAAAGAGTTTTTAGGATGGATATTTTCTATCAAATTTTTTTCACAGTTAAAAAATAATATACAAAAAATATATATTGAGACTTGAACAGCATTATAAAGTAGCCAAAATCTGTTACTATTGGGTTGTTAAAACATTAATATCATGATGTCAAGAATTGTGTAATAAATAGATGAATGAAAACATGCAAAATAATTAAGATAATTATTATTTACTTTTTCCAACCAATAAAATGTTTACAATTGCTGCTTCCAGAAAAAGAATATCATATAGGCTGCCTCATTTTATTTAGGAAATAAAATGGTGGATTAGTCATAATGTGAATAACACTATTGTAGTCTTCTCTTACTCTAATCAATAGTCTTACAATTAATTTTTATTTTCTTCTTTTGTAAAAAGTCATTAAATGTTAGTTTCTTTTTCAGAATTTATTTTTAATTCTACCTTCTTGCTTTTTTTTTACTTTTGTAACATTTTCGGAAACTTTGAAGCATATACCTCTATGTTTAATGTTTATTATCAAGATTAATTTCTTTAATATTGAGAATATAGGAATTTGAACCCAGATTTTTAAGAACCCACCAACTATTCACATTATCTTCTACAACCGATACACATGCCCACACACATGTAGAAAAGATAAATAATCACCAATATATGTATTTCATGCTAAACCAGAACTCAGTTTAGCATGAAATACATATATTGGTGATTATTTATTTTTTCTACATGTGTGTGGTCATATGTATCGGTTGTAAGAAATAGTGTGGATAGTTGGTAGGTGCTTCAAAGTCTGGGTTCAAATCTCCTATATTTACAATTAATAAGCTCTAGGTTTGTGAAGAGTGCCTGGTTTTCAAATATTTCATATTGAGATTAAAATAATATATAAATTAACAACAGAAGTTTTGACTTCTATAGTATTCTGTGAAACAAATATATGTAAAATGAAAACTGTTTTTTTAAGCGTATAATAATTAAAAGAAAAACACGAATTATAAATATTCGAAAAAAAAAAAAAATCTAATAAATTTTCCAACATTTATAAGAAAAAAAATTTTTTTCCATCGAATAAAAAAAATATATATATAAATTTTATTATTGTTTCTATTATTAACTTAACTTTTATATAAAAATAATGATATAAAAAAAGAATAAATGTTTGATTAAGAAATGAATGCAGCCATCATTAAAGTTTCATTATAAAGGTTAAATTATCTTCCTTTATTACATTTTTTCTTTTTTTGAAGAAAAATTTAGTCCAATTCAAATTTCTTCTTTTTTCAAAAAAGAAAACTAAAAATCTAATAATCAAGGTTTGATAGAGAATTATATAAATTAATGTTTTATTTAATAATCTAATTACTACTATATAATTCGTAATATTTGAATACAAGTATAGCGTATATCCTTAAGCCAGATAGAGTGGATGAAATAAGGGAGCTTGAAAGACTGTGTTCAAATCCTCTCTAATTACTATAAATAGTCAAAATAAGAGTCATAGATCACATGACCCTATCTCTTACGCTTGCCAATTCCTCTACAAGCTTTATGATAAATGCTTAGCCAGAGCCAGCACTTAAAATATCTCTGTCAGAAAACCCTTCCCAAACCTCTGACCATGGTTTCGTGCTTTGGCACTCCTCAAAAAGGTGTCAGGCTAGGTTCAGGCACTAGATCTAAAAATGCCAACCCAAAGCCAAGCACTTATTTAAAAGTTATCTATTGAGTAGAAAATCTGAAATTTTCAGACATCTACATAATTCTAAAATGGATATCTAAAAAAAATTCTATTAATCTGTCTTGTTTTTTTTATTTTGGTTTAGTTTATTTCTTTTATCTATAAAATAGCCAGAATGTTCACATTTGTTTTCTACATATTATCATCAACTTTATTATTATCATTACCTGCTGCTCATAAATAAATATATCTATTATATCTTAAAAAAACAAAAATAAAAAGGCAAATAATATCAAACAGAAAAAATAGGAATCAGAAGTGTGCATCTAATTAGAAAATGAAAGTGAAATTCCACAAAATCATAATTCCATTGCTATAATTAATTTAGAAATGACTGGTGGTATCTAAGACATATAATTAACACATTTAAACTAACCTAAATGTCTGAAGATATTGATGTATAAAAGAAATAAAAATAAAATGAAGAAAAAATCACAGAGAAAAGAAAATAGATTGTGTTAAAAACAGTGTACACACATGCATATATAATTAACAATTTGAGGAATATGTATGTAGGCATTCATACAAATGTTATGATAAAGAATTGATCAAGAATTCCATAGAATCCTCAATGACCTAAAATTAATATGCATAACTTTTTTGAAATATTACAAAAAAAAGGTAAATCATTAAAAGTTATGTTAGTTGCCTTGACAAAGATTATATAAAATAATTAAACCATTAGTAATATTTCTATCAAGTTTAAACCAGTTGGTGTCTTGGAATTTTATATAACAAAAATAGTAACTTTATTAATTATAAAATTGTTAATTATAAAACCTCCATTCATTTAAATATGATTAGAAATATGATGTTTAAATTTTTAAAGATATAATGGAATATAAATTTATAATGTAACTGGTAATTTAAAAACATTAAAAAAAATATCTTGAAAAAATAAAAAATTAAAATTGTTTTATGCCATTGATAATTTGCTGCATTTCTTTTTAAAACTAAATAAAATTAAAAAAAATATATTTTCAAAACCAAATATATATATATTGTGGTATACACACATATTTATTTTGTCACTGTCTATAGTTTATAAATTATTAAATAAAGAGAACAATTCAAGGGCAAATGTTTAATAAAATATGTTTGTTTTAATTAAATGTAGTCTAAATGAATCATTTATTTATTTAAATTAAAAAAACAATTTTTTTGTTAAATTACTAATGACAACAATGCTTTATTAAAACTAGAAAAAATAAATCACATGTTCAAAAACCCATTGTTTAAAAATCTAGATTATGTTTTATGTTGCTAGAGAGACATAATGGATTTTTATTCAGATAGCACATATTTTTTTCCCTTAAAAGTTTTGTATTTTAGCCTTATCTTCTAAAAGAAATTTTAACCTGATCAGAGAAAATGTATTGTGAGTAGAGAACTCTGGAAAAAATGAACAGGGGTTATTTTATTTAATATCTATGATTTAAATGGAATGATGAACAGCAAAACACCATGCTGACCATTATTGAAGTTAAGATTGAAGAAAAATCTATTTATATTGCAAATTCCACAAAGGAAAATAACTACAACATTTAAGGATTAATACACCTACAGAAATCTATGTGTATGTGTGCTAGCATGAAGATGCCAAAAGGAAATACTGCAGGATGAGAAAGCACAAATTAAAGTTTTATATATGCTAACATTAATATATGCTCAAAAAAAAATACTTATCAATAATATCAAAAATAATATTTACAAATATTTATAAAAAAAATTATTTTAAAAATTGATAACATTAATTACAATGTAGTCTGGTTTGTCATCTGATAATTTAGATAATTAATTAATAATAATCAAGTAAAGTAAAAAATCCACTAAAATAAAATAACATTGCATAACTTAATATTTAAAATTATAGCTAACTTTACAAAAGATTGTTTGGTTATTATATATATATTGATAATTATATTAAAAATTCTTAATATATATATTATTTTGCATGAAAGAAAATTTATAATTATCCTTTTCTAGACTATGTGAATTTGAAAATTTTAATTATCAAACATATATCATAGCTAATTAATTATATTATAATAAGGATTGGCTGAAAATGAATTATAAATATACAACAAATGATATTACTTTTATAAATTATTATTTGTTCTAGCCACCACATACAAATTGATGTTAATTTTAATAAATTTATGTTATTGTTATTAATAATTGGTGTTTTGATTTGCTAATGCAAGAACCATTATGTAAATATTTTATCTTACCCCATAATATATTCTAGGTGATATTGCACTAACCAGTAATTTTATTTTTTCTGCCAGTCAAGAGCATACTCTTTATAAATTTAGAAGTCTATTGTACATGTAGATATGAAATATTATAAAATCGTTTGTGATCAATTTATTTATTTACTCATTATATTTTAAACTTCTCGAGTGTGACATTTACTCAATATAATTAGAATGTCTAAATATATAATAAATAAGTGTAGAAAACCATTTATAATATTAATTATCTAGCGTGATGAATAGTGTATTATTTTACACTATCATTTAATACATTTTATTCATTATTAGAATAGTTTTATGTACAATGTGTATACAATGTCTTCTGGAGAAACCACGTTTAATAAAATAAAATAAATATAAAAATAAGAAAGTTTTAACAAGATAACACTTATCCTCAACTGGGTGAAAACCACCGGTAATAATTGGTTTTTGAAATGTTGGTATTTTAATTTAATTTTATTAAACATGGTTTCTCCCAAAAACATCATTTATAAAATATCTTTTGTTCATAATAATATTCATTTCAATATATATAGATAGAGAGTGTATGTGTGTGTGGACAATTAGTAATTATAATAACTTAATTGCCTTTCTATGCCGAGCATTTTTGCTAAAGTTAGCTTTAAAGCTGGAAATTTGGCTAAGTAATTTTAAATATTAAAACTATAATAACAATTAATAGTCTATATATTTTTGTGGAAATTTTTTTTACATTTTACTGTGGTTTGAGTATAATTGCTATATGCATATATATAATATTATCGGCCAAAGGCCAAATCAAAAATAATTAGAAAACACTAAAAAATTCATTTCAAACTTTTAGCCAAATTTTTTATCAGTATCAATGAACAATTGATTTCATTGTCTCATACAATCTTATGAAGTCAACACAAATATACATAGAACAAACTAAAATAAAAACCTAATTAACATAAGCTGAGGTAAACAAAATAATTGAATGTTTTACTGTTTGTGAATTCACAAAAAGTTCAAGCACTGAAATTTACAGGCATAATTTGTGATCCAGGATTCTTGAGATGCAGAGTTTGGCACTGGAACCAAAATATGCAGAACATATGATAGTGTGATTTTTAAAAAAACTATGATCAATATGTTAATATTGTTTAAATGTTAAATCAGTTTTCATTTTATTTTGTTTTCACATTTGTTTTGCCTTGATATGATTGTATGCAATTTAACTTATTGGCAGTAATTAGAAGTCTAAAGTTAAGAGGTCAACATTGATTAGTTATATATATATAATATAAAAGCACATATCATTACAATACGAGCCAAAAACAAAATGTTACTAAAATTCTTCCATGATCATGGTTTCATCCATTAACAAGTAAATTTTTTCAAGTGAAATTCAATAAGATAACACAACATATATACACACACACAAAACAAAATAACTTTCCATCATTCACTTCAAAAATCAACTTCCTTTAACATCAATGGATTTCTTTATAAAATTGATGACTTCAGATTCAAAAGAATTTATCATCAGAATTTATTTTACTCTTTTTTAATTCACTTCTTTCATATAAGATAGCATCTGCATTGACAATAATATTTTATAACCTGTATTCAGTTCATGAATATATAAAACTGAGTTACAAGATCTATTTTTCTTATGAATTTCAAGTCTTTCATTAAGATTTAATTTACTTTGATCTACATAAATTTTATGGTAACTGCAACAAATATTATAAACTATATGAGGAATAGATTTGCTATCAATTGAGTGTTTTAAACTATTTAATAATAAGTTTAAATCAAAGCATTTCTTCTAGACCACTTTTATACCACCCAATAACTTTTTTTCTTATAAATCAATTTATAAATTGATGATTTAAATGATAAAGAAATAAGCTTTTTATTCTCACTAACAATAATATCTTCCAAAACAATGTAATCAGAATCAAATATCTATAAGTCTGTTAATAATAAAGATTTAATTGTTAGTGATAATAAAAATTTATCATTTAAACTCATCAATTTATAAATTGATTCATATATATAGTTTTTTTATTGGGTGATATAAAAGTAGCCTGGAAAAAATTTCTTGATTAAAATTCATTATCAAGTAGTTTAAAACAGTTAATTGATGATCAATTTATTCCGGGTGTGGTTTATAAGATTCCTTGCAATTGTCATAAAATTTATATAGGCCAAAGTAAATTATGTTTTACAAAAAAAGTTAAAGTTCAAAAGAGTAAAGTTAAAATAGATATAATAACTCAGCTTTGTATATTCATGAACCGAATAAAGGTCATAAAATATTATTCGACAATGCAGAGATTATTTTTAGGAAAGAAGTGATGTTAAAGAAAGATGGTTTTTCAAGTAAATGATGGGAAGGCTGTTTTGTTTTGTATATATATTTGATATGTATCTTGTTGAATTTCACATGGTTGTGGAATAATGTTAATAAAATTTTATTTTTTGACTAGTATTGTAATGTAATATGATTTTCATTTATTACTGTATTGTAGAATAATTAGAGGAGGTATATCTCATTTGTTAAAATAGCATTATTCTTTAGATAATCTATTTAACATTATATATTTTTAATTAGTGACTATTTTCATTACCACTCTAGTATTATGGCTATCTAACAATCCTAGAATTTGGATTTATACACAAAGGGAATAAACATTTGTTCTAATAGACTTGAGATTTTTTCTTTCAGTTGTTTAATTTAGATAACACTCAATATAATCAGTAAATGAGTATATAACTGGTAAAAATAACTTTTTAATGAGTTTGTTGGAGAGACTTGTATCTTGCAGCAGGATATTAAAAGGCCATTTTATGCACATATACACATAATATTCTTTATGACTAGAAAATAAATAATTTGTTAAAATAATTTTTTGTTTACTGTGGTATATACATATTACATTTCATTGCAAATACTTTATAGTAAATGTTAGTCTTATTTCTATTACCACATTCACATTGAGAGAAAGGGAATATCATATTTTTACATTACTTCATGAATTTTGTGTGCACCACAATAAGTAAATGTCATGATTAAAAAATAGACTTAGTATTAAAATCAATAAGGCTTCTTAATTTCAAGTACATACTGAGTCATGTTTATTTTACTTTTATTATATATATATATTATAACTTTCATATTATCACACACTTTAATGACATAAATAATAGATATCTGAAAAAGATAAATAGATAAATGTCTCCCAAAATACTTTCAATGCTGAACTAACATTTGTCAGTTAACTCAAATCACAACCTCTAATGACTATTATTCTTGCACAATATTTATCATTGTCAAATTATTTTAATTTATTGTGAAGGTTCCAAACTTAGCTCTCACAACTATGACACCATCCTTTTCAGATAAATTTCTTAATAATTATTACTGATCATTTGTTAGGCTAGAAATTATCATGCCAATTTTAGCCCAGATGTACACTTTGAATATAAAAATAAAGATGAATATAATTTTATATTAATTTATTTATTGATTGTGTTTATTATGTTTTTAAAATGAATGAATGGTTTATTGCGTGGAAATTTAAAAGAACTTTAAGAACTGAAGTGACAAAGTTCAACCCATGCACATTGCTATGGGATCTACCAGTCTACTTGCACACAAAAATCACAAAAGATAGACAATAATTTCTTATGATCATGATAACATCTATGGATGGAAAAAAATTATATGGATTTCTTATTTTACTGACAAGAAATTAGGAGCTGTCAAACATCAAATATTGGGTATTGAAAAGAATGGCACCATGTTAATATTAAATTTTTAAATATAGACAACACTTTTTAATATAGCCGTTACAATGTCTAATTGTTTTTTTTTTTTACAAAGCGGATATACTTTTAATGAATATAAAATAAATAAATAGCATTATTTATTGCTCAAACATATTAACAAGTTCAAGTATTAAAAAACCAAACCATCTGCTTCTCTACTATTGCATCAAACCATAGAGCAAAATGTTAATTTTATACCACAAAAATTTATTTAGATATGGATGAAACTGTAACTGCATCAAGCAACTGTCATATTATGAAATATCTTTTCAATTTTGACAATACCATTTATAAGGTAAGGAATTAGTGCAACATTGACCTATTTTGTTCATATACATTTATATATAAACAATGTGATAATTATAAACAAGAAGTTTAGTTTGCACAGCAACAAAATATATGTTGGATAGAATACAAGTAAAGATGAAATGAGGAGTCCAGATAGGAACAGACAAGTTTTAAACTATAACAAGGAGCAAGAAATTAAACAACTATTTAAATATCATACTTAGTAAGGTGAGGAAATATCAACAGTTACTTTGTCTCTGTTTTATAAATTATTAGAAGACTTTTGACTCCATATGTCATAACAAGGCTTGAATAGCAATGTTGAATATAGAAAACCCTTCATATTTGATATAGCTGTTACATAGATGGCAAAAGGCAAGAATGAAAGTAGTTCAGACAAACTAGGATTTGCATAAAATGGATGAAGAAATGACAGAGAAGTGTAGTGTCACTGAAATTATCCAATATTGTAATTAGGGATGGTAATGAGAAAGATTTTGAATAATTTTCAAGTAGGAAGTATTCTGTATTAAAGTAAATTGAGTATGCAGTTTGTGATATACAAATGTTAAAGCTTTGATGGCAACAATTGAGAAAGAACTATGGCATCTGATAGATTAATAGACAAAAACAGAGCTAGTATATGAACTAAACTAGATATGAGCAAAATAGAAGTAATGAAAGAAGGTGGGCAAATAATAAGTACAATAATAGAAGGTATTCAGCTGAAATAGTCTGCAAAATTTGTTTAACAGGGCTTTGGATTAAATTTAAAATGTCATAGAGATTATTTCACAACTATTATTGATTTTGAGAACATTTACAATCTAGGCACTCCTGTAGAATATGAAAAAAATTAATATTCAGACAAAATGTTATTATAATATAAAGATGTGATGAACAAACATTGAAGAAACAGAGAAAGTAATGTTTTATATTTAGGAAATGAAACATTATAGATGGATTCTTAGGTGTTTGGACTATTAAGAGAACTAATAATGGGTGTTGGTGAAGACTAATTTACAAAGATGTCGGTCCTTAATAATGGTCAAACATAAATTTGTCCAATAATGTTGTTTTCAATAATTAATAATATTTCAACTATTATTAAATTATTATTAAAGATGAACTATTATTAAAGATGTCTGTCAAAAATAGTGAAATGTAAAAAGTGAATTTTGGACATATATTGAGACAGTTAATCATATTGAGAAAAAAGGTCATAATTAGAGTTGAAAATGAAATACAAAAAAAAAGATAATTATGAAGTCATTGCAGAATGGATAGGGATTGTCAGTATTAGAAGCAAACAGAAAAGTGAGGGAGGAAATAACCTGGAAATGATTAATATATAATTTTGCCACCATTGAAACAAAGAATTAGGCAAATGATACTAATATCAGTACATATAAAACTATGCTATTTACACATAAATTTAAACCATATTATTATTATATATTAACTTCATATATATAAACCATATTATTATTATATATTAACTTCATATATATATATATATATATATATATATATTTACATGTTGATTTTACATAACAATCACATAAGCAAATTGATTCAAAATATTTTATATAACCAATCCTATTTCTCCACCTTCACATTACAACTAAGTATAAGTTTAAGAATTGGAGTAGGATAAATAGATTTGCTACTTAAAACTAAGTTGTAAGTAGGGGTCACATGGGATTTGTTGGTTTTATTTAAATTATTTTATTGATTTGATTTTAATTAAGTAATAAAATTGAATTTATTCACTTGAAATAAAAAATAATATCTAACAATTTTGCATTTGTATTTTCTATATGTAAATAATATTTATCTACTTTTTTGAAAATTTATTTTATACCCAATTAATGATATACAATAATTATGCATATTTGAATATTATATTCAACAGAACAGACTGAATAATTTGCAATTGTAAGGGACATTTTTTTAAACAATTTTAGTTACTATATACATTGTAAAGATAATATCTATCCACAATGCTTGAAAGATTACAGTTCATATTAAATATGCCAAAACCCTGTACCATTGGTGATCAAAATAACATTAGCACTCTGAAGGTTAAATTTACCTAATAACTAACTCCAAAAACATTTTTTTATTTCTTCTTTTTTAAGATGCAAATTAAATTAGCCTTAGCTACCACTTTCTTGATAGGAATAATATTTTTGGATCAATTAATGTAGCCAATCATCTTCAACTTAAAATACTTTTATTACTCCAATATGTAACCCAGGGGATTGCATGACTTCTCAGGAACAGTAGTATATTAATGGTATGTATTTGGAATGACTTCAAAAAGCAAAATAACTAAATTTAATAATAAAATAACATAATAATTTGTTTAAACTAATTATAAAATAAATAAAATATTGCTTATAGATTCTTAACCACCAGACAATCATAAATAGATAAAATATATAATATTGAAATTAGAAAACATTAAATTTAATTGTAATTATAAATGTATAGAAATCCTTACTTATATTAATTTTATATTCAAATATAAAGAAAAATCTTATCCATATAATGAAATGTTTTTACCACAGCTTTGTTGATATTGTAAGCTTACACATCTGTGATAATAGTATTTATAAATGTAGTTTTTATTTTGATGAAGCAGCCAAGTAGACATTAGCCTTATGACAGAAACCTCTTTCTTTCTTATGGCATGATTTTCTTTTTGTAAGCAGGTAAAATTGTATCCTATGTATTATCAATGTTCTTACCTAATAATAAACAAGGTATTTGACAGATATGATTTGGATAGTTAAGACACATATTTCCATAGCAAATATTGTCATAATTGCTGAGTTATATGTAGTGAGAAAACTATTTGTAGCTATCCTACAACAGTAACATCTAGGAAAATATTAACTAATAATTTTTTCTAGAGGGGCAAAAGTTACATATATGGCAACAGACTTATTTTCTGACTGATTATAATCCTTTGCCTATTCATTTTCTTGTTGGTAACAATCACTCTAATTTTCTATCAGCATTTCTTTTCTCAAAACCATACTGCACTGCTGTCTCTTCTGATTCATACTAAAAACTACTGTTGGTTTCAGACCTATTTACATTTTTTTCCTCATAGGAAAAATATCGTTTCCCATCATCCCAATTCTTTAATGATATTTGTTTTTGTTACCTTGATAAATGTATTTATCACACTGGATCATCTAATTAATTTTGCATTAATTCATATGGAAATATTGAATACCAGATTTAATTATACAAAACATGCTTATTTTTTTTTACATTCAGATAGTTATTTTCTGAATAACAAAAAATCACTTTCCTTTACTGAGTCTGGTAAGAAAGAGAAGAAACAAAAATTATACGACCAAATTTTGAAATTCTTTCTTTCACCTATTTATTTGTAATTCTTTAAAATGAAATGTACCACAAGAAAAAGACAAATAATTTCAGTAAACCTCTTTCTAAAGGCAAATCTGACAGGTCATAAAATATAGTATACACTTTTGTTTAAAAAAAGTAGCATATAAAAATGTAAATAACTATTTTTTTCCAATTCATTACTCAGATTATAATTTTACTGTGTTTTTAATTTTATATAATGTATTTAATATTTCATGGATTTTTTAAATCTATAAATCTTTTTTTTAAAAAAAAGATATAACTATTTGCTACATGTATACGTCTAATACTCATAAACACGTGACAATCTACAAAATTTACAAATAGATATACATATATAATAGTTAGCTGTGAATATAAAAAAGTCACTATAATTATATACAGATTAGGGGAGAGAATAGATTGCATTTCAATGGTAGTGATAAAATGTGTTCATACAATGTCTTATAAATATTTATATCTCTTTAAATATATATATAAAACAAGAAATTGAAGTGGATTAACTATACTTCCCAAAAAGAGAAAATGATACCAATCTATCTTTTAGATCTGTTGTTATACAATTTTAGTTTTTTGATGTATTTTTAATTTATAGGAAGAATTTTGTCTATTATTTTAATTTATGTGCAGATAAATAAAATGACCACCATTAAAATATTCAGAGAATCAAAACTGAATCTTACTTTTAATAACCACTAAATATAACAAGGAGAGTCAAAATATATATTGGTATCATTCTAACTTTTCATAAAAATGAGAGATATAGTTATTTCCATTTTTTATATTGTTATGATTATTTATTATCATGTTATATTAAACTGATTTTTCATTTGATATTTAGAGGTTATTAAAACTAAGATTACATTTTGACCGTCTAAATATTTCCATGATGATTTCATTTTATTTAGTCAGCACATAAATTAAAATAATAGATAAAACTCATCTTAGTATTTAAAACTATGTCAAAAAATTAAACAGAGCTAAAAGAGAGATTGATATCATTGTCTTTTTGTATTGGTTGATGTTTACATAACTCAATAGGAGATAGTTACTTTGATTTTAATTGCTTATATTTAAGTTACGATTTTTTACTATCACATATATAAAATAGTAACAATATCTTATGATTGTATTAAAGAGGAAATAAAATGGTCTGGAATTTACTTATTGAACAAAAAAAAAAGCAAAATTGTAATTGTTAAAATTAAAAATGATTTGTTTGAAAACTAACTCAAATTTATTTCTCTTTCTTTCTTGTTTTTAAATTTAAAATTAAAAAGTGATAATGATAAAACATATTATTACAAATTGATTAATTAAAATAAATAAGATAATTTTAGAGGAAGACAGCTTAAGGTGATGTTTATATTAAGATAGCAAATCTTCAAACTTTAATGGGAAGGCTTCAATCTACTCCACCTTCCAATCCTTCAAAATTCCATACTATTAAAAATCTGATGATGGAACTCCCAAATCCCACGTTGATATCAAATTATTGTCATGCCCATATTGACATTAACTCATACTGACCATTCATTTATAGGATCTTGTCCATTAAATATACAGAAGAGAAATGGACAGGACGCAGGCTGAATGCGACATATACCTAGAATGATATATAAGATGAGCAATGATTATATAAATATATATGTGTGGGAGATGTTATGAACCAACTGATGAGTGCTGACTTAGAATGGAATACATATATTGGTAGTAATTTATCTTTTACACATGCATGTGTATCAGTGGTATGAGATAGAATAGATAGCTGAAGGGAGTTTAAAAGTCTGTGTTCAAATCCTCCTATAATTATAATTAAACTTCAGGTATATGAATTACGCCTGTATTTCAAATATATATATATATATAAGAAACAATGATAAGGATGAAATATTATTGTTGCTTGTCTAACATCCCCAGAAATAATCTTAGAAATTGGTAAAGATTTACAGTTTTCTCATCACAAATCTTTTGATTGGGATCAAAGATAAAATCCCATTTCAATATATATATATATATATATATATATATATATATATAAATATATATGCATATATATATATATATATATAATGCAATATTTTTAATGGATGTTTTAGATAAAAATATTTAATGTGTGAAGTCATCCATTTATATTTGTTTAATTGAAAAACACTTATCTTAGAACAGTAGTTAATGAAAACTAACTACCCCAGGTCAAATATTAAAGTAAAATTGACAGGCTTGATTGCATTCAAAAGAAGGATCTCTTTTAAATGCTATCCTAGATGAAATAAAGAGAACAAAGCACTGCAGTTTACATTTCTAGGTATAAGAAATGGGAAAGTACAGCAAACTTTTCAATTTTCTTACTTATTATAATAACCCTGCCCCTGGTAAGTTATGTATTGTAATACAATAATTTTAATTAATGTTTTAGATGGAAACATTTAATGTGTGAAGTTATAGAAATGGTTTAAATACAAACTTAGAACAATAGTTAATGAAAACCAACTGCCCCAGGTTCATTGGATTAAATGTAATCCAAATCAATTATTGTACTCAAGACAAAAAATATTTTGTGATTAATTATAACTTTACATTTTGATTTTAAGGGACCAATTAATATTTACTTATGCAACATTTCAATGGTAGTCGTATCATTTTGTAAAATATATTACTAACATTCTTAGATAAATTCGTTTTATAAATTTGTCAAGCTATTAATTTGCAAAACAGTTTATCAGTAGTAAATATATTTTTTTTAATAAAAATTTTAATGCTCAGTGTCAATAGAAAGACAATAAAATAGAAATAGGATTTTAATTTTGTATATAACTATCAAAAATATAATTTCAAAAGATATCTAATTTTCATTCTTAATATTTATAAAATTTTTCATAATATACATTTAATTTTTATTTTGATTGATACTTTTTATATAGCAAATGCAAAAATTTTCAAGAAAGTATTTTTATATTTTCTATAAAATTTAAACAATAAAGAATAAGACAATTATTAAATTATCTAGTCATCTTCTTATTTTATTTGTCCTATATTTTTCTATCATTTTCACTTTTTTCATTCACATATGTTTATAGTTATTGTCAATACAATACTTTTTTTTTCATATGTCAAACATGCTGACCAGGAAGCGATCGTGGGCCAGCTGCTTGGAAGTCAGCTATGTTAACCACTAGGCCACCAATGCTTGAATGTCATTATAATACTTGAACTCTTTAAATAGCCATTTTTCTTACTGTGATGGAGCTATTGTTTTTTTTCTAATAAATAAAAACTTATTTTTTAACATATGTATCTATTTTTACTTATATAAGGCTAAAACCTTAGTACGTGTGCCTTCAGTGCTTAATTTTAGCAAGAGAGAGACCTCTACAAATCATAACACAAGGTTCGACTTTATAAAGATAAGAGAGACCCTCTTATCTCTAACCTATTTTTTTTAATTATATAGGCAAACCGAAAAGATTTTGAAAATTTTTATTAAAAAAAGTTATTTTAAAAATGCAAAATAATCTATTACATTGTAAATATAAAAAAAAAATCAGAAATAAATAATCAAAAGAAAAACCACTCTTTAGTTTCCATGCTAAAAATGCATTTTATTGAAGAAAAAAAAGTATATTTTTATAAGTAATATATATTTCATGAAGATTATGTTCAGGAAGTAGAAATATTTTTTGAAGTATTTAAATTCTATTTATAATTACAAAAGATGAGACAAATAATAGCAATATTCTAGGAAAAAAGCATATTTTATTTAAAACAGTCGATACATTTTATTTAACAATAACTTTCCTGTTTACCATTAGTAAATTTTCAGTTAATTAATTTCTGCTAAATATTTTCAAATAAAATCTGGATGTATATATCACATACTGAGAAACAAAAACATAATTTTATAAAAAAAAAAAAAAATAATCATATATAAAATTGTTGTATTTTTCAATTTTTTTTTTAAAAATTATGTAATATTCTTAAAAAATAAAGTTGCACATATGTATCAAATGTTCTGTTGTAATGACACAATCATAGACTTTTTTGAAGTGACTTTTCAGTGAAAATGATAACATGTAGATATAATATCAAATAAGATACATTTTGGTTCTAGTTTTAGCAATCTCATGAATGTAAAGCTATAAAACAAATGGAACAATTGTTGGCAGCATCAGTAATGCAAAATAGCAACAAAGCTTGTGGTAGAGTTAAGCCAATTATACTTTATATAGATAAGATAAATATGGCATGCTTTTAAAAATTGAAATATAAAAGATGATGTTTTTTTATCTTAGTTTATTTATTTTGTCTAATATCCATATATATATTAAATTTTGTATATTTTGAAAATGACACCAGAGTATTTGTAGAATTATAGTATAAAAACATATTTTAATTGAATAATAATAATAATAATAATAATAATAATAATAATAATAATAATAATAATAATAATAATAATAATAATAATAATAATAATAATAATAATAATAATAATAATAATAATAAAAATAATAATAATAATAATAATAAAAAACAAACCTCTCCTACACTATAATTAATGAGCACTTTTTAAAGTTCTTTTTTATAATTTTAATTTTCCATCTGTTTAACTATCATGTACTGCACTTATAAAATAAAGTTGGATGTATCTGTGTATGGTTCTATATTTCAGAAGTCAATAAACTAATTATAAAGGTATTCTTTTCATTTTGAGCACAAATTGTGAAGAAGATTATAGCCTCTTTTATTTTCTGGCATAGCAGAAAGAATATGTTCTCATAATGTATGAACTTTATTACACATGTGAATAATCATTACTATATATTTTAAATTAGTAATGACTGGAAATTCATTTATTTACTTTTATTTTTTTCCAAAAAGTAATACAACTCTTTTGCAACTTAATTTTTTATATATATTTTTTATTTATTCAGTTATTGTCTTTGAAGAAATAAATATTTCTCATGCAATGCTCTGAAAGACATAATAGAATTGCAAAAAGAAGTATTTTATACTTAATATTCCAATATCAATTACTTTTCAACATTTCTGAATTTTATCACTTAATTGTGAAGTAAATTTAATTTACTTTCTATATTTACTTTATTTTTTGGAATTTAATTAACCTACTAGTTACAAACTATTATATGGTATAAAACTGCTGTAGAGCAATGAGTTAGGAATGTAGTACCTCAGAACTTCCATTCATGTAACTTTTTACCTTCATTATAGATTTACTTTCTACGTGGAGCTTCTTGTATTTTTTGAAACATATTTGAGCAATAGAAAAAAAAATTATATGAATATAATGCTCCAGAATAAAATCTATTGCTGAATATCAACTTCAAAATAAGTTAAATATGTATTTTTTATTTTCATTTTAATTAAACATGTTATAGGTGTAATATTTATCTATTATACTAGATTTAGATTTAAATTTTTTTTTATATGCAATTTTTAGATCATATGAAAGTTATATTTAAAAAAAAAAATTACCTATAACATTTTAAGTCATTCATTTATTTTATTTTTTTTATTCTACTTCTAAATGTAGATATTTATTCAAAATTTGATATAAAATATTTGTATTTATTAGTATTTTTTATAAATACATATTTTACTGACATGCCACCTATCTTTAAAAAAAAAAGCATGTTTTGCTCAATTTCTTGATGGAATTAAAAAAAAAACATCAGTAAAGGGTTAATATGGGTGATTTGCTATTTCAATTTACTATTCATTTTAATTTTTTTGAAAAAAATAAATAGATTGAAAACTGCAGTTTTTCGCCACAACAAGAAAAACAATTTCCACAATACATTTATTATATATAGAAAATAAAGCCACACTGTTGCCATAGATATCAGGAAGGATTGTATTAATTTCCTCATGTGTAGCACAGTTCTATGGAAGATTTTAGACTATTTAATTTTTTTCTTTTACCATCAAAAATAATATTAGAAACAAACTATATAAAATATAAGAAACTTAGAATGCATTTTGCATAAGTCATATTTATATTTATAAAACTCACATGCATGAATGTATGAATAGGATGAAAAAAAATGTATATATATATATATAAATTATAAATCAATTGCATACATTTATTACTACAAAAGTAAAATAAAATTATATATATATTTATTTGTTTACATATCAAATAGAATTCATTTGAAACTTGATTTTTTTAAAATTAAATTCAAACTTATTTGAAAAGTAAATGAAAAAAGACAATATTCGTTTAATAATACTATAATTGCTTTTGGTTGTTCTTACTGACAAAATAGAAGATTTCAAAAAGAAATAATAATTTTAAAAAGTGATATTATCATTGATATCAATAAAAAAATTAGAAAGCTGAATTGAATATTTTGTTAGGAGATATATTGAAAGGTAGACCTCTAAAGTCTAAGTGAATACCAAAAGACTGGATTAGAAAAAAATTACGGCATATAAATTGATAATCTAGGATTCTCTACAATGATGTGAAGAAAAAGCTATGGATGAAACAAACTTTCCTAAATATGGAGTGATAATAAATGAATATGTATAGTATGCTAATTGCCTTGTAAGGTTTGGAAACAGGGTACAGTGGCAGAATTTATACTTTATATCCATGGATTATGGCTTAATCTCTTCTAGTACTACAAGTTCTTATTATCTCATGGTCAATAAATCATCTTAATACTTTATTTTAGCATAACAATCTCTCATTTACATCAAATAAGAAACAAATTTTTGATGAAAATAAGGTTTGTTTAAAATAATCAAAATGTATACATTATTATAAGAAATTTTTAATATTAATTTCTTTTAAAAGGATTATATAAATGACAAAAAAGACTACTTGTATATAAGCAAATAATTATAAAAATATTAATTTAGTCAGCATCAGATATATAAAAATTTTAAGAGACTTTGATATTGAAACAGTCAATCTTAGCTTAAGATTGTGCTTCATGTTTCTACCTATTAACCTGTGTTTAAATCCCTATTTCCCATCCCGCTCCTTTTGTCATGTATATATATTTCATGTATATATTTGAGATGCGTGCCTAAATTATAAAATTTAATGTTTCAATAACATGTTTTAAAATTATTATTAATTCTTTTATTTAATTATTAGTTTTTTTATTATTAAAGTATTGTACATGCGGCTCAAATATATACGTAGGAGCAAAACTTACTAACAAAATATTGATGTTTTAAATATTTATTATATGTCATTTTTAACTTTTTCTTTTAAAATTGCTTGTTTTTCTATTAAACTATATATTTTTATAAAATCCAATATGGAAGATGTGACTGTTGTTAATTGTCCAAAAATAATTAAAGGGAGGTATTTTGTAATTAAAGTTTTACTTAAAATAAATGGGATTAAGTAGATTAAAGATTTACTTTTGTTGAAAAACATGTTGTCAAATCTATTTCTAATCTGGAAATAGATTTGAATTTATTTTTGGATGTTATCTTACAATTGCATCTTCAAAAACAACTGATAAAAGAAAAAGTATAAAATGACTGAATTTGGAATCACAGAGGAGATTAGCTACTCTAGTGAAAATGATTGTTAACATCACGGTGAAACTTAAAATGATATAGCAGTAAATCCATCACTCTTCAGTGGCCTCTGCTGCTACCATAATATCCTGCTGCCCTGAAATGAAGAAAGGTCTAAAAAGAACTTTAGAATGCTAATAGAACTTTTCTGCCACTGAAGTTCTTGCATTTCAATCACCGTGCACTTGCTGTATTAAATTGGACTCTTAAAATTGCAAGGTAACTTTTATGCTACTATTTGAAAATGAATTTAGCCTCACTAATCTCAAATCCTGCTATCAAGATTCTAATGTATTGTTCAATTTTGTATCTTTTAAATTAATATATTTTTTTTTATATAAATAACATGTAATTTGCTCTTAAATAATTTATATAAATTTAATTCTCTCTCATGTGCTCTTAACTTTCTTTAACTTGGTGCGGTCATTTATTTATATATATTTATTATTTGATTTATATATCTGCTTGCTTATTAATATGTCAATCTAAAACAATCTGATGAATTGAATTTTCTAAAAATCCTTTCTATTTTTTTTAAGTAAACCTTCACGAAGCAAGTTATAAACATCCATTTAAAACAATGCATTATTAATTAATATACTCGCCAGATTGTTTTTCGAGCCAACATTCTATTTATGTTTTACTATAATATATATATATATATATATATGGTTAACTCTGGATTTTCTACCAGTGTAAATCCAGAACTTAAGCTAATTAACGCTTTGAAATCTTTTAAAATGTTTTGTTTTTATTCAATTCTGAAAGAGTGATCCATTAATTATTTTCTATAACTGCCAGTCTTTTTATATTTTCCATACTCTTAAAATTTCAAATCTTGTATTTAAATATTTCAGTTATTGTAAAATCAATGAAGGTGAGATTGATTTATTTTAACTAGCAGAAAAAGGGATGGGGGAAAATCTTAATGTTTCTTTTACGAAATCAAATCTTAACGTATACTTTATTAATTTGAAATCTAAATCTTAATGTTTCTTTTGCTAAACAAAATCTTCAAGTATATTTTAGTAAATGAAATCTAAATTTCTCTATATATCTTATAATTGCATGGTGTATTATAGTATTCAAACAAGGGTCATTTATTTTTAAAGCAGAAAAACTTTTTAATGTCGTTAGTGACATTTATCATTCGTACGACATTCCTGACATATAGCTGATCTTCATGATTATATATACGTGCTTCTTAATCTGGGGGTTATGACATGTTCGAACCCATAGATTTCTTCTCAAGTCTTCATATAAAAATGCCTCTGGCAGTGACCCGTAAGTTTGGCACAAGCTATGCATATTCTTTCTTTATATAAAAGGCCACTGGTGGTGACCCATAAGTCTGGCACATGCTATGCCCATCCATTTCTTCATATGAAAAGGCCTCTGGTGGTGACCCCTAAGTTTGGCACATGCTATGCCCATCCATTTCATTTTTCATCCAGAAGCATGACCTTTTCCTCTTAGTAATTTTTAGGCTATTATTTCAGCACCGCAAACTTCTTCTTATTATTATTATTATTTCTTTTGCTTCATGACACAGTTTTAATGCTCTAATATTGAAATTAAGCTTTGCTTAAAAAATATATATAAATGCCAATTACTTCTATTTTATTAATTAAGTTTATTTCAATCATATACAACCCTACCTTTGTAATTTATATATCTATATTTAAGAGTATCTATATGCCTTGGGGAAAATAAAGCGTTCGTCTTACCATTGTTAAAATAATTTGTCATTAAATATTTTGTCATAGGTTTAAATATAATCAAATGTTTTCAAATGTATTTTATGTATTTTCACGACCATAATGGCAGGAAAATAATTTGTATTTATATCTGTAATGAATCTCAGAATGCTCCCCTAATATATTTTAGTCACCACGTTTCTGAACCGTAAATCAAAGCGTTAATAGCAATTTTGTGTAACTTCTTTCTAATACTGATTGGCATCTTAATATTGGACCTACCAAAGATGTGTATTTATTTGTAATATATTATTTAGCTAATAAAGAGCATATGAGAAATAATAGCGTGAATGGCACTCTGTAATTATTTACCGCTTGCTCATTCATGCACATACTAATGTACTTAATTTATAAATGTATAATAATTTGTCAGTATATTAAAATATATTATTGTCTAACTTATTTGAGTAGTTTGAATTCCTTTTCCTCCACTTCCACATACTACAGCCATGCTTATGTATATTTTAATATAGTCATAGTAAATAGATGTCTGATTGTTTTGCTCAGCTTTGCTAGTTGGCCGGATTAAGATTAATTCTCCTGTGCCACCACTATTATGTTATTCATTAGGTGTTTGATCTGGGGCTTAGAGAGTGGGTTCAAATCCAGGTTGGTACCTGATCTAAATCTTGGGCTTGACTGGGTTTGAAGTACATTTTGTGAGTTCCAGCTCATGTTAGACGGATATTATATTTTGACCGGCACAATATTCATTGATGAGATTAGCAATAATAATAGATAGCAACACTAAGATATGAAAAAAGCAAATTAGTGGACATATGTATAATTTAAGACCATATTCAAATAATGTTTTAGTTCTTGTATTTTTATGATTAATTATATTTTAAAAAAAATTATAAAAATGAAAAAAAGTTGAAGATATAAGAGAAAAAAGTATTCAGAAATTAGATGAACTGATCCAACATATTAAGTAATAAAAATGCCGATGAAAAGATTAAAAAAACATTCAAAAGTTAGATTGTTCTGGAAAATATAATATTTGTGCAACAAACATAAATACTGATTTGATACTTCAACTGATTTCATGTTAGATGTATATGTTCAATTTAAATAAATAATATTTCATTTTAATATCAAAACAATCAACATACAATCCTTATAAAACTTATCTGATAAATTGTATCATATACTTATAATAAACCAAAATAATGATTGTTTTGTAATCTTCATTAAGGGAAACAAGTAAATAAAAATTATATTTGTACAAACATATGAATGCATATTCACCACACACACACATGCACATATATAGAATACTGTTATCTTTTAACTAATAAAATCTATATAAATTTTACAATCTTTCAAGCAAAAATATTTGATGACCAAACTAATCAATCCCTGCTAAACGTGTTTCTGCCATAACGAATATAACCAGAAGCTCAATGTTAGTTGTACTCCATTACATATAGCAGTACAATTTCTTTCCAATTACCATCACAACATTCAATTTAATACTAAAGCTTGTTTGTAACTTTTAGTGATAATTTAACTAAAGTTTTCATTGTATCAGTTTAATCAAACTTAGTTTTAAGATACTTTATTTCAAAATAATTTTTTAAATATGTAAATAATAAATAAACTCTACAGTACATCTTATACTAGTTAAATTATACAATATACAAGAGTTCATAAAATTTTTGAGCATTGAAAATGACAGAAGTAAGCTTTGATTCATGGATCCCAAGTTTGAAAATGTTCCACTGTATCACTGCATCAAACTATGAAAGCATGTAATTTAATAATAATATTGAATATCATTAACTTTAACTTAGATTAGTTCTCCTAAAAGACCATAACTTTTCTATAGATGACATATATTAAAATCAGTGTTAAAAATTTTAGGTGCGGGTTTAACTACTTTATGTCCCCCATTGAATCACTATAGTTCTCATAAGTAAGGCAACATTTTTATCTGATTACTAATATTAAATTTATTTATTTCAGATTGTTAACTGGATGATGTGATGTATATGTTTTAACAAATTAGATCTTGACATTTATGACTTATTTTATCATTATTAATATCATTTTCAACAATTGTCAATCCACTGCAGGATTTCTCTTGGGTAAAATATATCTGCATTATGTATTTTTTTCTTTTGCTGCATGGTTATATAATATTTTATTACTTATATGTAATCATTTTGCAGTAATCACTTGATTTTACATTTTAGATAGAATCTACTTAATAAAATGAAATCTTTTCTATAACAAGAAAGATAAGACAGATAATAAAAAGTGTATTATTATTATTATTATTATTATTATTATTATTATTATTATTATTATTATTATTATTATTATTATTATTATTATTATTATTATTATTATTATTATTATTATTATTATTATTATTATTATTATTATTATTATTATTATTATTATTATTATTATTATTATTATTATTATTATTATTATTATTATTATTATTCTACATTGCACTAAATATAAATCTTTTCTGTTTAGCTACACCATAAATTAATTCTGAGATGTTTTTCTGAAGGTTTGTGATGATGGTGTTCTAGCTGTATTTTTATATTGGACTATTTCCATCATCTAATATGTGTGTTGAATGTCTTTAGAAAAGTTTAATTTTTAGTTAAATATTTCAAATGCATTCAACTGTTAGTAATATCACAGCAAACAGGTTAGTATATGCACCAACTGTTAGTAATATCACAGCAAACAAATGTTAATAATATCACAGCAAACAGGTTAGTATATGCACTAACTGTTAGTAATATCACAGCAAACAGGTTAGTATATGCACAACGTTTCGAGAGGTATTTTTTCTCCCCTCTTCTTCAGGTGTTGCTGGCCTGACCAGTGACAGTACTAGCATGGGATTCGAACCTGGGTCCTTAGATTCTTGATTATTGAAATTTAAGGTAACGCTCTAACCAACTGAGCCATCCTGCCAAAGGCAACAGTATGTAGTAATTTCATATACTTATCTATGAGGTTCCTCCTGATTTCTCCACTTTTTCCTCAGAGCAAAGTTGATTAGTGATTTCCATATATTATGTATAGTCACAGTAGGTTGGCTTATGGGATTTTTTGCCATTGTCATGTGAGCAGCTTCTTTAAATTTTCTTCTTTGTACCTTTTCTTCTTTATCCAATATTTTTGTATTTTCCCAATTGAACGTATGTTCATTGGTCCATACATGGTCTGCTACCTTAGACACATGTATGGACCAATGAACATACGTTCAATTGGGAAAATACAAAAATATTGGATAAAGAAGAAAAGGTACAAAGAAGAAAATTTAAAGAAGCTGCTCACATGACAATGGCAAAAAATCCCATAAGCCAACCTAGTGTGACTATACATAATATATGGAAATCACTAATCAACTTTGCTCTGAGGAAAAAGTGGAGAAATCAGGAGGAACCTCATAGATAAGTATATGAAATTACTACATACTGTTGCCTTTGGCAGGATGGCTCAGTTGGTTAGAGCGTTACCTTAAATTTCAATAATCAAGAATCTAAGGACCCAGGTTCGAATCCCATGCTAGTACTGTCACTGGTCAGGCCAGCAACACCTGAAGAAGAGGGGAGAAAAATACCTCTCGAAACGTTGTGCATATACTAACCTGTTTGCTGTGATATTACTAACAGTTAGTGCATATACTAACCTGTTTGCTGTGATATTATTAACATTTGTTTGCTGTGATATTACTAACAGTTGGTGCATATACTAACCTGTTTGCTGTGATATTACTAACAGTTGAATGCATTTGAAATATTTAACTAAAAATTAAACTTTTCTAAAGACATTCAACACACATATTAGATGATGGAAATAGTCCAATATAAAAATACAGCTAATTCTGAGATATTTATAGCTTGCAGAGTATTTAGACTAACATGTTTTTGCTACTTTTTCATCATTCAATAAACATAAACATTTCCAAGGAAAAAAATTTTTGTGGAATTTCTTAGAAAAATAAAAGGTAATAATTATTGTCAATGAAAAATATTTCAGTAGTATAATTTTCACTATAACATTCTTATATCCCTACTTTGTGTAAGAGTGTTGCAGTGAAAATTTCACTACAGAAATATTACTTATTAAGTGGATAATCTCTAGTCTAACGAATGACAAATAAAAATTAGTAACAATTACTCTATTTTGTGATGTTTTATATTAATGAATTGTCATCGATAGGACATGTCATATGTCATTTAATTGGAGATTTTATAAGGAATATATTGAATTTATTTTAATTTTAAACAAATTAATATTTATCTATTAAAATATAGAAGTTCTGAAAAAATATAAAAATAACAATTTTTAAAATTGTTAAAATCTTGATTTGTTTTTAATTTTGAATGGATAATGATTATATTTCTTTAGATTTATTACATTCCTTAATATTTCATCTTATCTTTAAAATTTTGTCTTAAACAAATTCTTCAAAAATCCAATATGATTGTTATTTCCTTGAAAAAGTCTTGTCATAGACTTTATCTGACAATTGTTTTTTGTTCTTTTTTACACTTCAAATCAAAGTAATATTCGTTATTATCACTAAATGTCAATGTATAGATATAACACTACTAAAACATCATATGATTACCCCAAGTTAAAATCTAGTCTGGGAATATAGATAGTGACTTTATGCACAAACTTTCTTGCATCCATTGATTACTAAGGCTTGCACTGGGTGGCACTATGGTATGGAGAGTTTGCTACTATTTTAATATATAGATATATGAGCAGATTAAAATACTTTCTGTCTTCATATTACATTTGACTGACCAATGTAAGATATAGTTGTTATTTATATCCCTTCACAATTAACTTTTAATTTGCCCACACAAACATGAGACCTTGTATTACATTGCATCAAACATTACTCTCATTTTATTGTTGAATATATACTAATTGTTAGTTTTATAATACAAACAAATGCATTAACCTACATGATAACATTTTTAACCCCATACAAATATATATATATATATTATTATTATTATTATTATTATTATTATTATTATTATTATTATTATTATTATTATTATTATTATTATTATTATTATTATTATTATTATTATTATTATTATTATTATTATTATTATTATTATTATTATTATTATTATTATTATTATTATTATTATTATTATTATTATTATTATTATTATTATTATTATTATTATTATTATTATTATTATTATTATTATTATTATTATTATTATTATTATTATTATGAAGGATGAAGTCAGAATTTATATAAATTGTTTTTGTCTTTTTAAATTGTTTTATATTTATTAATCAATTGTGATAGTCAGATTTATGCCTATTTACCACAACATGTTATGGACTGCCAACATCTTATGGACTGCATTTTAATTACATTTTCTGTGTACTATAAAATAAAAAATGTTATTATAGTTCAATATAAGATTTTATTTTTTTCCCACTTCCACCAACAATGAGAAGCTTTTTGTTATCACTATTGTGAGAAATGAACTCTCACTATGTTATCCATGAATAATAGCAAATTTCTACATCACTACCATTCAGTGTAATTCTATTAATTTGGATTATGTTGAGTAATATATAGGACCATATTTGGAGTTCATATACTTTATATTTACTAAATAAAATCATTATTATTATGCCATATAGTTTCTGAGTTTCAATTTGTTTTTTGTTTTTTTAGATAATGGAAGTTTTGAAGAAGACTGTTGAATAATCAACACAGTCAAATATTTTTGGAAGAATGGAATAACAAAGCATTGCATCAATGTGTGAAATGCATAAAATGGTGTATTAGTATTGTGTGTTTATGTTACTATTAAAATAAAATTCATTGAGTCATATTTCATTGCTTATGAATGAATTCTAAATATAAACCAATTACTAACTTTTTATCAGGACATATGACATTTAATGTTTCTCCAACAATATTTGGACATTTGCATATATTTGTTGTTCACTGATTATTATTTCATATATATTTTAGTGTTTATATGAAACAAAAATGTTTAAATTTATTTGTTTATTAATTATTATATCTATTTCTGTAATAGTTTATAATTGTTAATTAAATTTATCATGTAAATTAACTTGTTTTAACAAAATTATATTAAATATAAAGATCACATGATTACCATTTCTTATGCTTGCTCTTAACTGTTATTAAAACAGACAAAACTCTCTATACGTATTGCCACTCACTGAAGAAAGTCACATGCTTGAAATTATTTTGTGGTTGTTGTATGAGTAGTCACTAGATGGGGATTTTATGCACATGCCTTCTGACATCCATTGATTACGCTGGCTTGCACTGAGTGGAAATACGTATAAAGAATTTTGCCTGTTTTAAATATAAAGAATTAAAATAAATTATATGCCAAATAACATACAAATGTTTTGTTATTCAACACAAGTAAACCATAAAAAGGTTCAAGTACTGCTATCTAAGACAAAAACATTTAAATTTTTTAATCAAAATCAATGTCACAACTTTTCACATTAATACTTTTCTTTCCTACAAAATGCATTTTATAAATATAAATTTATGGTGAATCTTTTGTCAAAGAAATGAAGAAACTATGGAACATTTCCCCAAACATATCATATTCTTATCACTAACATTACATGTTCACATACACAGATAATAACCAATCTTATTAATCGAATATGTAATGGTCTTTTATTAGCATAAGAAATGACATTTCATAACTTTTATACTCTTGTTTATAAATTACAATTGATTTTAAAACCCACATTTTACAAATGTAAAACTATTTTTTTCAAATAAATTAAATAATATTAAAATAGAGACCAAACTTATGAGCCAGTAGATATTTTTAGAGCTTATAGAGTTTGGTCTCCTTCACATTATTACAATAATTTAGCTACTTTTTATTTTATTATTATCATGTATTTAAAGATCTCTTAATATTTAAAATGTTACTAGAATAGTTAGATGAACAATATTATAATGATTGTTGGTAACTTTTCCAATTTGAAAGACAATCTATGAATGTTTTTAATGGTTTTGAATGTAATTTTGGTTTAAAAATCTGTGATTAAAAATTTGAAGTTGAGTATTTCCTGTGATGAAAATTTTTTTAACTACTTTTAACTTAGATATTTGTCAAGGTTTTAAGTAGAAAGCTGAACACAGAGATTAAGATGCAACACAGGATTCTATGGTTTATTGCTGCATTTAACAAGTGGAAAGATAGTATAAATCATCATAGTATTATAACTACTGAAACTAAATGAGTTGTCTATAGAATTGCCATTTTGCATATCTATCTATCTATCTATCTGTCTGTCTGTCTGTCTGTCTGTCTATCTGTCTATCTGTCTATCTATCTATCTATCTATCTATCTATCTATCTATCTATCTATCTATCTATCTATCTATCTATCTATCTATCTATCTATCTATCTATCTATCTATCTATCTATCTATCTATCTATCTATCTATCTATCTATCTATCTATCTATCTATCTATCTATCTATCTATCTATCTATCTATCTATCTATCTATCTATCTATCTATCTATCTATCTATCTATCTATCTATCTATCTATCTATCTATCTATCTATCTATCTATCTATCTATCTATCTATCTATCTATCTATCTATCTATCTATCTATCTATATATCTATCTATCTATCTATCTATCTATCTAAGTGAAAACTGTAACTTCTATCAATTGTTCAAGCAATATGTTCTTAGATATTCTAGATGTAATAGTAAAAAACCTACTATTGTAAATTCATATTGTCATTTGATTGGATTTGTAAAATGAATGAACAATAAAAAAATTCTTAAAATTATGTTTTATAATGAATTTGAACAGGTTATTTTGGGAAAAGGTGGATCCCATTTGTATTATAAAAGTCATTTCAAGACTCTCAAAAATAATTGCTTTTATTGAGAAAATGCAACTGAGAGTAGAATATAATGGATAACTAATTATGCAGCAAAATATTAAAGTTTATCAGAGAGGAAAGTTTGCTGCAGAAGAACTTAAGACAGTATAAGCAAACTAATGAATAAGCATATTATCTATGTGACTGCATTTGTGGTCATACAAATTAGTTTGTAACAGTATTGAGAAACTAATTTCTAGTGTATTATTTGACTTTCTTTCATTTTTTTATTATTTTTGGAATTAGTTTGATGATAGGCTTCTACTGATGATGAAATATTTAAAAAAATATGCAAACTTGATTTTTTAAGCTTAACTAATGAATTAAAAATAAAATAGTATTAAAACAATTTGATAATTTTTGAAATAAAGCTGACAAATCTAATAAGAGAATATTTTAAATTAATAATACTCTCTTTAAATAATATTCAATGGTTAATAATAATGATAAAACATTAAATTGGCCATGGATATCATTAAATCAGAATAATATTAATGACAAAAAGAAAAAAAACTCCATCCATAATATAAAGAATATATCAAAATGAATCTGAAAGAAAGTAGGTATATACAAATGTGGCAATAATAGAAATAAAAAACTCATAAAGTAATTGTTATGTGAAAATATGTTATGGTCTCAATAAGGTTGGCTTATTAATTGAAACTGATAGCTGTTTATTTTTTGCAACATATAATTTATATAAAACCCCAAAGATATTTCACTGTCAGTGAATACCAATAAAAAAAAAGCTTATAAAAATGTAGAGATTTTACATTCTAATTTTTTAAAAAAATGGGAATTTTATTATTATTTTTTTAATAATAAGAAAAATGTAAACTTCCCAATTAAACAAGTAATAGGTCTAAAAGTGTTAAAATGCAGGTGTTAGTTAAGCTAATTTCAGATAATAAGATTAATAGCTGAGTGCTTTTGAAAAGATTTATCTTTTCATAATCATAGCCAATGAGTTGAAAGAGCACAATAGAAAATGTATGTGACAAATATTAAAATTTATGCAAAGTGGATTAGAGAGTCATTTTTTGTAGAGAGAAGCATGCTTTCTTTGGGTTTATGGTATGGGTGTTATTAACTATGAGCCATGCTTTTTTAATTTTATGGTTAGAATCAAGCTAATTACTAAAGGATGCCAAAACACACTTAAAAATATCAATTTGATCACATCTCTGCAAACAGATTCATTCCCCAATATATCATTACTAAATGTAATAATCTCTCGTGAAGTTACATCTTAAGTTTTCATGCAAACTCTTATTTCTTGTTAAAAACAGGAAGTTGACATTTCCATCATGGAAAAATTTCATACATCAATCTTACCAATAAGACTCCACCTCTCAATGTGAGAACTATGCTTGGACTCAGACGAAGATTTGTCAGTGGCCAATAGAATCAGCCAATTATAAGTTGATAGCCGATGATGAGGCAGGCTTATTTGACAACTCTAATCAGTACAAACTAATTATCCAGTTCATTAAGACCATTTGTTATAAACCAAAGAACATGGTTAATCATGATGGGAGGTTAAAAATTAATACCACCAAACAATTCCTTACAAATAACTATTATTTTTCTTAAAGAAGACAAAGATTCATACTGATAAATGAAAGTAAATATAATGACAAAATGAAGCTATAAATAACCAAAGTAAAATTCAACATCCTCCCCAACTTTAACAGCAAACTCATTTCAGCTTTGTTCTGAAAACACTGCAAAATATATTCCTGTAAAATATAATCCTGGGTTTTTCTTCTGCCTAGGATATTTTCTGACATTAAGTTATAAAAACCTAATTCTCCACTCAGACTCATGTTGGATTTCAGTGGTGTGAATTATTTCCACATTGCAAAAATAAGCAATCATTGGTTAACAGATCAAATTGAATACTGGTCTTGTACAATTAAATTGTTTTTTAATTTCATTGCTTGCATCAAACAATGTAATCTAAAATCTGAATACAAAATTGTTTCTTTGGATCTTACCAAATTATATGGCTATATTAATTGGAAACACTTTATTAATATAGCCCAAGTTGAACTTGTAAAAAGCAATTACTGACAGACACATCTTAACTTTATTCATAATTTTCTTACTTGGCTCAATGGAAACATCATCACCACATTCAATGGACAATATTTTTATATGACAATGGTTGGCCTATGGGAAAAACTTCAGCACCATTTCTAATTTTATCTATACCCATTCCATTGATGATGTGTTTGTCACTGAACCAGAATCATCCCTCACAAGGCACACTCCTCCCTATCATTCATTATTGGTTGGGAAGACATGCACCATGAGATTAAATATCTGAACTCCATGTACAACAATTTCAGGTCACCTAAACTAGATGCATCAAATATTTGGAGGTCAGAGACTACACACACCCTCGATCAACCTCTTTCACCCACAAATTTGCTGGTCTCTCATCTTTTCTTTTCCATAATCATCACTTATGTAAATTCAAAGCTTTGTGCAAAAATAACATAGAACAATATATAAAAGATCTCATTAATATTAGATTCAAACCCAGTCATTTTACAAGAAAGTTAAAACAATTTTATCAGAAGTTACACACCGACCCTCCCAAGGATGACAAATCATGGCTTCTTCTTCCACACAGTCATTCCCTCACAAAAAATTGTATCAAAACCTCTCTTTCAATTAATTTTTACACCCCTTCTTCAACTAATAGACTAATCAATAACTCAAAAGACTGTTTACCCTGTGGTCAAATTCCTGACACAGTGTATAATATTACATATCCTCAAACTGGCTCCAGGGCTATATATTATGGGAATTTCATGCCTTAATCTCCACTCATGTCTCTCAGCATTGTTACTTGTATAAAAGAACTCTGAACAAACATGATCATAATTCCAACTTCTTGGAACACCAAGGTCTACCGGCCCTATATTCAAACCATCTTTTGCCACTATTGCTTGTATAGAGAGCCATGACTCTAAACATAAAGTTAAAGAAGAGTGACTTATAGATGAAGCATGCTTCTCTCTCTCTCTCTCTCTCAAAAAAGTTCACTTACTAACCTCCTTTGCATAGATTTAAATATTCGTAGCACACATTTTTTTATTGTGCTCATTTAATTCGCTAACTAAGAGAAGATAAAACTTGTTCTGAAAGCGCTCAGCCATTAATCTTATTATCTGTAATTAGCTTCACCAATACCTGCGTTTTAGCGTATTTAGACATTACTTTTTTAATTTTCTTTAGCTGAAGATAAAAATACATCTATTTTACTTTTAAATACTTTCTTATAATTTAATTTGTTTTTATTATGAAAAATTTAATTTTACATTTGTCAATTTTATAGTCATTCAATTTTATTAGGAACATATTTTAAAACTAATTAAATTTAACTTTATTTAATATAAATATATTAAGGGAAGAGAAAATATTTTTACACTTATTATTTATACAAAAGTGAACATAGAAAATATTTTTATTATCTTATGTATAACACGTTTTTATTTACTATGAATAACAAAATCTGTCAAATTAGCATGGCAAATAAGATGCATATTAAACAAGGTGTAACATTAGTAATATTTAATTGGTACTATAGTTAAACAAAACTGCTTATCTTTATTTATGTAAAGATTTATCTTTTTATATAGTAAACATATATATATACACAGCCACAAACTATATTATAAATGCATTTTTTAATTTTTAAAAACTTTCAATTTCAAGTTATAATTGGTTATAACTAAAATCATTTACTTTATAAAGGTGATTTCTGTTATAGTTATAAAAATCTGATTCTACTTTACTTTTTTTTAATCAATTACAGATTACGATAATATATATATATCCATCTTTAGTTAAAGAAAAAAAAGGTTACACGTTTGTTGAATGTCTCTCGAATTTGGCTTATATATTATCATAGTAATGTATTCAAATTTAACTACTCCACGATAAGTTACCATATATATATATATATATATATATAATCAGAAGGTACTTGAATTCGGTCTTTCAAGCACCCCTTAGCTATGTACTCCATCTTACGCAACCGATACCCATGACCGCATTACATGTGAAAATGATGATTTCCAATATATATATTTCGTGCTGAGCCAGCACTCGTCAGTTGGTCCAGATCACCATCTGCCACACACATATATATATATATATATATATATAACTACAACCATTAAATGTCTGTATTTTTAAATTATATAATAATAATTCAAACAAATATATTTAACACAGTATTCAAAATAAAATAATATATTCTTTACCAGAAGTACTTTCAATTGTTTCACTGACAATCTTTTTCAACTGTTAATACAATTGAAAGTACTTCTGGTAAAGAATATATTATTTAATTTTGAATACTGTGTTAAATATATTTGTTTGAATTATTAATATATATATATATATATATATATATATCAATACTCAGTTTATATTAAGATAGAGTGCACAGATGAGGGGAGCTTCTTCAAGTCCTTCTAATTACATTAAGTTTAATATATATATATATATATAATTTATTTGAATATTATATATATATATATATATATATATATATATGAATTTATCTATAAATGTATGTTTGTAAAAAATAAAAAAAAACATTAGTAGTTCTAGCAAAGTATGGAATTGATAGACTTATGAGAATATTACAGTGGCAAAAATAGATATGATATTAAATAAAAAATAAATGCATATTAAAACGATGATCTTCACTAGGGTTTCTTTATATATTATTTGTTAATTACTATTACCATTTCACTTCAGAAAAAAAATCTTTAAATAGATAAATGAAGAAAATATATTTTAAAGTAATTAGAATGAATTTAATCAGGATGTTCTGCACTTTACCCAATGAAATGTTAAGAATGTAACAAGAAGATCTATCAATAAATGCTACGATTTTCAAATATAAAACTAGTTGAAAATAATAAACGTGAAACAACATGATAAGAATATAAAAGATAGATTGACAATAAAATAAAAAAACAGAATTTCAATCAGAGAAATATGAAATAATAGATTAAAAAGAAAAAAGAATATAAATTCATGCTGAAGAAAGTATAATAATATGATTTTAAAAAAAATAAAATTTATATATTAAATAATGTTAAAAAACTATTCTAAACCAAATTAATTTATAATGGCAAAATATATATGCTTGCATGAAATGCATGCATAATGAGAAAAATTGATATGGGTTTAAGCAATGATGGATTGGTGAAAAGTAATGGAATTGGTGAGGAATGCATTGATAAAAAAAAAAAAAAAATTGAAAATTCTTTAATTTTTTTTCTTTTTATAGATAATTTTTTCATATAAATATATACAAAACATTTATTATAAAAGTTGGCTGTTCAGAAAGCGAATTCTTATATTAAAAATAAAAGGTTGCAAAATTGTATTAGTTATAAAAATAGTACTGAGAACAATATGAGGAGATAAGAATTTCTTTTCTTGACTACATTCAACAGCAGGACTCAATATTAAAAGTTAAAAATAGATTTAGAAAAATAGAAAAAACGTCATTTGTTAAAAAAACGTATGATAAATATTTCTCAAAGAAATAAAGCAATGTAAGTTTTAATGATCAAGTGAAATAGTGATGAATTGATATTCAAAAAAAATCTAAACATAGATAAAAATATTTATCCTTATATATATATATATATTGTGTCACTAATATATAAATATCTGCATTAATATATACCATTCTTCTTCTCATCATAATGAAGAAAATATCGAATTTCCTTTTTTTATTGAAAAATATCAATGCTGAAATGCACCTCTGACAATAATTCTTGAAACACATTTGAGGATAGCAACAGAGGCTTAATGTTATTTTAAATTTTGGTTACTGACTACAAATATTTTGATTTTTAAATCAAATTAAATCTTAATTTTACCAACAATATCTTTTCTAAGATACAAGTGATCCTTTACATGGGTAGATTGGACAGATTTTATAGGCTACAAAAATGAAATGATAGACCATATACTAAATCAGTGACTTGCATTTCAGACTATTTAGAACAAAATATGTAGTACTCTCTCAAACTGATTCTGGGTTAATATCATTACTCATTGCTAAATTTTCTCAGGGTTTTTTCCTCTGTTATTCATCTTATTTTCTTTTTGCTTGTTCTCTTATGCAAGAGATGTACATTTATATTTTCCCAATACTCATCTAAACATAATCATTAATAATTATAAATCAGTAAAAAATCATGACCAAAATTAGTCTCCATTAGATTATACAATTATATTTTGGGCAAGATAAAATTATAAATATATCTTTATTGTACATATTAAATGTGTAAAAATAGTTTGCTAACAACTGTATTAAAGTTTTATAATTTTCAATGAAGATATTAACTAAAAATATATGTATTATCTATAGACTATGTGTACTTGTTAAAATTTAAAAAAATCAATGCTAGCATCTTAAGAGTATATAATAATAAATTTAAATTCAATTAGAATTAACATTTACAATTATAAATTTAATCTCTAATTATAAAATATAAAAAAATGTATCATTCTCATGTCTAATGAAATGCATGGATTAAAATAGTTACATGCATTACTTATTATATAGGTATGTGTTAAATTAAATATTTTCATGGATTGTTATTATAATAAAGAATAGAAATAAAGAGATTATATCCATATAAACCAAGATAATCTTTTTTTGATTTTTTCAATAAAACAGTTAATTATAAAGCATTAGCATTCTCCAAGAGAACAAAGCTGTGCAGAAAACATCACAAAAATACAAAATAAAATAATATTTGAATTTATTATGTACAGATGTTTATTAATTCATGCTTTTAATAATAATACATTTGTTTTGCAAAGAAAATAGATAGCTGATGAGAAAATATTTTAATTGATTTCAATAAAGAAAGTGAGAATAGAACTGGTAAATATCAATTATCTGGAATTATTAAACCATGCCATTTGATTATGTAAATGTTACATTAATTCAACAATAAAATAAATAATAATGATTTAATCTTTATTTATGTTCTTAAGTGAAAATATAAATTCAAAGCAATACTACATCTGTATTGTAGAAAACAAAAACATTAAATAAGCCCTTAATACATTTTGGACTCGTGCAATCTCATCAAAAATAACCATTATATTCCAAACATCAAATGATTATAACAAAATTATACAGATTACTGAGTCTATATTAAAAAGTAATCAGTGCCTGTTTAATTTTGTTTCCTGTCATTGCATTTATTATAAATCATACATACTTTTATGGGATTAAAACATGACCAAATATATTTTATTTTCCAAAAACAAATAATACTACAGAATCAAGTTTAGCTTTACAGTATATGGTGTTTTAATTTTACATTAATTTTCATTTTCTTATGCAGGCTACATTAAATAAAGAGTAAAAGTTAATGTAGGATTAAACACACACATACATACATATATACAATTAATCTAAAATAGAATACATGAATATTTGATCATATTTTAAATCCTAAAAAAGCCCAGATAGTTTACCCTGAATATAATTTTTAAAAAACATGGTTCATTACTAATGTGGACTCAGTAATAAACAGAAAATGAAATTGCATTGTTCAATTGAATGAATTTTGAAATGTATGTATTTTATTTTGTATTTTCAATTGTCATTGTTTTTGGATATAGTGATTACCTTTGACAAGATGCTTAACACTGAAAGTAAAATAATGTCATATTAATATCTTCAATGTATCGTACTATAGCAACTGGTCGTATTTTATTATTATATGTATTTTATCTAACTTTAACTATTCTTTAATTTATTTATAAATAAATGTAAAAACTTTAATATTTGTGTTAATATTAAGAATACACACATATATATAATTCGACTATATATAAATAAATAAAATAAAATAAATAAATGACAAAATTTTATTGATTTCTTCTAGTGCTTTCAAAGGTATAACCTTCATTTTCAAGAAGTGCAATATTCCTTCATTTTCACGAAGTGCAAATATGCAAAATAGGACAGATTAAATATGCAAATATGGATGGGAAAATTTAAAGTTGCCATTTCTTAGATATGGTATAAAATGTCTCTTTTTTATTCATCACATGTTCATCCGATGTAATATAGCACACCTCTTTCACTTTCCTACGCAATTCATGCTGCTCTCTACACACATAACCCGAGGCTTATCTGGCCTGCACTGGTGGCCCATAGCAACAGCATGCTGTACAAAAATAGAATGGTGGGATGGGTCAACCAAGGCCTTATTATATTCATATACATGTCACCCCTGGGTCAACTAAGGCCTTATTATATGCATGTACATGCCACCCCTCTATTTTTGTACAGCACACTATTGCTATGGGCCACCAGTGCAGGCCAGATAAGCTCTCAGGTTATGTGTAGAGAGCGGCATGAATTGCATAGGAAAGTGAAAGAGGCATGCTATTTTATATCGAATGAACATGCGATGAATAAAAAAGAGACATTTTACACCATATCTAAGAAATGGCAAGTTTACATTTTCCCATCCATATTTGCATATTTAATCTGTCCTATTTTGCATATTTGCACTTCGTGAAAATGAAGTTTATACCTTCGAAAGCACTAGAAGAAATCAATAAAAGTTTGTCATTTATTTATTTGATTTGATTTATTTATATATAGTCGAATTATATATGCGTATGTATTCTTAATATTAACACAAATATTAAAGTTTTTACAAATATATTCTAACACATGGTTGAACGTTATATCTTATAAATAGATATGTCTGAAATTGTTTCAGAGTTAACTGATTACTTATAACAATGCTTTGTATATCGAACATGTTATTCATTAATTTAATGGCTATTAAGATCATAGCTTATTTAATTTCATGCTTGTGTTTAAAATTGTCTTGAAATCATTTTATCATTTACAACTTGCACACTATTCGATAATATGATTTTCTTTTATCTACATGCATGATTCAGACTGGCTTTTAAAAAAAGATAGGTAGAATGGTTGAAACTGTAGCAGTTTGTTGTTATTTTTTTATTATAAGAGTTTCATTTAGTATTACACAATTTTTAATTTATTCTTATATTATATGCTATCTATTTCCACCAAATTTGATTCCAAGCCTTCTCATGGATAGAGAAATTATGGCTAATAAATTATCTTTATAAATATTGAAATAAATACTTTATGATATTCAAAAGTATCATGTAAGAAATATTAATTAGAGCGCTTGTAGTAGGATAAAATTTAAATAATTAAAGAGAGTATAAAATAAAAATGTCAAAACTTATATACTAAGTAATGATACATACATATGCAAGATACTATAAGGAGTGAAATGTAGTTGTTTTTTGTGAATAACGCTTTAGAACTGCAGGAAATGTTACAGGAGTTATCAGATGAAAGTAGGAAAGTAGGACTAAAGATAAATGTTAAAAATACTAAAGTAATGTTTAATGGATTTTCTCAAAATATGAAAATAAAGATTGATTATGATGAGTTAGAAGAAGTTAACAGCTACAAATACCTTGGTCAGATTACTAATATAGATGGAAACATAATGGATGAAATCAATCATAGAATTAAACTTGGTTGGAATGCTTTTGGTAGAAATAACTTGATGCTAAAAGGAAATATGTCTACATGTTTGAAAAGAAATGTTTTTAATAAATGTGTTTTACCAGTTCTTATTTATGAATCTGAGACTTGGACATTTAATAGAAGAGCAATACAGAGACTTCAAACCACTCAAAGTAGTATGGAGATGTGCATGTTAGGAGTAATGAGAAGAGATCAAAAACACAATATATGGGTAAGAGAACAAACAGGTATTACTGACCTCATTGAAAAAATTAAATGACTGATGCGGAGTTGGGCTGGACATATTGCTAAAAAAGATGATAATAGATGGACAATTGAAATCTTAATCTGGATTCCAAAAGATTGTAAAAAACCCAGGGAGAGACCACATGTGATATGGATGGAGGAATTAAGAGGATGTGCCGGGATGATGTGGAGAGAGAAGCTAAAGATTGGAGAAGATGAATTGAAGTTGGAGTAACCTATAACCTGCAGTGGATTGATAATGGTTGATGATGACGATGAATAAATGTGTGTAAATATATAAGTTTAAGTTGACTTGAATAAAACTGTATTCAAAATAAATTTTATATTTTAGTTTAAAAAATAATTTTGTTTTTCGTTTTTAAAATCAATAAGGTAGGAAAGCTCTAAATATATTTTTATTTTTTTTATAGAATAAGTAAATAATAATGTTTAGTAGAAGAACCAAAAAGAATCCTTATTAAATATATTTCTAATTAGTTAAAAATATTAATTACATGGAACATTGTAGATTTTTTATATTTAAGGAATATTAGAATGGTACAAATAAAAAATATATAAAAAATATGTTGTAAAGATTTTTTATTTTTTTGATTCCTTTCAGCTATTAACTTGTTATTTATTGGCTGGTATCAGTTAGCCATTGGCAAAAAAAAATTCAGTTGACATTAAATGTTAGATCATTGACTGATAAAATGTTTAAATGCAGAGAACAGAATTCAATTCCAGTAACAGGTCAATAGTATACTTTTATAATGAATACAGAAAAAAAAAGTTTAAGCAATAAAACGTTTTTAAAATATCTTGACCTTATATGAAGTTAATCTAAGAAGATACATTAAATGATATATTTAGTTTAAATGATAGTAGTATTTTGAATGTTAATATTTCTATGAAAGGCTCTGTAAGTTATAGCTTCTTCCTTAAAACATTTTGAACTTATTGTGATAATTGTAATGGTTATTTGGGTAATTTATTTTAATGAATAAACTTTTATTCTTCATCATATTTTTTCATTCCTTACATTATTTAATACAAATATAAGATTAAACATCAAAAAGACATTCTTAGAAATAATATTCCAACTTGGTAAATTTGGAAAGAAAAGATGAATTCTAATATATAATCAGAACAATAGATTTTTTTTTGTTCTAAGAAAAAAAAATTGAATGGAAATAAAACTTATTTGAACCCCATTTCTTTCATTATAACAAATCTTTAAATTAAAAACTAACTGTGATAAAACACAGTTGCTGAAGCTTTAAACATAAAATTAAAAATATAAAGCTGAGTGCTTTCGGGGGACTTAAGCCTCCATAATCATAGCTCAATACAAAATAAATACAAAATATAAACACTTATTCACAAGCAAAATGCGTACCTCAAATAAAATGTAAACTAAATCTAAATAAATAAATAAAATACAATATAAATAAATTAATATTATAATGTCTATATTTTAGAAATATTAAAACAAGAATTCTTTCTATTAATAGTAGTGGGATTACCAGCTATAAAACAAGCTTCTTTAATCTTATGTTTTACGGCAAAATTAGTGTGTACGGAGAAGAATAACGTAAAGCGTAAGATTAAAAAAAGCTTGTTTTATAGCTGGTAATCCCAATGCTATTAATAGAAAGGATTCTTGTTTTAATATTTCTAAAATATAAACATTATAATATTTATTTATTTATATTGTATTTTATTTATTTATTTAGATTTAGTTTACATTTTATTTGAGGTACGCATTTTGCTTGTGAATAAATGTGTATATTTTGTATTGAGCTATGATTATGGAGGCCTAAGACCCCCAAAAGTGTTCAGCTTTATATTTTTAATTTTATGTTTAAAGCTTCAGCAACTGTGTTTTATCACAGTTAGTTTTTAATTTATTAACAAATCTTTGTAAAGAAAATAAACAATCAAATTATAATTTTAAAATTCTACTAATAATTATTTTAAAAATGGCAAAACATAACAGCTACAATATTTATAGAGTTTTTTTTTTCAGTCAATGTTATCTTTCTATATTATATTATTATATTTCTCTTGATTTGTATTAATTTATAAACATATTTCTGAATATTATCTGATTTTAAATATTATTTTTTCTTTAAAAATAACTATTTGCTAAATATCTTGCAACAATAATAAATATATGAAGAAACTACAGAAAACTAATGGCTAATATTTTCAAGATTGATGAATTTCTGCATGTGTAGTGATAATTTTGAAAACAAAAAAAAATTCACTTGAAAGCCATCCCTACGCCTTTTGCATTAGATTGTCCGCATGATATTGACGTCTAGAGATTTTAAGTAAAATTAATGAATCAATATAAGTTTAATTCTAATTTTTACTATCAAATAAATACAAAACTAAAAAATGAATGCTACAGATTATCCCAAGAAAATTATTTTAAGCTAAGTAAATCAAATGGCACTATCTATCTAAAAGACATTATATTTATAAATAAGGATGATGAAATAATAAAAATATGAAAGAAATATCCATGTGTATATAAAACCTTGTAGCCATTCTTTAACTAATTCCTATTCTCAGTTAGCAAAATATAATTTTAAAAAATCCATAATAAAACATGCGTAATTGTATTGATTAAGTATTCATAAAATGTAGCATGCATTTTAAAAGAAAATATTAATGAAATCAGTCACAACTTAAAATGAATATAATAAAGCACAAATTGTGATTATTTTTTCTAAGAAGTAAATTGACTGAGCAGAAAGATAATTCTAGAAGTTACTTGTATTTAATGTTATTTAAAATTTATGTTTGAAAGGATTTTATTATTTAAATATTTCAATGTTATATATATTATAAAATCATATTTAGGATAATAATAAAATCTGCAATAGTATTAAAATTAATAGTATATAGAATTACTTATAATCACATATGTTATATATTTACAAAAATAAGAAAAAGAGTGTTCTCCTAGTAGTACCTCTACTTATTAGAGCTAGCATTCTAGTATCTTAGATGCTGCTGCATTAAGAATCATGTATCAGAGTATATATTGTGTTTGCAAATTAATTTATCCCTTGCTCTGAGTATTTCTAATTTAATCTAGAAAGTATTTCATTCTTTCTTAGTAAAAAAAAAAAAATGCATCTAATGTACCACAATGCATTGCAGAATAAATGTTGAAGCTGTAATTTCAGAAAATATTTATTTTGAAAATAATTCAAATAGTATTTTAATATTGCAATTAGGTGTTTGAAATAGTTTTGGAATTGATAAATGTATATTTTCTAAAGATTGACATTCAAAAATTAAAGGAAATTGAGTTTCTATATTGTTATGACAGAGCCCACATTGAGAATCAACCTTTGCACAGAATATGTTATACTTATAAAAATATAGTGTTGGTAAATAATTGTAAATTTAATTTTAATAAAAAATCATAATATTTTGGTTCAAGGAAACAGTGTTTAAATTTTCGAATCATTAAAAATTTATATATTCATGTAGTATTATATTCAAGGAGAAATGAAATTATTCTGTCCAATATTTAAAAATTATATATAAATTTTTAACCTGATATTTAAATGGAACTTTATTATAGTTGAATAAAATAAAAGTAATATCATGGCTTTTCCATTCATTTTTCTTGTTTATGCTATATGAAAAATAGAGGTTGAAAAAAATAAAACCCCAAATTAGTTTTAGAATTAATTTATGAAAGAAGAATAAAAAACAATTGCATTTTTAATGTAAGAAAGTATAAATTATAGTGAGCTGCAATTTTATAAAAAATTAAAATTAAAATATTCAATTAGACTCTTTTAAATAAGTCAAAATTACAGTTGATAAATGAGAATATGTGCAGATTTATTTACATATGAATAAATAAAAAAGGAAAATGTGAATTGATAAAAATTATTGCAAGTTTATCATAAAGACTTATATTAATGAAAGTTATTATTTATTATAATAGAGTACAGTTTAGATGTACAGTTTTTATACTTATATACATATCATAAATCAATATATGTGAATTGTAAGATAGAAATCAAGAATTTGTAACACTAACCACTACCTTCTTATATATATATACTATATATATATATCTATATATATATATATCTATATATATATATATATATATATATATATATATATATATATATATATATATATATATATATATATATCATGGTTTCAAAAAGTTATCTTTTTTGGTAATTTAATAGCAAATCATTATTTCAGTAAGGATTAAAAAATCTATAGACTTTTAAGGACATTATATAAAAATATTCCCAAGTCTAAGCATTAGGGTATCAAAATTTAGGCAGTTAAAGATATCCTGAATGTGTGCCTGTTGTCATGCTTTTAATTATAATAAATAAATAATGAATAGTATAATAAACCCGATTATAATCATAACCATGAATATATTATGTCAATCATTTTATTTTACTATTAGCCATGTGTGAAAAACATATTTCTTATTAAAGTTATTGTAGAAGCTGAATTTGAATGCGTTTTCTATATAACAAAATGTAAATCCCTGTTGTAATTATTCTACACCATTTGTAAATGATTTCTAGAACAAAGTTTATAAAATATTATCATATTATATAAAAATATATTTCTTTTTATTGTTTATATATAAATAAAGTGTTAGTTTTCCTTCTCTTGAATGAATTTTCTTGCTTGATTATTATTTATTCATAAAAAAATGAGTGTATATCTATACTATTTTATGTCTTAATGCAAAGTGTAAATTGTTTAACATTTTTAGTTTGTCAGGATCAACACAAATAAGTAATTATATTAGAAGTCAAAAGTTAAATTTATGTATATTCTAACAACTGAATAATAGTTAAATAAATTAATCAAAGATTATAGGATCTGATAAGATCTGCCAATTTTTAAGAATATTTTCTAGTTAATGAAAATGATTATGATGTCTTGAATTTGAATATGATACAATGTATATATGTTTACCTTCTAAATATATTTTTTACGTTTTTATTTTATTATATAAATTCTTTTGAATATTAATTAACATTTTGGTTTGTTTACTTAATGTCTGAAAAATAATAAGACTTGTGTGAAGCTTGACTTAATACTAGTTACTGTGATAAGGGATACTGCTTTGGATATAAAAGACAATATATAATTCAAGTAAGAATTATTAAATGAAGTAGAAAAGTATTGTACGATATTACATTACAAAAAGAAAATAATTTTATACTAGATATATGACAATGAACTAGAGGAAAGGATATGGAACCTATGCCTTGGGTTCCATGTTCTATTTCAAACCTGGTAGAGCCTGATTGGAAAATGAGAGTAGAATATATTTAATAAACCAAAATAATAAAATACATAAATCCTACTAATCTCAAAAACTGTGATTATGTCAATTGGCAAAATAGTACATATATCCCTAGAATTGGAATCCAGTTATAATGCAGTTTGTTGTTTGCATCCTCCAGAACATTATAATATATATATATATATATATATATATATATATATATATATATATATATATTCCCTTTTTTTTTTTTTTTTTCCCCCTTCCCCCTTTTCCTCCTTCCCTCCCCCCCCTTTTCCCCCCCCTTTTTCCTTTTTTCTTTTTTTTTTTTTTTTCCTCCTCCCCCCCCCTTTTCTCCCCTCCCCTCCCTTCCCCCCTCCCCCCCCCCCCCCCCCTTTTTGTTTTTTTAACCCACCATGCCCCCCCCCCACCCCCCTCCCAACCTTTTAACTCTGTGAGCTGTGACCAAAATTAAGTTTTTCCACCCCCAATATATATTTTATATATATACATGTACATGCATGAATGTGTTTATATGTGTTTAATATAGACACACTTAACTATGATTATAGTTTAATGTTAAAAATAGACACATTGGCATCAACAAAAATAATTAACAAAAATAGAAGAATACAGTTATAAAATAAACAAAATAGTAAAAAAATAAAGAGGGTCACACAGAGTAAATGGGTAACTAATTAATTATATATTGAGTGCACAAAATAAATAAAAAGATGGTGTAAATATGATTTATAATAACACTTTCCTAGGCAGCCAAGTCCATAAAATTTATAAATTCAAATTTAAGAATTTCAAAATTTTTTATTTGAGAGCATAAAAATGAGCTATTTATTTTGCTCTTTCAAAGCAGGTTATATTTCTTGCTTAATTGGGATTTACTTCAATTTTTGTATTTAAAAATCTCAAAGTATTACAATCAAAGTGAAACTCTTATGTAAATATTAATATCTCATATTGAAAGGTAGATATACAACTTTTATTAATAGGACTACTTTAACATCAGATTAATGATTTTGGCATTAATAAACACCTGTGAATCATCTATCTGTATGCAAAATCAAACTATAATCCTATAATTATATACTATTCAAAAAAAATTAAAAAAACAAAAAACCAACAACTAAAATTTAAAAATTTAATCAATTTACAAGTCTGTATATTAGTAAGCCATTTCTTCCACATTAGTTTTAAATAATTCAGTTTAATTTATTATTTACTTTTTGGATTATGTGAAAAAACATGTGCACTTTTTTTTCACTTTTATCTATTCTAAAAATTTTATAGAATGCAGTGTTTTATATAATAAAGTGTCTTCAAACATACATCTAGATATTGTAGGCATTTAAAAAAAAATTCATTTCATACTTTACATACCAATAAAATAAAGTCATTGATTTAGGAATGGCAAATAAAAAAACTGATAAAATGTTTTTTGCCAAAATGTCTCTCATATTCATTGAGAATTGTTGGGTGTTTCCCTCAGAAAAGGATTGATAGTCCCACTGATTTAAATTACTATTTTACTCTTACCATATTTATATTAACATAGGATTTTTTAAATGTACAATCTGCTCTACTACTTTTATTGATTTTTAAAATGAAAATAAATTTGAGAAGTTCAGTATTTCATGGACATTTGGCAAATATCAATAGTCTTTACTATATTGTCCTCAAAGGAAAGATTTTTAAGGGTGTTTATTCCATGTGTCCTGTTTTCACTGAATGATTTTTGAATAAAAAAAAATGATTTTTTGCATGTTACTAAATATTTATTATTTTTACATACTAAATAAAAAATGCACATATTCAGTTTCATTTTATTCATTTATGTTTTATTTTAAAAATAGAACTCAATAGAATTGACTGTAATAAAAATCACAATAAAGGATGTACAATGTTTTATGTTAAAGTCATTACATAATGGTATCATCTGTTAAAATTAACACCATGTTATAATTTTTTCTAATATTTTAATAATTATAAAGCAAATATCTAATTTTAAATCAGAATTTGAAAGATTTATCACAAATCCACATCCATTAAAAACTTATTATAAAAAACATACATTTATTGAAAGAGTATTTATGCTAATATTGTTGGTGATGTTAATATATTGTTTTATTTACAACTCAGTTTTTAAATATTTTTTAAAATTCAAATATGATTTTTTAAAATATTATTCATTTATAAATGTAAATTAAAAAAAAACAAGTCCAATTTATTGAGCTTTAGTAACAAAGATTTTATTCAGAAGTAATAAGTTGAGCATTTTCAAAAACTTCCACCAGGCTTAACAATAAAAAATGCCAGAATTCAATAGGTTAACATTTTTGTATAGTATTAAAACATTTTCAGTCTATATGGAAAATTTAGCCAAGAATCTGATATAGGTTACTGCAAGTAGGGGTAGTTGTATAAACTTTGAATAATAAGGACATAAAAACAAAAGGAGATGCTATTATAAACCAATAATGAGACTATTAGTACAATGTTTAATGTTTATGAATCTGGATAATTCTTTTTATTGTTCATTTAATTTTAAAACACAAAAATATATAGTAAATTTATTATTGTTATTTTTAATATATAGGATATATGAGTGCAGACTTTCACATGACCCACCACTTTCCACTTTATCTCATAACACTTATATATTTGAACATATATATGTTGAAAAGATAAATAATCACCAATATATGTATTTCATGCTAAACCAGCAATCATCAGTTGGTCCAGATTATCATTGCTACACATATACACAATAAGTACTCAGATATATATTAAGATAGGCAATCTTCATACTTTAATGGACAGGCTTCAATCCACTCCACACTCCAACTCTTCAACTATCTATCCAATTGAAAATCTGATGATGGAATGCTCAAAGGCCACCCTAAGTCTGAGATTGAGAAGTTGAAGTGTGGAGTGGATTGAGGCCTGTTCCTTAAAGTATGAAGATTGGCTATATTAATATATATCTGAGCACTTATTGCATATATGTGTAGAGATGATAGTCTGGACCAACTGATGATTGCTGGTTTAGCATGAAATATATATATATTGGTGATTATTTATCTTTTCTATATACATATATGTTCAAGTGTATCAGTGTTATGAGATAGAGTGGAGAGTGGTGGGTCATGTGAAAGTCTGTGCTCATATACCTATATATATATATTGATACAGGTATATAATAAGCCTGTATTTCAGTTATTGTTATTTTTGTTGAGTGAAATTGAATGAATATCACACATTAAATATATTGTATCAACTTATTATTAAACACTAGATTCTATTTTTTCAAATTTTTTATTTATACTATGGTACTAATTTAAATTAAAAAAAAGCTTTTGTGTTATGTATATATATATATTAATTCTAATATTTTCATGGATAAATGAATTCATAGTATTATTTCCGGAGCTTCCATGTAATAAAATACAATAGATAAAAAGCTGGCATTTCAGTATGATAACAAGTACTTCCCTGAGAGTTTCTTTCTCAAATCATAACAATGTCTATGGTGAGATTTAAAATCGTTATTTTTTCCTTTTGTTATTTTCTCCTCATTCTTAAATTCTATTGGTTGATAAGTTTTACAAATAATTTAGGTCCCGGAAATAATATTATGAATATAAATATATGTTGATATATTTAGAATAACAATACAATAGACAATATGTATTTTATTGAAAACAAGGTGCAAGCTATTATCCGTTATATATAACACATTTTAGGGAAGCTGATAACACAATATAATGGATATCATGTTTTCATTGCATATATTTTATTTTATTCTGTTAAAAGTTTAATTAGTGGTTGAAATTTTCAATATTTTGCTGATATACTTCCACCTATATGAAAACTGGAATAAAAATGCAATATGATTGAACCTATTTAACATACCTTCTAAAAAATCACACATGCATATATATAGAAAGAGAGAGATTTATATGAATTATAAATTATCTACTACTTCAGTTTGTCATTTTCTTTTTTAAACGTTAAACTGATTTTTCTTCACATAGAAAACTTGACTAGATTGTATGAAAGATTGAGTTAAAATCTTTAAACTCATTATTTGTCAACATTAAAATACTGACACTTTGACATTTTGAATTGATTTTTAATAAAAATGATTAAAGACAATTAATAACAATTTGAATGTATATTCAATACATTCTTTTTAATTATTTTCTTATATATTTACACAAATATAGAATTGATAGATATATAGATTAATATGAATATATTTTAATTTCAATACCAACATCAAAATCACATGATTTGTCATTGCTACGCGTATGCCTCCAAAAGAAGTCACTTTTACTCTAAAGCCACATGCTGAGTAATCAAAGGTTAGCAGATGATATTGTACTAAAACAATCTCCATCTCCACATTCACTCGGTTTTGGATTTTCTCTTCATCACTAAAAAAATTTGAAAGAATGAACGTTTATGTTAGTTGCATAAATGCATCAATTTCTTGAATTATTGTCGTAATACGTTTATATATTTAGCAGAAAGTTTGATTTTTTCAATCTGAAATTAAAAATAAAAGTAAAATTTCAAATCCAAGCTGTCATTTGCATTGTTATATAGAACTGACACGTAACTAGTTTTTATACATTTTTGAAAATAGAAGAATCCTACATTTATTATAGAACTGAGTTCTCAAAATATATAGAAACTTACCTGTCAGATCTAAGCAGATATGCAAGTGAATCAGCCTACATTTGAAAGTTTTTTTTTTTTTTTTTAAAAAAAAAAAAAAGCTTATTAATCGAATAATATAAATAAATGCATTAATTCTATCTTTGATTTTTAGTGTTAAAGACAAAAAACTACTCAATAAGATGAACATTTTATAACAATGTAGGATTGAGTGGTCATTGACTATTCAAGTTTGCAATAAATAACTGTAAAATAAGGTAAAGATAATATTTTAAATTTATGTCCTTTTATATAATTTTTATTTTAATGCTCATTAATGCTAATATTTGGTTTCTTGGTTATTCTAGAAGAGCTAAGAAAATTATCCTAGACACAAAATTATACTGGCTGCCAAAATAGGACATAATACATATCCTGAATATATATATATATAATTATAAGGGATTTGCAGCCAGACTTTTAAGCTCCCTTTAGTTGTCCACTTCATCATATACAACTGATACACTGATACACATGGCCACATACATGTAAAAAGGATAAATTATCTCCAATATACATCTTTCATGCTGAACCACCACTCATCAGTTGGTCTAGATTATCATCTCCCACACATATATACAATCAGTGACTGGTTTATATTAGAAAATCTTCACACTTTAATGGACAGGCTTAAATTTCTCCACTCTCCAACACTTCAGCATGTGTGTGATCATGTGTATTGGTTGTATAAGATGGAGTGGATGACAAAAGGGAGTTTGAAAGTCTGGTTCAAATCCTCTCTAATTATATCTAGCTTAAAGTATATATACTATACATGTATTTAAATAATATATATATAATAATAAATGAAATAAAATTAAAACTAGATGATGCAGTTTTCTAATTATCCTAGATATAAATTTATTATCTGATCACGATTACAAATTACTGTTCAAAATCTCACAGAAACAGAACATTTGTATTAAAATTACAGTATTCTGAAAAATATTAATAATTATTTATATTTTACAATAAATTTGCTCTGGCTGAATTAAATATATGTTAAAAAAGAAATTTGTATTATATGAATAGTTAATGTGGAGTTATTTAATGTGTAAAAAATAGAATTTAATTTTGTAGATAACTTTATAGTTTTTGTTTAGGTATAAATGCTATTTATATATTTTTTGAAAAAAAAAATTAAATTAAATTAAATGTTCTTCTAGAGACTTTATGTAAATAACAGAAGTAATAATTTTGTGTAACGCATTAGATTGTGGTTGAAAATTGAGAAAAGGTTAACATATTTAAATCTTTTTTTTTTTTTGGAAAAAATAATTTGAAAGCATTGGCAGTAATAAATTCTTTGCTATTAAATTCTTTCAATCTTTCTTTTCTTTGGCAATAAATAATTTACTTTCAGAAATACAACTTACAAGTACATGTATTGCAATAAATCATAAGTGATGATTTTATGTGATGTGTTAAATCAGGGGATTTTTAATAAAATTCAATATATATGTGCTTAATGCCTTTCTTATCTAATTTTATCCAACTTTAATATTGTTGGAATTTCAAAAATGCTGTCTATATATTATGTGTAGAAAGAAATGTTAGAAGTAAATATTTTTTCATAAGATCCATCAAAAAATTGTGAGTGAGCGGAGCAAACATGAGTGGTTGGACACCAAAGATGATTGGGCTTTATAAAATTAATGACAATAAAGAAGTTAAATAAAATAAATTTAAAAAAATTGAGGCATTTTTAGTAGAAAAAATATTTCCAACCCTTCCCATTAATTAAAAATACTTTAATTGTATAAACATTTTATTCAGCTTTAAAAAAATTCCTGAATAAAGTTTTAATAGATTACAGATGTAAATTTCTTCAAAAGAGTTGAAGTTCCACTCCAAAAGCACTGACTGACAGATTATTTGTGAGAACGGTTGCAAAACCACTTATAAGCAAATCTAGTATTGCTGATAGTATCGAGCAAAAAGTAGTCTCATTTTTATAATTTATTTAAATATTTATAAGTATTTTTACAAATATGTAGCAATTATTTTAAAAATATATATTCATGTTTACATTTATATTTATTTTAAAAAAATATGCTTATTTTTAAATATACCAATTATGAGTTTTGAAATAATAATTAAAAAAAATTATGATATAATTTACACTCTGTCAAACAACATTGTACAAACGTCTGTGATATTTTAATAATCATAAACAAAATTTTTAAATTTTAGGCCAGAATTTCACAGCCTAATAATAACTTAGTCAATTCAGTCAACAAAGAATTCGTTCATTTACTTTTTTCAATATCATTGTGATAATCAGCCAATAAGAAAAAAGTAATGGCTCTTTATTAGGATTATCACATTATTTCACTTTCTATATTTGGAAGACTCAATTATGATAATTTTAAAGATGTTTTTTTTTATATAAAACTTGAATTGTAATATAAAAAAAATTAAATATTAAATCAAAGTTCAACATTTATAAAAAGTTAACAACAGGGAGAAACTAGGAAATGTCAATTTGTTGAAAGATTAAGACACAAGCATTTAATAATTTTACCAAAAAAATACGTAAAAAAAACCAAATGAAATATAAGCTTATTTTTTATATTATTATGAGGTCAACAAAAATTTATGTTGCATGAGCAGAAATATATATTTTCTCTTCAGTAACGATTCTGCAGTGTTTATTTATTTTTTGCTTGAATTATCAGTAGTTGCCAATATATAGGTAGTACAGTAAAAATTAAAATCTTGATCAGTAAATAAATGATTTCTAGCAGTGAAGTCTCTTTCTATTTTTTAAAGTAAACCTTTTTAATATTTTTCTTACTAGTAACTCCCACATCAATGGAAGTTTTGCATGACTCCATACAACAAGTCAATGTTTACAATATTTTCTAGTATCTTATATATATATTAAAATTCAATTTATTCTTGATCCTTTGTTCAATATTTAGAGTACTTTTAAGTCATAGCCTGAGAGAGGGTAATTTACTTTCTTTGTTTATACGTATAATATGCTTTAAATGTACATAGGTGAAGTTAATAAAATTTTTCACAAATAACGTTTAGCTTAGCACTTATGGAGTATGTTTGGTCCTTATTCATAGGCATTATTATGTGTAAATATAATGTAATGCAAAGTTATGCAAATCATTATCCTGTCTATTTTTTTCAATATTGTAAAACAGGCATCTCTTCAATTGATGGTGTTTGGATCATTCACAATGAAATGTGCTTCTTTTATTTTGCTTTAGGTATCATTTCTTTCTTTGAAAACAATTTTGGTGCTAGAAGATTTAAATTTATGATTAAATGTTTTTGATGTTCTGCAAATATTGAATTGCCTTCATTTTTGTTTATGTATACTATAATTTTATCTATAAAATCCTATTTAAGATGACAGCCATGCTGTAAGCTAGCTGTAATTACTATTTACTTTTATATATTAGTATTTTGTATATTATAGGGATTATTCCAGAATTTTGTGTTTATTATATATCATTTTATTTGATATCAACATAAATAAAATTAAAAGTTATGCATAATAATCACAGATATTTTTCAATTTTTAAATGTAATTCTACATCAAAAACATCCATTTTATATCAACAAAAATACATTAATATATCTATGTAGTTATAATTTAATAGGATTTTACCATGTATTTTTTTAGAAAAACTTTAGTTATAATGTAACGAGGCAAACTTCTATTTAAAAATTGACATTGCAAACAAAATTACATCATTTAATACTAATAATTGTCAGCAGCATCTTTAAAATTATGGTATAACAGCTTTAAGTTTATTATCCTAGGCAATTTAAAGTTGTAATTGATAATTTGTTAAGAGCATACTCATTAAGTAAATAATATATATTAAGGCTATAACCTTAAGACTATGCACCTAAATGCAACAGTAGTGACCTCTACAAATCTTAACACTAGATTAATTTAAAAGACAAAGAGTTCAAACACTGACATTTTGTATCTATAAAAATGATACATATCACAACTTCCTAAATATTTTTGCATATAAACAAAATATTCCCACAAAGAGTTATATATAATATTTAGAAAATTTTAATTACCTTTTAGATATAAGTATATTTATAGGTAATATCAAATGCAATTTATATGTAATAAAAACAAAGACCTGAATTAACCATACAAAATTCAAAATATAAATAATAAAATGTGAAATAAATGTTAGCTACAATTAGCATAAAGCATGCATGCTATTCCCAATGGCACTTTATATTCAAATGCTATTAGTGATAGCACATATATCTTAATATGACCAAAGATATCTATTTGTAATTTTATTTTTGATACATTACATTTTATAATGTTAATTGCACTTTTTAATTTATGTATATAACAAATCAAATTTGTATACTGCTAAACTGGAATTTGCATGAATAAATTCATCCAAACAACTTTAAATAGTTTGCCAATAAAGTAGTTTGCTAAATAAATCTTTAAGTTACTAGACAATTATAAAATTCAGCTGATAAATCCCAGGAGACAATTATTTTTGCACCACACCATATTTCTTCTGACTGACACTATAATCATTTTATTCCATTTGTAAATAGTAAAGAATGTATTAAAAATATACAGTAAGTTATCTAAAATATTACCAGATTTTAATCTCAATTATAGTGTCTAAATGTCAGTAATGAGGAGAAGGAAGGCTAGAGAGCAAAGAAGATGGATTGAATTTGGAGAGATCTTCATCCTGCAGTGGATTGATAATGAGTCAAAATGATAATGATGGTGATGTCACTATCTTTCATTGAACAATTCAAAAGTTATATGAAAATAATATACTTACATTAAGACCAATATTATTACAGCATTTTTCAGTATCTTCCTTTAACTAAATTGTAAAAAAAATTACAACTAATTTTCTTTACTTACTTATTGTTTTGTTTGTAAAGTTATTAAATATTTGTTTTGCAGAAAATATTTAATGTTTATGTTATGACATTACTTCAGGATAAGTTTTATAGCAGGAAATATTAATGTAAATATTTATCTAATATCAATTAAAAGTGCTAGTTTTCTAAAACTTTCATATTGCTTTTTATTATAAAGAAGTTTTTCATTTAGTTTTTACTTTTTCTTCAAAGCTATGCTTTTGGTAAATTAAAAAACCCATAAAGTAATAATCAAGAATAATGAATACACCAAAGAGACAATTGAAAAACTCAAGATTATTAACATGTTATAAAGAAATTAATTAAAAACTAATATGTCACTTTAAACTAAAAATCATATACATATAATAATCTGAAAATTCGAAAAATAAAATTTTACCAGATCTTATTTTAATTGCACTGGCATACATACATTTTTAAAAAATATAAGATGATATAGTGCAGAGGTGTCCAACAAGTCAATTGTGATCCACTGGTCGATTGCAAAGCCATTTTTGGTTGATCATGAGGCCAATCTAGCAAGAGCTGTCAGGTAATGAGTGAAACAAATAAAGTCAAAATTTTCAAGTTTTTTTTTGTTCTAAATTTTTTTTCAATTCTAGATAGGTAAAGTCCAGTAAGCCTTATCATTATTGAAAATAATATTTTTAATCTTGATTTAATGTACTAATTTGAATTAATAAATATTGTTAATAATTACTCATTTTGCTTTAATTCCATGGACATTAGTTTTTGGCCCATTAGTTTTTTTTACTAGGTAGATATATATAAACAGTATGTATTTCACATCTCTCTCCATTCTGATTAAGCCTGTGACAACAAGTTGATCATAACATATTTTTAAAATAAAAAGTAGATCTTCTGAACACAAAAGTTGGCCACCCCTGATATAGTGCATTCAGTTTCTAAAAATCTTTTATGTAGCAACAGATTTTAATGTCTTTGTTGTAATTAATAAAATAAATATATACCTTTTTATAATATTTACCTTTTCCTATTAATAGTGGTTATCAGAAACACTCTATTTTGTTATTTGATTTTCCCTGACATTTACTTGTACATATTTCACATTCAATGTAAAGTTTCATGTTATGTTGAATATTTTCAGCATAATATTTTTTGTATGTGATATATAATATGATATTATATCTTTTTCAATATTATTATGGCTCCTTTTTTGGTATAGAAACATGAACTCATGCCATTTAATCTGTAAGTCATTTAATAATTTTCTAATTAAGTACCATAATTTGAAGGACACTTTTACTGATATATTACTGTGTATTAATAGTTCTGTGATCTTACAATTTTGGAATAAACTCGAGGTCAACTTTATTTCACTTCCACTATAAAGTTATTTCATGTAAGTAAATTAAATGTATGTTGGTTAATATTTGCATGATGTATTGTGATTATTTTCATAAATATTTATTATTTGTTATTTTTGTTATAATATATTTATTGCAATTATTCAATAAACTCCCTTCAAAGCTAAAATTTTTTTTTTAGATTTTATGAATCTATTACAAATCAGTTTTTGTTTTTTCAATTAATTTTTAATGACTATGCAAATTTTATATTATATTTTTATCTTTTCTAATTTTTTTTTTTCAATTTTCTTATTTAATTTTCTTTAAAAATCTTATCATATTTATTGTTGGATTTTCTTATTTATGATATCTGAAGAAAAAACCCATTAAATAATATTTTAATTATCAATTATCATTATCATAAACATTTTTACTTTTTTTATATGAGTTGCAATAGCCAAATTATATTTTGCATTAAATAAAAATATCTGACTTCCAAATTTCTTTAACAGATTTTGAAGATTATTCAGAGTATACTTATTATCATTTAGTTTTAGAAAAACATAGATCCTGATTATCTAAATCAGCCAAATTGCTTCTCAGAAGATATAAATACTTGTTAATAGTCTTCTTCAGTTTAGAAAGTTCATTTGATTTAAATTTAATTATATCAAAAATGCCATTTTTACACATTTTTGAAAAAAAAAAATGCCCAAAACTAATTAATTGTTACTGTCTGCAGTTTTTAATAAATTCAAAAATCTTTTGCTCATTATAATATGTAGGACATAATCCAAGTTTCTTTTATTATTGTGCCTATGTGCATATACTAGAAATGAAACCTGGGGAAATTATTTTAATTTGATCCTTTGTATTACATACCTATACTGAATAAATATTAATTTTTGAAGAAATGTCAGCTCCAATCATCATATGCAATGCATTTTACTAGATCCACTATAGTAAATGAAAAATTGACACATTAATCTATGGTATTTTTGAACTGCAGTAATCTGCTTTATCTACTTTGAAACATTGCCAAGAATCCAAACTACAATGATCATATTGGTGGTAAAGTGTGAAATCTAGCTCTATTTTCACTTAATATAAATTAATGTAAATCTCTCATCGTAATGTATAGATTCATGCAACTTAAATTAGATGCAAATGTGATAATTTTTCTTTTTAAAAGCAGATTTTCAAATGCTTAAAAATTTGTTTTAGAGAAATTACATTATAATTAAACCATAAAACAGTAATTTTTTTTTTAAAAAAGAGGTAAATATTATTTAATGTTATTTATTATCTAATAAATAAGTAGTATTAATATATTGATTAAAATAATATCTATTTCAGTAATGTATGGAACATAAATAAGTGAATTGTATGGTATTTATGAAAGAAATCTAGAGTTTAATTATGCAACAAATTAATACAATACTTTTATTCATAAACTTATAATTATTTACATATAGAGAGCATTTTCATTCTTAAAATCATTAATTCAATAAAAATTTGCATTATCACCATTGAAAAATTGTAATTATATAATAAATAGATCCAAGATCATAAATGTCTAAGTTCATATATGTACTTAAATAATGATATAATTAAAAATATATTACCCATTTACTTATTATATGAGAACAATGCAAAATACTAGATTTTAATTTCATTTTGCAGTATAAGCATTATATTACAGTGTATAGGAATATAGAGATAAATTTTTATCAAAATCATGCAACATACTGTATGTGTGTAAATATATTTAAAAGTTAAAAAAAAGTAGAAATGTATAAAGATAAAATTTACATTTAAAGTAAAATATGAAATACCTTACAAAATAATTAATTATGTAAGATGTTTCTAAATATTTTTGAAATACTATAAATCATTTAAAATTTAATACTTATATAAAAAGATCTTTCTTTAAAACAAATATCTTATTTAAAATTTCTGACTTTGACCAAACCTAAGCCATATTTATATAAAATGCAATTAAGTGAGATTGCACTTTATACAAAAAAGTGAAGCTTGTCTAAATCTTATTACAAAGTTATATGGCTTAGCGCTTTCAGAGACCTTGAGTCTCCATAATCATAGCCTACTGTTAACTGAAGTTTAGCTGTGGTTTATGTAAAATTTTATGCAAATTTTATAAATGATTTTTTTTGTAATACACATGTAATTATCAAGTTATTTTTAATATGTTTTTATTTGAAAATTTAGAATGAATTTTTATAAAGAAAACCCATTTTTAATTTTGATAAATGTGAATTTTAAAAATAAAACAATTTTAATTTACTTCTAATCTTGTTTTGATTAATTAAGAAAAAAATACTGTTAATTCTCTTCTTTAGACATTTTTGTATATTCCATAGTATTTATTATAAATAATAGATTTAGTTTATTATAGATAGATTAAAAAAGAAAGGTAGTTGCTGCAAATTTCCATATGACTAAACTTGAGCTTCAGAAAAAAAAAACACATTATAGAATGGCCTTTTGTATAATATATAGCCCAATATATGTGTAGCAAACATTCCTTTCTGTATCTTATGCTTGGACATTACAAAAGCTGTTCAGCAATGAGAATTTTTAAAATTTATCATGTATATCCATTAACTAGGATATGGCTCATCAGCAATTAATATGAAAACCAGTCTTTTGATAGATTTAAAAGGTACACATTAAACTATTTTATAGAATATATGTAGAAATATATAAAGAAGAAATTTGCTATTGCATATGCATTAAAGCATAGACAAAATCTCATTATGCATGATTTTGATATTTTTATACATGCATGAATCACAGATAAATAAAATTGCATAATTAAAATATATATTAATACTGGAATACTAACATGGGGTCGACAAAAACGTATCTAATTCTTGACAACAAGAGTGTTTAATCTTTACTGTACTGACCTTCACTGAACTGATTGATTTTAAAAGTAAACAAAATAAATTTAATAAATTGGATAGTTAATAAAACATGCTCAGGAAAAAAATTAAAAAGTCAATGAATAGTCAAATTAGTTTAAAAACCTTCACCTATAAAAACCTTTTGATATTCTTTATGTTATGCCATTCATAAAAAATTTTGTCAAATGTTTCTTTTTAAACTTAAATAATAATAAAACTATAGATTTGAAATTCAAACATTGTAAACATAATTTAAAAACTTAAAATATTAAGAATTAAAATATGTGCATATTTACATCTGTGTATATTAAAATGGAGTAATATTTATATAACGTGTAAAATATTTTGTATTTCATATATGCATGTCTGTGGTCTTATATATATATGGGTATGTTTGTATTATGTAAATCTTTTATATTTATATATCTATAAATATTATTGCTTTTTTGAACTTTTGAAATATTTTTTAACATTTGTGAATAGTTAAAATCATTTGTAACATAAATTATTTATCTAATCGTTTATTTTTTTATTTCTAATCAATCAATGGATTTATTTATCATTTTAAAGTTATTCCTACGAAGTTATTTATTTTAGTACATTTTTTTTTTTTTTACTTTTCATATATCAAATGTGTTGACCGGGAAGCGAACCTGGGTCAGCTGCTTGAAAGGCAGCTATGCTAACCACTAGACCACCAAGCTTGACATTCTAGCGTACATTTTGTGTCTGCTTTTATTTGCAACCATCAGGAATTTTGTGATCTCAAAGCTAGTTCTGGATTAAGAGCTTATTATAGTACATGTACACCACTAAATACTTATCTTTGGGATTATTTAAAGCATGCTAAAAGTTATTATCAAATTCCATTCACTTTATTCATATTTCAGCAGTTTTTATTATACGAGTCATTTTATAGGTATTTTAATACATCGTTATGTGCTTGCAGTAGAATTATCAATGATTGCTTTTTTATTGTATTATGTTTGAGTATTGACATTAGTTAGATTATTATTAGCCTATTTTTTAGAAATTTCTCGTGAATCTAATCACAAACAATGTTTGTTAATGACAGCTATTACTCATGCTACGCGTATTACTTAAATTGATTTATTCAGATTCTTTGTCAATTTCTTTTTTTATTGCATTCATTATTTATGATTTCCACTTTCCCATCATCATACTATTAATATATGCATAAAATTTCTTCACTTCTATTTATTAAATTCACTTTAAATGACTTAAAATTTTATTTTCTATATGCAAAAACTGTTTAATGAAAAAAAATTAATATTATACATCTATCATTTCAAAAAAAATTAGAAAAAATTAAACATGTCTGTTACGTATGTTTATCTTCACAGATAAGCAGTCTTATCGGGATATTTAAACATTAGTAACATTGCTTTTATGGAAATTTTTTATATGTTAATATTTTTTTTGATTTAAATATGATAGTATAATTATCGTTCAGATATAAACAGTCATATATATATATCGTAACAGTATGATTGTAATCGAGGAATATATAAGGTGACCCAAAAACAGAGACTTTACTGAACATAAAATAAAGATTACATTTATATTATGGACCTTAAATTTATTAGCTTTCGTTAGATTGATTCCTCATCTAAAAGGTATAGGAAATCACACGTATAATAGCTCTGATATTTATATAGAGAAAACTTTATAAATTAATATACTAAACGCTATTTGATCTAAATGAACAAAATGTAAAATTATCTAAATTATACGTTTACAAATCGTTGTTTATCCAGATACCTTATTTAACAAAAATAGTAGAGAAATTATTTTAATTAGTAATAAGAAAACAATTTATTTACAATCAGTTATAATATACTTCATAAACAATCCTGATTGGATATTAAGTGATAAATATAAAGTGTTGTGTCCATGTAATGCATTAAATAACTTATGATGTTAGATAAAAATAAATTTGGAGTAGAAATTGAACAAACAATTATCCTCATTTATCTAATATGAGAAGTTCATATAATTTTATGACTTATTCAAGTTTGAAGTATGAGAAACCTAAATAAGTTGATTAGAATGTAAGATTAATATCTAATGATAACTCAACTAAGTATCAAATCTTGTCCATCAATTCATATATATGTATATCTAAAAGAAAAATTCATTAACTATAACACCCACACACATATATATATATATTAACCATTAACTATGCCTAAATAAAGTATTGGAAGAAATTTCAGGATGATGTCGTGATAAAACACAATCTATGGTTGCTCAAGTGTTTTAAAGGATCCAGTTTATTTTGCTTAGTTTTGGGTAACTGAAAGATTTAAAGTCCAATAATTATTGACAGTTATTTCTTAGTAAATTAATAGATAATTTTATTATTTCTAGTTTTATTCATCTTTCCTGATTGGCTTTCCTATATACAACATCCTATAATTTTAGGCTTTGGTAATATCTATAAATACATGAACTATTTAATTATTTAGGCTCTTCAGAAAGATTTATTGGCTTTTACGGTCATGTATATTCCTAAGGGAATATTTGAAATACAGGCACTCTTCATGTATCTAAAATCTAATTGTAAATTTAGAGGATTTGAACTCAAACTTTCAAGCACTCTTTAACTATCCATACTATCTCATAGTACTGATACACATGACCCTACATATAAAAAAGATAAATAATTACCAATATAAATTCAATTGCAGTATGGGATAATCCTAAAGCATAAAGAAGTGCATAAACATCAAATCAATTTACTTAAATTTTGTTACTGTATATACATGATTCCATTGCATAATTTTTCAAATCTAGTATTAAATATATCAGCAATTATTTTTTGATGTTTAATTTTCCCTTTGACACAAATTGTTTCCTATTTGTTTATGGCTGATCTTATTGTTGTTTTCATAGTAATTTTGTTATCATTCCATATATGGAGTTTTATCATTTGATAAAAAAAAAACATATGCGCATATATAAAATGCTGTTTGGATTCATCTATGTAATGCTTGAAAATTTCATTACAAGAGAACAAGTTTCTTTTGAGCACTAAGTTAATGTATTCCAGGTCTTATTAGGTCATGATTTACATTTAGACTTCACCATTGAAGGTAGACATGAGTTAATCTTTTGGCATTTCATATCTAAGCTTTTCTTACATTTGTAAATTTTCAATGATTTATACTAATTTTAATTTCATACAATTTCCTTTGGAGGTAGAAATGTTTTTTGTATATAAAATAGTAAAATTTATACAAAATAACAATGAGGAAAAACTTTTCTTTCAATGATTTCTAGTTGTTTTCTCCCACAGTTTTGTTGCTAGGTAATCTTTAAGCTTATGTCGCTTTGTTTAATTTTCTTGTGGGATTTATTTTTGTTAGGAGAGAATTTAATAAATGATTGCTCTTACGTTAAAAAATATTTTTTTAAAATATTACTATAGACACACATACACACATGGTTACATTTATGCACATAGATGTACAATATTTGTTCATCATTTTTATTAAATGCATGTAAATGTACATGACTGTCTTAGATGATAACTTTATATTACTATTATCTTAAAGTTTAAATGTGCTTTTGGCTTTTGTTATGAAAGAATCATTTCTTCTGGAGATTTAAAGGTCTCTTAAAATGACCTTATTAAATAAATATTACATTTCCTTTTAGAAGATGCAAATTATATTAGGTCATTATTATTTCTTATTCTTAATTTTATAGCTATCAAAATGTGCTTTTACACCATAGTAAAATATTGATCAAACAATATAGGTATTGAATTACTTTGGGTGGTAAAGATAATGATCATCTACTTTAGTAATCAGGAATCTTAAGTGAGAACAATTTTTTTTTACAATGTATATTTTGATTACAAATAGGTGGTATACACCTTAATGGCATAAACCCCCTTACTAAAAAAAATAAAATAAACATATGACGAACTTAATTTATGATAATTTATGCTCAATAAGTAAAATCTAAATATGTTGCTACCACCATCAACATTGTTTTTTATCAATTATTATATTATCAGCATGTGAAAATCCACAATATTAAATGTATCACTGGACTTTCTAATAGTGACTCTACATATATTTTAATTCTAACAATCAAAGGCTAAATGGTGTTTTGACCTCATTATTTTATTCACTTGTATATATACAATATTTATTGCTTTACCCAAAACAACAAATATACATTTTAGTGATCCTAGCTATATTAAAATAAGCCTTTTTAATGACACTAAATGAAAATCTTTGCACCAATCCTCATTAATATTAAAATGAATTGACAAATGCAAATTAATCCCAATAGAGGACCAGATGTAGGCATAACAAAAATATACCAGGCTTATACTCATCTTCCAATATTAAATCCAAATGAGCAACTGTCAAGCAAATTATAATTTAATTTCTTGAGAGATGTTGCAGTTACACCATGACCTAAGTAGTGTGGTATATGGTTGCTAACCAGGGGTTTCCAGTTTGGATAGATTTAGGAAATTCAGTAACTCTCTACTGAACATTCTTATCTAAAGTCAGAATACATCAATAATTATTGATTCACTGTGGGTTCCTCTCCAACAACTACTCTGTGGTGGACCCAGGATATTTTTCAGCTAGCACTCCACCACACTGATTTATTTAAAATTTTAAGTGCAAACCCACTCATGTAGTTTAATTGATTCCTCCAAGAAAAAACTTAATTGTACAACTGTTCCAACTCATAATTAGTGATCATATGGTACCCTCTATATCACACTTCCACCTGTCAAGCATCAGCTCACCATTTAGAGATCTAAACAGTTGTATCACAATTTATAAAACCTATTTGATAATTAAAAAGGTCTGCTTGTAGTTCAACAAGCTTTGAAGTACAAATTGAATGTTTCACAAGAATATACTTGGATAATAGTTGACTTTTCCCCAAATTGTCCTTTTACAAGTTTGATTGATGTACCATTAACTGTCTTCAGGCTGAAATAAGGTTAGTATCTCAATTTTATATCGGTATAAATATAATAATGGGCAATAGTAATAACAATAAGATAAATTTTTATCATATAAACTTTAATAATCTGATCTCTTAATTTGATTTTTTTTCATTGTATCATCAGTTACACCTCATGTCCCATATTTTTTCTTCTTGCCACAGCTTCACCATATCACTTCCATTTTGAAAGTCTTTCAATAATTTGTGCATAAACATCCAGTTCATTATTACAAATACTGGCTACTAGAATCTCATCATAAAATCTCAAAAATCTCACAATATTTAAAACATTTGGCTTGTTAAGCAAGCATAGCCATCTAGATCTGTCACATAGTCATAAGGTATTAAAGAAGCCAACATCATGTGATTGACTATCATGTACTTTAGACATTGAGATGTGGTTAAATATAATATCCTATTACAAGTATCCAATAACTTAAATTTATAATCCTTGGCTCCTGTCACTATAAAGCTATTTAAAGGATTGCAGTCAAGTAAAACTTTAAAAGGACCAAACACTAATTAAATCTGATGAAATACATATTCCAATCTTATAGAAGCACAGCATTTTATCTCTTTCTTCTCCTAAAATTGTTTTAATAAATCAACTGACTGTAATACAAAACAAAATACAGAAACTTTTGTTAATTCATCTCCTTATCTGATTGAACAATCACCAAATATACACATGAATCACAACAATCTCATTATTACTTAAACACAACAGTAATTCATTAAATCCTTAATCTTAACAAAGATGACTGTGGTTCTGTCAAACACTGGCAATCTAATTAAATAAAGGAATTTTTTTATTTCCATCGATGAGAATCTTGTTGAAAAATTTAAAAATGTTAAATAAGATTCACATGTGCTGAATGGAATAATTTATCAATGAAGAAAAATTTATATATATTGTACATAATCTATTTAAATTTTTCCAGTAGCATTGCTTGAGTGCTACCAAGATCTAAATTAAACGGACAAAAAATGGAGATCACTTTACTGCTGACATTAAAGTAGACACACTCACAACAAAGTAAAAAAAACAGAATATTTCTTTCTTTTACCATTATAATATCATTCAATAAGCTTTAATTACTAATAGAGGGAAGTTTTTTGACTCTGATTCATTATCAAATTAGTTTTAACATTATCTGTCTTAATATAAAGTGAGCACTGATTATATATGGGTATGTAAGATGATTATCTGGACCAACTAATAAGTACTGATTCAGCACAGAATATGTATATTGAGGATCATTTATTTTTTTCACATATATGTGGTTTGTAAACTATATAAGGTAGAGTGAATATCTGAAAGGAGCTTAAAAGTATGTGATCAAATTTCCTATATATATATATGATATTCTTAGTTTTTTTTAATAAACGTATTATAACACGATTCTATCATGATATCTGTGTACACATTATTGATCAGCAGCATATTTTTTTTCCACTACTGCTATGCCACTTGAAGTAAGTTTTAGTAATTAAGGGATGTCTGATAATATCTTGATAGTAAACAGAAAAGTAGAAGATATCTCATAGAAAAAAGATGAATTAGATCCCAAAGGCTGTTCTAAGATTCAAAGCTCATCACCAATGAATGTTGGATAGGGCATCAGTGTTTGGAATTTATTATTTAAAAAAGCTTATATTAAGTGGCATAGCAATGATGAAAGAAAGAGAGGTTGCTTCTAGAGTCATATGATAAAGTCACACAAACAATAGAAATACAAGACTACACTATTTTTTTTTCAAATAGCTATTCAACTTTCTGTTTTAATTTGTAACATACAGGTATAAAACTCTGGAAAATTTAGCTGTAAATAGAATGGTATTTACATATCTAATTACAATATAGCTTTATGCATATTTTAATTTATAATTACATATAATTATATACCAGTACTTTGTGAATATTTTATATAGAAGATATGAAATAATTTCAACTTGAACACAAACTTTTAATTTATGAAAATACACCTACCTTTTTTCATTGTCTTCTACATGTTTTGGATGGAACAAATCAAAATCAGTAAAAATTATCTGGACACGCTCCTTTCCCCTTCCAGTAAATGTATATGTACAAACAGTATTACTAGGATAGCTACTAGGATAATTGAGACTGGAGAATGTTCCACTTTTATTTAAATCACTGTTGAAACGTTGGTCACATTCCATCACTAAAACAAACAAAAAAATAGATAAATTATTTTATTTTTAATAATAATAAAAAATATATTTATAAATAAATTAAATAGAACAATAAAAATGTATTTAAAAAAATTAAAACATTCATTTTAATTATTTATTTGTCCTCTTTTTGATATTCTGATGGGCAATATTAGTTTTATGTGTGTGTAATTTTGTTTTACTTGAACCCTATTAAAATATATTGTCCATTAAATCTTTGCATTTTTTACAAATTCATTGAAAAGATAGATTCAAAAACCAAAAGTAAAACTTAAAAGTAAAATTTCAATATTGCAAAATAAAACAAGAGCAATAAATAATGAAAATAAGCCTTCTTTTTACCTTTTAGCATAAAAAATAGATATACTCAATGAAATTTGTATGCTTAGGAATCATTTTGGTATAGCATAAATCAAATAACAAGAATATTATTTGAAATATTAAAAATCCACTTTTAATTACAAAAAAGTAATAAAATTATTAACAGTGAGCATATATTACTCAATATCAGAAAATATTCAACTATGTAAGTTTCTGCTAAAAGGCAAATAAATTTAAATATACCCTACATGTAAACATTGTATATTTATTAAGAAACAAATATTTACTAATTTTATAAAAAAAAAATAAACAAGTAAAAAAATTTAATGTAAATGTATTTTTCAGTTACAATACCAACAAAAGTCTATGGTATTCAAATCCAAAAAGTATTATTTTTGGTAATGTCAAGAACTGTAAATAAAATTAAAATATTTTTAATTCTAGAAATTGTAATCATTACATTTATTCAAATTTTTTTAAACTTAATGCTTACAGTGGATTCCTACTTTGAAATTACTTTGATTCCAAACAAGGTACCCATGAACATTTACATAAAATCATTTAAAAAGATAAATGTATTTTTAAGTACAACACTTGATGTAAAGGACTCATCTTATAATGGAGTTGTAAAATTCAGATAAATAATCAACAAGCATTATGATGTGCTAGTCATATCTAATAACTTCAATGCAAATTTTGATAATTTAGGTCATCTGTTTTTTTTTAATATATCCAACTATTTTGTGTAATTTGGAGCTGTAACAAAATAACAGGCTCAAATGTTAAAATTTTTTTGGATTGATTCTTAGCCCAATCTGTCATTCAGGTGCCCAAACATCATGTGCCTTTTTAAAGATACTAGTTATGCAGTTTATTTTTTATTTGATTAAATCACATTTTAATAAATAAATTTATCTAATATTTCTGGATTAAAAATAATGTCAATTAGATGCATAATCAGTGAATTTATCATGCACATAATTATTGATAAATACATTCTATTACTAAGAATATCAAACTGTCATAAAAAGATATGCACTAATAAAAATATGATCAAGGTACAATAAATATTTGATCTCCAATAATAAAGACTCCTGAGGCATGTTGCAATTATTTAAATAATATAAATATTGTATATGTATACTGTACTCGAGGCAATAAAATACTACAATCAAGTAAGTAATTGATTATTATTAATAATAATAGCACTTTGACATGCTTTCTATCTCTTATATAAATATAAAGTTACTTAATAAAAATATATAATTTTTAAAATCATGTAAATGAAATAAAAATGATATACAGTATAACATAAATAAAAGTGCACTTAGTTACTTACATTATGACCATTATCAACTGATTTTATACAAACTTATAAATCAATTCGAGTATATAATAAAGAGATAATCTGCTAACACTGTAATATACAATTTCTGGAACATCACATGATATTTATTTCTCATCCACATGTGTTTAGTTAATAATGACTACAAAATTAATTTTGTTTTACAAGCTGCATATTATTATTTGGTTATATCATTATTAAAATTAAAAAGAATTATTTGTATAAACAATAGGTGAAATATATATAATAAATTATACACGTCTGAATGTGGATTTATAAAGCAAAAATATATTAATTATAAGTATTATTTTCATCTAATAGATTTTAAATGTAAGTAAGAGTTATGATTCTGGTGCATGACACTGAAAATGAATTTGGCTAAAACAATATCTATAAATATTAATGACCACTTTTTATGTGTGTAAGGTCTTTTTTGTTCTTATTATGATATATATAATTAAGGGATCAATCTTCCTCAGATTATGGATAAATAGCATTTTAAATGTTGAACAAATGAGCAAGAAATATGTTTGGAGCTTCTGACATATATAATCTTTCCTGATAAAATTCAGAGCTAAATTAATATTTCAGTCAGCAGGATAATTAACTATATAAGGATAAAGAGAGAATCTCTCTTTTATATAATTAGCTTGTTTTTATAATTAATTTAGAATTTGTACATAACCTGAAAGAGATTGGGTTTTGTCCTCTTAATTATGTACACATTAAACTATGTTAATTTCATGTTTATATTTATTAAATTCTATTTAATTATTAAAAAACAAGTCTGTTAAGAGAAAGAATCCATTTTCATACTTACATAGTTGATTTTAAATCCAATAATTATTAAATGCCATATTCCAGCTAGCTGATATATTAATTTCACTCTGAATTTTCACCAATGATGATAAAGATGAACTTATATACATCAAAGACCCAAGAATAAGTAGAGTAAACTGTTCTCAATCTTCTGCTCAAAATGTGGAATATTTAGGCATAATCTGAAGAAGACTGGCATTTTCCATTTAATTATATATACATTAATCTATGATAATTTTGTGTTTACATGACAGATGAGTGTGCATGGATTTATACATTAATCTATTAGTATATATGTGAAAATTATAGTTTTGTTCCATGAAATTACATATATATATTCATGACTAAATTATTTATATATATAATAAAAATGGAAATAGACAAATGTTCTGTGAGTTATCAGCATAAATGCATTCACCCACATTCTTCATTAGTCAACCTCTAAAAAGAATGTAGCTCACTTATTCTTCAAAGTTTATCCATAAAATCAATATTTGTAAGAAAAGCCAGCCTTAATAAAATCTTAGGCTCAATGAATAAATGGAATATTTTATATTTAGAGATTTTTTAATAAAGAAATCAACTCATAGAAAACTTTTGTTTTTATTTGTATTATATATAAGTTTAATATATTGAACCAGGTGGGATGTTTTTTCTGAATCAATGAGGGAATTAACAAAATCTATATATATATGCTTTTGACTCTTTTATAAAATAACATTATGAAATATAAACTTGAGAAACTTTTATACAAAATATATGATACAATTATTTATTCTTAATATATTTGAACTACACCAAGGCAATTTAAAATTGCACCTCCATGGTCCCTTAGGCAGAGAAAAATAATGCCCAGAGGGCATCTGTGACCAAATCAGAGCTATATTTAAATATATATATATATATATATATATATATATATATATATATATATATATATATATATCACTGCGACCACATTTCAAGGGCACAGATATCCTCTCCATTGCAGAACTCAACACCTATTATTCAAAGCACTTTTTGTTTCAGAGTAAATCCCGGGTGCCAGTCAGTTACCCAAAGATAAATGATGCACTTTGAATGATTGGAAACTAATTCAGTGCTTAAAATATCCAAACTAGCTTAATAAAAGGGACTATAATGCATTACTGTTTTAATTAGTATTAAAAAAATTGACAGATAAAATATTAAGTTTTAAAGTCAATTTGTTTTAACTAAGTACTTATGATTATAACTTTTAAATTACTTATAAATTTTCTCAATTAAATATAAACAATGATTCACAATAACTTCAGGCACACACATATTACAATGATATACACTAGTAATCTAATTCTGCCTTAAAATAATTATAAGCATTCAAAACACATATATTAATAGTTCATTTTATACAGTTATAGAGTTCATTTATTAACTGACTCTGGGCTTAAAGGTTAGCAATGGCTACATTATAATCAGAAATA